>JAHNZQ020000004.1:4168757-4212647 GCA_019155205.2 Gracilaria vermiculophylla
TAGAAACCTGCGTTGATCGACAAGAGACTCCAACCGGAAAAGTAGATGAAGACTCAAGGGTGCTTGTCTTTACTTCCTCTGAGGTGGAACTCAACCGGCAGATAAAGTATCAAGCCGGGAGCCCGCCCCGGCAGGTCTCGCTACTGTACTAATTACCTGCATAAATTATCTAAAATAAATAATATTTCTACCGTGCTTCAAGGATATTGTAGCGCACGTGGGCAGGATTATGCAGCATGTGGCCCAGCAAATAAAATACGAGCCCTCCTTAAGAATATTATACCTTAAGGCCAAACCACGCTATTTCCGTAGGAGCCACTGTCCTACAGCTGTTCATACAAGAAACCGGGTGATGCTGCCTTTGGACTTTTCAAACGACTTCGGAAGAAATTTGATGTGGTCGGTCCCGGCGATATGATGATAATAATGGACAGAAGTTTCACCTTGAACAAAGCAGTAAATGCGAAGGATGTTAGTTGGTTTAATTAGAAGGAACTGCTGCGACAATTCTATGAAGTTCCAACTGATTTCAAGTCGTCAGCATATCATGTTTTACGTTTCTCGCATGTCAACCCCGAAATAGTGATGGTAAAACATTTTTCGCCGGATGCAGCATGGCTCAGCTTTAAACTAACCAAGCGCTTTGTGTCGTCAGATGAAGTCAGAGCGCCGAGTTTCCGTTTACTGCAAAGTGAGGATGTTGTTCTACCTGTTACACCTCTTTCTGAAGTGTCGTCACCGCAGAAAGGTAACCGCAAAGCGTACCCAGTGAAGAACGTATTGAATAGATACTGCGAGGGCGATGAAGATAGTCGTTCTGTCTACTTTGCTAGAGGACGCGATCGGCGCAGTACCATTTAAGCTAACGTTGCATTGTTTAAACCATATATCCTGTTTATGTTGGTCATTTTTCGTTATGTTTAGACGAGTTGAAAGCTGAGGGCATGCTCTACAACTTTTGTTCTGAGAGCCGATGGCCATTTCTGGGACCAAATGGAAGATATCTCAGCTTCGACTGAGATGCCATTTGATATTTTTGATATAGATTGCTACACATACAGACTGTTTCAAAAACATACGCCATGCTGTGAAGTCTCAAAAAAACGAACAAATGTATACTGTACGCCTACAAAAATAGGTTTCAGAAAAAAGTAAAGTCAAAAAAACGGTTCAAAAACATATGATCATCAATAAAAAATCTTTACTGCGCGACGCTCAATAGTTTATTTTCCATCCTTTTTGCTGTATAACGCCAATGCAGCGTTTCGGCATCGAATTGATGTACTTTTCTACACTTGAAACTGTTATAGATTTCCAGCAATTCTTAATACAGTTTTTGAGTTCAAAAACTGTCTGAAATTGCCTTCCATGCGCATAAACCATACTTACCAGCAGTCCCCAAACGTTTTCAATTGGGTTCAAATCTGGTGAGCGCGCCGGCAACTCTAAAACAGATACCTCAGGCTTCTGTAGCCCATTTTTGATTAAAGATGCAGTCTGTACAGGCGTATTATCCTGTTGAAAAATGAAATTCTCTTCATGGAAACATAAACCAAAAGGTAGCAAATAGTTGTATAGAACTTCTTGATATTTTTCTGCATTCATGTTCGTGTCAATGAAGGCAATTTCCGTTAAACCGTTTTTAGAAATGCCCGCCCAGACCATTACAGAGCCTCCACCAGAGTGCCTGGTATATAATTCATGACGTTCCTTACGAAGATCGTGCCAATAATATTTGTAGCAATCTGGTCCGTCCTAATTGAACTTTTTTTCATCAGTAGAAAAAACATTTTCCCATTCTTTTTTTCCAGTAGACTTTTCCAGCACACCAGTCAATCTTCTTTTGCTTGTGATGGTCTTGGATAAAGACCGTTTTCTTCATTTTTTATTTTTTAATAAATGTTTGCTGTTTATTCGCCTCCATATAGTTGATTTAGAAACGTTAAGATTGAGATTTATTCCATTTTTTTGCACGATACTTTTCCTTTGCATAAATCTCTTTTAATTTTTTTATCTGCTGGGCTGAGCTTCTTAGGGTGTCCAGGAGATCGTTTTAATCCATAAAGAGTCGGATTTTGGAGAAAAGCAGCTATTGTGACCCTAGAACGCTTCAAAGTTTTTAGCAATAGCACTGTTGGAATGTTTCTCGGCGTTTAACTTACCGATTTGAAGCTGTTCTTGCTTGGAAAGTGGCGGACCTAAACCCCAAGCCATTTTTATTAGAAAGCAGGCGGTGCACATATCTTTTTGAAACGATTTTACATAGACTATGTGCAAAATCTAGCCTACAGTACAGTTTTGGCGCACTTTTGAGGGGTAATATGTTTTTGAAACGCACTGTATGTTTGTAGATCATACACCTCCACCGCCCACTTTTCCTCCGAGGAACGATGCCTGTCGCTGCAATAAAACTAAAGGGCTATTCGGGCCCGGGGCTGCCAAGGAGAGGTAGGAATACCCAAGGCAGAAGCTTTTTTCCCTTTTCATTTATCTACCGTCGCGCCAATCGTCCTTGATGCCCGAAAGTCGCCAAACTGCTTAGGGCGCAAGACTCTTGACCCTCGCGCAAGTTGCATCTGCAACTCACGGTCAACAGCGCCTTTCAAAGGCGCCGCTGTCGCCGCGGGGTGGGCAAAGTGGAAATCGGTTCGAACACATTGGGTTCTCGGGGTGAGGGGGACTGGAGCGAGCTGAAGATTGTCGGAGCTGCTATCAAGCGCCGCAAAGCGCTCGCTCCGCCCCAAAAAATCCTCTTCCACGTAAACCCATTTGAGTTTGCAGTATACCCGTCAAACTCCATTTTCATCTTGCAACTAATGTCATCAATTGCATCAACTCATATCTATCAAGGATCCTGAGCTATATAGTAGATGCAACGCTGTATGACAGATGGTCGGGTACGTACATAACTAGTTGGTGTTCGGACTTGGTAAACCTCACGTACTGGCCATAATCGTTTGCCTTTTGCTTGAGACAATCCAGTAACCTGAAGTACATATTTGGAAGATCAGAATCGACACCTCCTTTAGTTTGGCAGATAGATGAATGTATGAATCTGCTGTCCGTCAATACATGCACTACAGCAGATATTTCGTCAGCATGGGCGCTGAACCCGACGCAGTTGATCACCTTAGTGAATTATTGTTGATTGGTTGGTATCCTGCGCTAACACTTAATCATGCGCCTCTTGCCTGTGTGAACGTTTGATCCAAGAGTAGTTGCGACGAATACACCACCAGAAAGAGCAGAAGGATTCGCGTACACAGCAGTTATTCCCTTTTTAGCAACGTTGAGCAACCTCATGGTTGTGTTCCTTTCCGTTTCAGGTGAGTCGTCAAGAAGCTCGCCATCCAAAAGCGAAGCGCAGACAAGCCATAAGCCATATAGGGCACGCAGATTGGGGGCAGGACGCAGCGCCAGACTAGTAGCATAGTGCTTGCGTGCCAGACAAAGGTGGTCAACGCCGCCCAAGGTGACATACACGTCTGCCACAAGCACGTGTGCGGCATGGTTTTCAGGGTCGATGACGAGTAGCTCATTGGCAGCGAATATTGCGTGGGCGTATCGATGAAGCTGCAGGGCAATGGAGCATGACTCGGCCCACGCATCGAAATCAGTGGTGAACAAATCGAGGTAGTGGTGCAGCAGGGCGGCCGCCTCCGGAAGCTTTTGCTGCGACTTGAGCAAAGCAATCTGCCTTTTGTACGCATTCTGCGAAAGTGGATATTCTGCGATGATGTGGATATACTCGTTTGCGGCAGCGACCCAGTCGCACTTTGCCTCAAGACTGAGTGCGCGCAGAAGGCGGGATCGCGGGCTGTTGGGGAATCTTTCCATGATGCGGGCCAAGGTGGAGGAGGCGGTGGCATTGTCTCGAATCTGGCAGGCGGCGATGAACAATTGCTCGAGGATATCCCAGTACGGGCGCGAGGAGCAGCGATGGGCGTTGAGCGCCAAGGCGGCGTGCTGCACTACCAGCTGCGGTAGATACAGGGAGGCGTCGGCTATTGCGGACAGAAGGAGCGCGGCGGCGGGGGCGCTGTGAGAGGCGCGCGGCAGCAACGCGGCGATGGAGGCGGCCATTTGGCAGCGCGGGGCGGCGACGGGGGCGGCAGAGACACTGAGTGGTGTGCTCGACGGGCGACCATGCGCCGGCGGAAGAGTGTCGGCCAAGTCTGCGCGGATGCATAAGCCGACTCAAAACAAAGCTGAAATCAACTTAGTACAGGCCGTGAGGCGTTGTGCCCCTCGCTCGCGCCGCGTAACTTTCGAACAAAAGCCTCCGCCCGACCGCTGACACCGTCTCGTGGCGTGTCTCCATCCGCAGGCCCTCCCTCCTCCCTTATCGACAGATGGCCATGTTCACGCATCAAGTCCCTCAAAACGTCGATGAGCCTATGTCCGACGCCCATTCCGATGGCAACTCCACCATCGCCGACGACGAGCTCATACATATTTCGCCCAGCGCCTTCCAGCCTTGGCGCGCAGAGATCAACCGTCTTGCTCTGGAACTTACCGCGCAACAGCCCGTAGAGAATCGCACCGAGACTGAGCGCAACCACAGCAAGGAAGTGGCCACCATCTCTTGCAACTACCAACTGGTCTGGCTTAATGACTGTGTCCTCGGCGTGGAAAACGCCTTCCCCACCGGAAATGTCGCAAAGTCGCCCGCCCAAGACTTTTTCAACGCCTTGTGCATCTTAGGGCCTGAGCAGTTCATCAAGTGGAGTCGCCAAGTCCCCAAACCCCAAGCTGACGATGACATACCTCCGGAAGCTCTGCTCTCCGACCTCGGAATGATTCACACTCGAAACACTCTTAAACGTGCCAGCGACTTGCAAGATGGGGATTTACAACAAACCGTCTTGAAACAACTAATTCTTTTAAAGGAGGTACTGCTCGAATCTCCAGCGCCCACTATTCTTGCTTCTTTAACTCCCGCCATTGCTCGCGTTTTATATGACCATCTGCGATCGAAACTCGATCAAATACCTATCTTTCTGCCTCATCTATAACAGTATTAGCCATAGAGCTCGATTGGAACCGACTGCCTGTCATGTGCAACCATTCATTTTACTCTACACCTTGCTCTTTTGAATTCCATTCTTGCTTACTTCAACACCTTACGCTTTCGCGTCTTATCAACTTCTAATATTACGATAGCAATAGTATTTCATTAGTTTCACTCTAGTAATCGTTAAAGGTTACCCAGAAAACAACCCATACCTACTTTTTGTGCACACGACCCCAGTTATTTAAAGTCGAACATTCGTCCGCATCTTTCATGACTCCAAGTATCCCTCGCCACTATCGCCGCGGAAGCGAACTGTGCTTGTTACTGCGCGTCACCTATGGTCACGGCCAACTCATAAGGATGAACAACATAGCCCAACACGGTGAGAAATAGTGCAACAACTCCAAGCGACACGTATTCTAGCAAAGCGATGGGCAAGAACGCTTCATAAACTAGCAAAACGACCATCGAGAGAAGAATGCCCACTAGAGTGAGCAGACAAATCGGCAAAACCCAGTATGATGCCTTCTGCGTCGCGGACTCAGGCCCCGAAACCAGTCTCAATGCCATTACCATACATGTGGACCATATCGCAAAGCCCAAGGCCGTCAATCCGACCGCCACCGAATGAATACGGAGATCCGTGTAGAAAGCAGAGATACATCCCATGAAGATGGCGGTTAGGGACCCGGCAAAAAGAGAGATTCGAGCTAATCTTCTAAACTTAGGAATAGAAGACTCGTCTGCTTCATTTGAATGTCGAAAATACGCGTTGCTAACAGAGGCAAATGTCACAAACACATTCAATACGAATAGAATCGCGGTTAAACATAACATGACCGAGAATATAGGACTTTGTTTAGAATCATAGTGCGCGTCGGAGACAAATGGAATCCCTTCAAGCTTGCGCCATTTGGCTTGCCAGGCGTATGTGAGTGCCACAGAAAGTGAAGACGTAAACACAATAGCTCCGGCAGTAAGGGATGGAAAGACAGATCCTCGAATACAGAAGCGATTACTGCGTTGCATACAATATCACAAATCAACTGGTCGCGGCTCGCTTTGGCAATCAAAGGAAAGGAAAGACTCTGACGAAGCTACACTTCTGTATCGAAGGCAAAGTCCTTAATCAACAGTTGAGCTTCCAACGGGCAGCTATGTGAATGAATAGTCAAAACCCCAGTCGTGACGGACTCTGGAGGGGCCAAAAAGTGACAGTCTTATGTTTTGGAACGAAGCGTTCGAAGACTTAACTGCGCTAGGTTTCCCAACAGCGTAAATTTGACGGTCTCCTTCGCGTTTGAAAGCGAATTGTTGAGCAATAAATGTATCAAGTGGAACCGTGGAAGAGACCCAACGATGTCTTCGGCCAGGGCAATCTTCGACGCCCATAAATACCGTGTAAAGCCTATGTCTCAGTGAAAAAAGGTGTACAGGACATGTACTTGTTACTACTGACCCTAAAATTCTCCGGACTTGATAGTCTGAGTTGCGAAGCTTTCCGTGACTTCCAAGAGGTGACGGGATACGCACCACCGGATTTTACTTAGATGACATTCAAACGTTCATCCTGAGAGTTTAGCAATTCAACAACAGACTCAGAGAGCCTCGGCAGCTGCGCGAGTAGAACGGCTCTCGTATACAGTAGATGAAACTTGACCTGGTCCAAAACATTTCCTCTACTGTATTTTTTAATTCTGGCTGAACAATTCGCAATCCACAATACTCCAAGGTATGAAAGTACGCCGCTACATTCCATGTCCCCTGCAGAGACCCGGCCTCATTAACTTGCTGCAATGAGAAAACTCACACGACCAATATGCCGATTTACAAAATGTGCGCTTCTTCTGCATTTCTCCCAAATGAGCCAAACATTGGGTTCAGATGTTGTTTCAAGAGCGTATTTCTGACAAACTACTTCCTATTCTTCGTGAGTCAAAAGGCATCCCCAGAAACACAGAAATAGTCAGTTTTTTTAGTCACACTGTACTTTGCATTCGAGATCAACTACATTTCGAGTGATCTTCTTCAAATCCTAACCACCTGCATATAATAAACCCCTTTGAGTAGTCGGCAAGACTTGGACTCCATTGCTAACGTAAATTCTGGTTGGTTCACACATCTCCTTTGTTCTTTGAAGAAACGATTGGCATTGATTGACATGGTGTTTTGGTAAGAAACAATACCTGATAAATTCAGAGTGGATGAATTGATGGATAAAAGTGTATAATACGTTTGACAATTGTGGGTTGGTGTGCGTGGCATAGGTGGAAACGGAAAATGACTTATGACTATCAACTGTTATTAACTCTTTAGTTCTTCAGATTAGTCTGTGGTGTTTTGACACAGAGTTGGTCTTTCTGATTTAGATTATGAATCACTTGTCAAGGGTGACACGATCGTGCACTTTTCTAAACGAGAAAAAATGTGGTGTTCGTAGGTTCTTCCTCACAAAGTTGCAAATAATATTTGTAAATGAAGTGAGATCAATTTCTAATGAATATCCTACCATTACCGCTTGTCATATCCTTGAATAATGTAGAAAAATGCGAAAAAACTCGATATGACTCGACACTCAATTTGCAAAAGTATTTTTTTGTTCTTTAGTAATCATACCAGTAGAAGCCATTGCGGTTTTCAGCTTTCCTCAAGAGAGAAAAACTACCTCTTATAGAAGTCTTCTTGACAGGAGTGGCATACCATATTAAAGAAGAAAAAGAAGAAAATTTCATTAGAAGCTCATGGTCTTTCAGGTTGTATCAATACGCTTTTCAAACTGTTTTAGACGTCATCGTTTTAAACGTCACATTCATCCAGAAGCATAGATAAAGTTATTTGATAGTTACTAAACTCCTCTGTTAGTTTTGCAGAACGTGCAAAAGCTCAGCGCGACGTCCAATTAGCTTCGATATAGCCGAAGGCGTTGGTGTTTGAGGTCTAATATCTCGTTTTTTTGTGTAACGCATTTTAATTAGCAAAGCTCACTTTCAAGATTGGCTAATAGCCCACTGTGTAGCTCGAGCACTGAGGTTCTTGCTTTGTGATATCGACTTTTAGGTAAATCTTAGGTTAAAGTAGCGAGGCTTCTGTTCTTATTTTTGTCAGTTCCAATTCCCATCAATAAGGGAGGGTTTTGAGGAAAGAGTATTTCCTTCTTTTGCCTGGATGTTCTGAAGTGTAACTTTTCAGGATCTTGTGCTGATCGCATTTACGCTCATCTTTTATATCACAAGTTATATCTTCCACTTACTGGTCTCCAAACCCAGAAGACACGGAAAAGAGAAGGGGATTTTGTGGTGCATCTCAAAGACAATGATCGACATGCAAATAAATGATGATAGCCATTCAAAAACCCAATGCTGTTTGGTTCGTTCACTCTCTAAAAGACCGGCGTATTTCCCAAGAGCAGTGATAATCTGGTTTGTACGTTATGTAAGGTATATACTGGAGGAGACAGTAAAGTAGGCTACCTCTGGTCGGAACTGCATTCTGCGGGTCCGGAAATTAAAATAAAGGCAATTTTGAAAGCAGAGTTGTTTCATGTCTCCACTCCTTCCCCGCTCGGCTTTGAATCATCTGTTTAGACGTGATGCAACATGAAATCTTCGCCTTGCCCCCATCATCCAGATTAGCATTTTGAGACATGGCCTCCTCCAACAGCGGCTTCAAGACTCGAGAAGCGTACAAAGCAGCAAAGGAACTTGAAGAGGCCCGAAAGGCCGGGACGGCGCCCCCTGCAGTAGATTCTGATGGAAAGATAATCAACCCACACATTCCAGAGTACATAGCTCAAGCACCTTGGTACCTACAACAGGAAGGGCCTTCATTAAAACATCAACGGAATCATAACGCGCAAAAGCGAAAGTTTGATCAGCTTGGAGCATGGCTTCCTCGAGGGCAAGTCAAAGGACCGGCAGCCACCAAGTTTCGTAAGGGCGCTTGCGAAAATTGCGGAGCTCTGACTCACAAAACAAAGAATTGTATTGAACGGCCTCGCCGACGAGGAGCGAAGCTTACTGGTAGTGCTATTCGGCCTGATGAAGTTGTAGGCTCAGTTAATCTTGACTTTGAAGGGAAGCGGGATAGGTGGAATGGATATGATGATGCAGAGTTTGCTAAGAAGGTCCATCAAGCTAACACACAAGAAAATATCACAGAAAAGAAGAAGCGAAAGAAGAGAGAAGATAGTTCTGGGAGCAGTTCAAGTGATGACAGCGATGATAGTGATGACAACGACGAGAATGTTGTACAACAATCCGGAGAAGCTGCGACGACTTCAGTGCGTAATTTGAGAATACGAGAGGATACTGCCAAGTACCTATATAATTTGGATCTCGACTCAGCGTTTTATGACCCGAAATCTCGATCCATGCGAGCAGACCCCCTCCCAAATATAGACCCAGATGATAAAGATTATGCTGGCGACAACTTCGTAAGATTTTCTGGTGATGTGACAACTCTTGCTCATATGGAATTAACAACAAGGAAAGCATCCTCTGCTGGAAAACAACTACCACATTTGCAGGCAGAACCATCTCGAGCTGAAGCTGTCTTTCGAGAATTTGAGACCAGAAAGAAGGACATGCAGGAGAAACGTCGCGCCGAGATTCTTGACAAGTACGGTGGGCAAGAATACACTGTTCCGCAACCCGGAATATCAGACGTCGTCGAAACGGGAACTTATGTGGAGTACGATGCCGAAGGGCGCCCCAAGAAAGAGAGCATAGGTAGTGCACCGGTCAGTGCCTATCCTGAAGATCTGTTGGAGAAGAATCATAAAGCTATATGGGGCAGTTTCTTTCAAGATGGCAAGTGGGGGTATGCGTGCTGTCGACAAACACAGCGCTATGCTATCTGCACTGGAGAAGCTGGTCGGATAGCTGCCGAAGAAGTTGAAAAGGATATGGAAAAGCGGGTCGCGGAGGCAGTGGAGAAACGAGATCCGCGAACTCTAGTTGAGCAATACGCAGAACAGAAGGAAAAGGATGACCAAGTTTTTACTGGGAATGAGAAAGACAAAGCAAACGCGTTGAGAGAGGAGCGGCAACGCCAAGTTCGTCTCGAACATGAAATTCGGAAACAGCAGGCTGAAGAGAATCACGCCATTCTTGATGATCGGCAACGAGGTTATAATTCTCTCCGGCGAGATGGCATCGACGGTCAAAAAGTTTCCGAGGAAGCTATGGAAGCGTACAGATTGCGTCGGCAAATGAACGAGGATCCCATGAGTAAATTTCTTTCTCGGAAATCGTGAAGTACATTTACGTAACAAATTGCGAGGGCTCCGTCACGAATGTGATGGCACGGCAGGGGATGTTTCGGTTAATGATCGACTGAACATGAAGAAAAAAAAGGGAAACCCTTCGACAATACGACCGGCAATGGGTGAGACAAAGCTTTTCAACGCGTAAGGAAATCCTATTCATAGCGTAAGTTTACTTCGCAGCTTAGAAGTAAGTTCTATGCATCTGTCATTGAAGTATCAGCGGCCGGAGCTTGGGCTTCACTCGGCTGTTCATTTTCATCTTCATCAATCATATCAAGATACGGTTTCACGTCATCGTCTTCGTAAATAGTAAACTCGGTTCCCTTCCCAACAATGGCAACTGCGGTGTTTTCCAATGTTAGCTCTGTGTCTTTGGAGGAAGATACAGTTTCGCGCAATGCCAGAACAGCATGTTTCGCAAGCTGCTCGATCGTGCAATCCGGAAACGCCTCGAAGGTTCTTTCAAGATAAGTTTTAGCCCCCTGGCTTCTTGACCCAATAGCCATGGCGTAGTATTCGTAGTAGTTACCGCTTGGGCATGTTTGGAATAGATGAGGTCCAGTTGCGTCATATCCGGCGATTAGTAGACCAACTCCATAAGGTCGTTTGCTGGCCCTCTGGGTTGAAACCTGGCACTTATCAGCGACGGAGAGTGCAAGGCGCGAGAGCGCAAGAGGTGTTTCATACACATACTTGTGATTCAGACATTCATTTCTCATATAACGCGTAAGCACCCGTGCATCAGCAGTAAGCCCAGCGATTGCAACGCCCACGTGCTCGTCAATGTCGGAAAGTTTCTTCTGATGTGATGCGAGTTCTGAAGCAGATCGTTTCAATGTGGCTAGCACCACATGAGTTTTAGAGCGAACCCCTACAACTGCCGAGCCTTGCTTGACAGCCTCCATCGCATACTCCACTTGATGAAGACGTCCCTGGGGGCTATACGTTGTAATATCAGTGTCATATTGATTGCGAAACATATTAAAACCGTCTCGGAACAACTGCACAGATCACTGAGTTGCTAAGCTTCTGGACGCTCACCGTTGTGTCGTGACGTATAGACCCAAAAGTTTGGAAATGGTGATCGCACAAAATGATGGCGAGCACCTGTTTATTCTCACCAAAATTAATCACGTATCTGTTGCAGAACCAATCCTTTGCTTCTACTTCCGACAATGTGCGAGACGGAACGGATCCTTCGACAAGGATGTTGATGTGGAGTATCGAACGCCGAACAGCGGAATTGCGACACTGAATCAATGCGCCTGGATCTAGGGGTGAATGATGCTCTTTTGAAAGCAGAATTGTTGGAACGCGGATAGCTTTGGACTGGCAGAGGGGCTGATACGGTGTGGTGTACCAAAGCGAAACATTGCCAATAAAACATTGCTGTGTGATCTATTTTTGCAGGGATCAGAACCGGATCAAATGAGCTCATGCCACAGACACTTGATCTCCCGCTTCAAATCGGTGAGCTTTTTTTGCAAAGCAGTCCTGTGTGACCGTTTTCTTGCGAAGCTGATATGTCAGCCCAACCAGCTCCTTCCGAGCACATGGCGTTAACTGTGAAATAAGCAATACAGGAAGGGCAAAGAATACTAGCTGGCAGTCGGCCTCGCTGCTTGCATAAGTGCAGCCTTTGTCATGAGCCATTCTGCGGCATTCGGGTTTACATCTGGCCCATGGGCGGGGATGTTCCTATCTCATTGCCAATCTTCGACCAGAGTGCTGACACCCTCTATGCATGTCGAACCGACTTTTAACATGGTACCATCAGTTTCGCGCCGTACTGTGATGGCATTTCTTGCAACTTTGCCTGTAACAGCTGTTTGCAAGTCTGTTAAGAGCGCTACAGAATATGATGCCATCAAGACACGTCGATATGTTGAACTCGGTCGCCCTGCAGCAGACCGAAAACCTCCCGCATTTCTCGAAAACCTCCCTGTACATCCTATTGATAAGCTCAAAATTCAAGATATTGTCGTAGGAAATGGGGAACCAGTCAAGAACGGATCCTTGGTTGTCGCAAGATGGGTCACCGTTCTGGAAAATGGGTCTACTATTGATGATTCGAATGAGAACAGACCAGCTATGTTTCGACCCGGAGCTCATCAAGTGTCTCCAGGAGTAGAGGACGCTGTCCTTGGTATGCGCGTAGGCGGTATGCGTCGTGTCTACGGTTCGGCTGAACGAATCTTGGCGTAAGTTATTTTCATCAGCTGAAGAAATATCATGTTGCATATTCGCTCGCTCCTAACTTTTTATTTGCCACCTTGCGCACTGATTCCATTCATGTCAATGGCATCATTAGAAACTTGACCCTGGGATATAATATCGGTGAGCGTAGTCCCGTCCCCAACCAGTCTAATCTATACATTGATCTTTTCGTAGATCAAGTAAATCCTTATGGAACACGGTAACGAGCAAATGAATGCCGTCACGCAGACACGTCTCTAGACCAACATAGTCATTTCTAGGGTTTGCATCCGTGATACGCACGTCAAAGCCCTGCTGAAGGATCTATTTCGTCTAAACCAGCAAGAGGAAAACGCAAAATTGCCGCTACACCTGTCATGGAATCCAGACGTGCCCCTGTAACATGCTCCGAGGAGAATCTTACGACTGTTGAGCCTGTTTGTTCGACGCTTTCGAGAAGGGATACGTACTTCTTTCTTAGATGAACATCAGCAGCTCGAAATAGCTTGTCGGTAACAAGCAGTTGGTGTACTGCTCCCATCTCCGCAGCAAATTTCACATGCGCCGGACCGTAAACTGCACGGTCTGGGTCTTTGTGCATCATCTCGAAAAAATCGTCAAGCACTCGAACTTCTGCTACAGCCTTGGTGCTTGCAAGACGTGTCTGTAATTCTGGTCGTGACAGCACCTCTTGAAATGCATGCTTGTGTCCTGAGGAGGAATGACAAAGTACAATCTTCGACTTGTTATCTATGAAGTCTCGCAGATCCTGACGAGACGCCTCCAACTGTGCAAATTTGAAGAATTCATCTTTCACGAATCCAGGAGAGGCGATAAGCAGCACTTTCAAACGAGATAGTTCTAACGATTGCAAAAGCGATCTGAACACGTCGCCGAAAAACTTGTTCATAGCGTTATCTCTATTGTAAAGGGCATTCTTTCCCTTACGTGGGATTGCTGTTTCTATTCTGGCGCGAGTGATTGTTAGAGAATGTGACACCAATAAGACATGAGCGAGCCCTTCCTGCATAACAACGGCCCCCAAATCGGCATCTGTATGCGGGTCCAGTGAAGTATTCAAGTGTTCCATATGCACTGCATCCCACGCCTCCTTAAAAAGGGTGAAAGCACGATGAGGTTCCAACTCCAGTGTGTGATGCGATCCTGAGGAGACATGTTGATTCTCCGAGACGACGCGACCAGCGACACGCATCTGACACACTGACGCGTCGAAGTCGAAAGACTGGACTTCTATGGTCAAAGTCAGTCTCTTTCTTTGCGCAGATACACTGCCCGTGGCAGTCTCGGATTGTACCTTCCGAATTGTCGAGCATCGCAGTTTGTCTCCCACACTTAGCAAGTTATATACATGCCACATATCCTCAGCGTCAACTGCCTCCAACCGGACGCTTCCCGTCCCGGTCTTCGTATCTATGTTCCTTGATAGTTGGCGCATTATGGAAGCTAGGTATCTTGGAAACGATGCACGGGGTTTGAAGACAGCCCTTGAGTTTGAGGTTTGAATCAGGATTCGGAAATCTTTTGTGGTCGGCAGGTAGTTCTGAGAGATTTACGGAAGATTGTTGGGTCAAATCAACTTCAGTTTGACCAGGGGAATGTTCATGGACATTATTGATGAATCGACGAGTAAAAGCCAAAGTCGATAAACCGCCCGTTGTTACTGTGGCGTTACCAGCGCATCAGTCAAGCAAAGAAACCACAATCAAGAGAGTCCGCCGATACAATCCTTTCTCTCGATTCTAGGAGAGTAACCTTCTTACGCCACCTCCCTTGTGAGAGTTTCGTCTATGTGGTCGAAATCACTACAAGATTTGAGCCGTACTTGAATGCACAGCCATGTGATGGTACAGCAACTGATACATTTACTTTCGTATCATGGGTAGTGTCCATGCACTGCAGCAAAACTCTGTACACGGCGAGGGTTTTTTAATTATTAATTTTTTTTGTTCCCAAAAGCTTTCATTCGCATCTCGATCACTTCCATTCTTAAGATTGGTTCTGTAGAAAATAAAAAGGAGAACGGAAATTTGAGACGTGACTCAAATAGGGGGTGATGTGCGATAGGCCTAAAAATATTGTCTCTACAGGGAGAAAGTAAAGTGGTAGAACAGTGGTTTTCTCCCGAAAGGTGGAACTGCTGCAAAAAGACAAAGTTTTTTATATAATATGATAATTATGTTGTTAGAAGAAAACAGAATTTTATTAATGTTTGGGACTCGATAGTTGCTTGATTCAAATTGCAGAAAGAGATTAAGAGTTTTTTTCATATATTATAAATTCTGGAAATTGGTTGCATTGCCTCAAATCATAAACTAAAGAATGACTTTGAAGAGCTATGAAGCGATTGGATGGGTATTCTTAGTCGGTGATGATTAAAAATTCTTTTTAAGAAACATATGTAGCTGGGATAATACGAATTACTCCATAAACTTCAGAGCAACACTTGCCCGTATTACAAAGAAATACGATCGCTTGTCTATTGATTAGCAACGACACTCGTTTGGAAGGAATCGTACTTCGGGTACACAAAAGACTACAAGAACATCGATTTAATTAATCCAGTTCTATGCTGCAGATGTCGTTGATTGTTAAGTAGTGTTTGATTTGCACGGGACATATTTTGAGCAAATGCTGTTGGGCATGCAAGCTAAATTTATCAGATTATATATACAATGTATTTCAAATTTCTCATTTGCAGAGAGATGAAGTCAAACATGACCCTTGGCTCAGAAAATTGCATAATAATCTTATAAGTTTTCAAGAAAGAAATTGTGATTTTTTTCTTTGCCAACACCTGCGCTTTGAATTTTTGCCTTTTTCTCACCTCAGCCACAAAAAGAAAAACCTTGTAAATGGCTGTAGCTTGCAGGTTCTTTCTCAGAAACGTTTCTTTTGAGGGGGTTCATATTGATTGCAGATTCCTTCGGGAAAATGATGTCATACTTGAGCTGTCTATACCATTTTAGGCGCTTGAAGAGAGCTGAGAGACTACAAAGATACTGTTTCCGACAGCTCAACCTGTGCACCCTGAAAATATGTAAACACGACGAACAAACGCACTTCATTCTTTATTTTGATTAAAGTATTCCACATTCGTGTCTTCAAAAAATAAATGTTTAATGCATTTTCACTTTGCACCCACTATTGCAATCTGTTGCGAGTCAAACAGATGCACATAAAGATTTTTCTTCCATGGTAAGATAAAGAACAGAAATTAATAAAGAAAGTGTTGAGAAGAAACAAGTTGATACCTGTACTAGAATGTTCATGATCTCTTCGTGAAATCCCTATCAAGGGATCTGGATCCAAATCTAGTTTTTCGAAGGAAAGTTTTAGAGCATACTTTCTTCCTTTTGTGCATACCTTACTTTCAAGATTTTGCTCTTAGTATCTGAACCGATGAGCTTTCCAGAGCCTCGAAGATTGTTAATGTTCTATTCCACCACATATTTCTCTTACTTTCAATCGCCTCACAAATAGGTTGTTCGTTGAAAATCATGCAGAAAATATCGCTGAAGATGGCCTTAAGTTCCAAGTCGCTTTTTAAATGCAGGATAACAGAATCCGAAACAAATTTACGTCTTTCTTCTTCTTGTTTTTTCTAGTTTACGGTCTCTTGCCACCCTTGGTTTTTAAGTAGCACAACTTTGCACTGTATCTGTACTGGTAGTTTTCTTCAATAAAAAAGGGTACCAACCGAAACCAGCATTTTGTATTCATATCAATCCACAGTGTATCCACTATTGTGGTTCTGTTGAAGCTTGTCTCAACGGGTGCAATCGGGGCTAGAAAAACGAATGAGAAAGTGTTTAACTCCTTTTGAGAACGGTGTCTCACTCGGAGGGTGTGTATTTTTTTATTTTGTCCCAGGTATACAGTTAATTCTTGTATTGGTTGAAAATTGCCGGTTGCGAACCGCGAGAGAGTAAATGTGGCTTTACATTGACTTTTTTGCACAATTTTTTTTCTTCGTGATTTGGAATGATAGTTTTACCTCTCAGATCAAGTTTCGACGCCTTGAATGCCGGTTCTGAAGGCTAAATATTTCTCTATTTGTATACGCAGCCCGGTTTTAGCTTCTTTGGTCACATATTCATTTTTAATCACACCACAATGCTTCCATGTTTGTTTTTCACCCCAACCAGTACCTTGACAGCAATCCATAAGTCAGAAAAAAACAAAAGATACTACGACAGATGCTGTGGGAAATAGATGAACCAACAAAAAATAAAGAACTGATGATATTCAATTTTATATGCCGACTAAATGAGACTTAAACGACGTCTAAAATCTTAATCTTTCTTGTTCTTTAGTGCGTCAGCCGTCTTGCAAAAGTGATGCTCATGCTTTTAAATACCCTTCGTCCAATTGCGATGGACGGGACTCTCAAAACAAGAGGAACCCTCATTCTCTTTAAGTCGATGGCACCGACGTTTGTACTAATTTGCATGTTTTTGTTTTCGAGAAAAGGAAGCGCTTCTTAAACCCTGCATAGATGCAGAGCTGGGATGGTTTAGACCACTTTTCGAGTCCTTTGTCGTTTCACTTGCATTCGCTCTTGGACATCTATGTTTTCCGAGTGTGTATCGTCTTATTGCTGAAGACAAGGCTCATCGGAAACTGTTTTCTTCAACCGTCAGGTTTCTTATATTTCAGCTCAATTCCACAATTTCCTTTGTGGCTCGATAACTCTTTCAATATTTATGTATCACATTTGGTTTTGTATTTAGTATGGCCACTACCTTCAAGTATGCAGCGTGTATCATACGCTTTTGATCTTATGTCCCATGAGATTCGTGAAAGTAATCCTCAACTTCTACACGCTTCTTTGATAACCTAAGTATAAACCGAAGATCCATACGTATGTGTTGTTCAGAACAGAAGTCGCGGACACGCAGGCGAAGCAGTAGGCACAAAGACCTTGGAGGTTCCTCTCTAAGTTGCCTCCGACTCCACAGAGATAGAACTGGAGTCGGGTTTTTATTCAGTCTTTTTCTGACTGTTTACTCCGACCGTCCTCGGTTGGAAGTGCTGGAACGATCCACTGCCTTAGGTGGCAAATTTGAGGTCTTTGGACTACGATGTACGCTGTTCAAATATCAAAGTCAATTTCCGGTGGTACTTGCTACTGCCCCGTAGTCAGGACGCCGGCCAGGGGCGCTAACAACAGTATGTTAGGATCCAGTGTTTTCTGACGCAAATCAGTGTTGGTCTGCACCTTGCCCTACCCCAGAAGTCTCGATTTTTGCTTATTGCTTCTCTTTTTTTTCATTACTATACGTCCAAAGTTCCCGATCCTGAGCGGAGAATTATTGCTATTTCCCATTTTAAAGGAAGCTTTACACAGGAGAGCATTTATCGAAGATGCGACTCGATTCTTTTGAATATCATTTTGTTGGCCTGTGTAGCATCGAAATTAGACGCGCCACTGACAGATATGTACATGACTATACATGAGCAGTTCAATATTTGTGTAAGAAACAGGGTAACGGACATTGTCTGCTATTCTAGCCATCATCTTCCAGGCCAGCAACACCATTGACTTGAGTCCAAAGCCAGCTAGCTTGATTGCAGAATAAGATCTGTCATAGTCAACGGCGATGCATGGAAAACATAGCTGGTTGTGCGAATATAAATTAAATAAATAATGCGCCTTCGTGAGTTTTCGAGGTTGCGACGGTAGTGACGGGTACGCCTCACGGCTGGTTCCTTGCACATACGAACGCTGACCGTATCAGTGGTTGGAGCACTCAGCTTATCAACACTTCATTTACATTTCCCTCGACGAACGTCTTCTCTCGTTTTCTTCACTGCAAGATGACCAACAAGTCCCTGGACTGGGAAGATTGCCCACTCTTTGCTCCACCAGGAACTGTGATTCCTAAACTTGATAAAGATGAGGCCAAGGGTGTTTCACCGTCAATCGGTGCTCTGTCGCACATGCTTTATGACGAAGAGACGCCGGAAGAGAGATCCGAACTGTTTCGAGATCAGGGAAATAGACACTTCAAGCTGGGGAAGAGGTAAGGATCAGTCTACCGCTATTCTCCTAATGTATGGCTCTTTGTATGGTCTCTAACAGGAAAGAGGGCTTCTTCATGTTCAAGTGGCTACAAATTCGCGATAGACAAGTACAATCAAGCGATTGAAGCGGCAAAAGATGTGCCTGAAGCGCTTGGTCCAGCGTACTTGAACAGGGCAACGGCCGAGTTCAGGCTGGGCAATTATGGACGATCTCTTCAGGATGCGGAGAGGAGCCTAAATCTGAAGCCGGCTAATGTCAAAGCCCATTACAGGTGCGTTACGAAATGAATGAGAA
Organism: Gracilaria vermiculophylla; assembly: GCA_019155205.2. Lineage (NCBI taxonomy): Eukaryota > Rhodophyta > Florideophyceae > Gracilariales > Gracilariaceae > Gracilaria > Gracilaria vermiculophylla. Next base: position 4,187,574 of record JAHNZQ020000004.1, read on the forward strand.
ACACCTTGAGAGGTTTGGCGGAAAACTAACACATTTTATGAACAGGGCGACTCTCTGCGCGAATATTCTTGAGAAATACGATGTTGCATTGCATCATATTAATCAAGGGCTTGGACTCTGCGAGAAAGGAAGCAAAGACAGTATCCTCTTTCAAACGCAACGAAAAACTGTAGATAAAAAGATCGAAAAGTTGAGACGCCAAGAAGAGGAACGAAAGCGTAGGGAGCACGAACGACAAGAGGAGCGCGATACAGTTACAATAATGATGAAGAAATGTGGCATGAAGCTTGGAGCACCGTTATTTGCACAACAAAGACGATACACACGTACAAAACCTTACGAAGAGCATGGCGAATGGCTGTGGCCACTGTTACTGATTTATCCAGACGAGATTGTCGAATGCGGAATGGGTGATCAAAGCGATTATCTGGAAGGAGTAACGGAGCAAGTTTGTATGAACGACATCTTGCATCAAGTGTTTGAGTTCGGGCCTGATTGGGATGTTAATCGGCGCTATACAAGAGTAGAGGACTTGGAAGTGCGGTACAGACGTGATTGGACTCGAACTAGCGATGAAATTGAAGAAGGCAGCGAAAACTTTTGTGGTTCTTGTCTTGGGAAGGATGAAGTTGGGGATTGGGCGTCCGTGAATGGAAATGTTACACTAGGCCAGGTTTTGCGGCTCAAAGACTATGTCATACCACTATTCCCGGTGCTTTTTGTGGTCCCGAAAAGATTGAAGTTACGGTAGAGGTAATTACGAAACGGCGGCATTCCTGTATTGGGCTTGATAGCGTGCGTCTTCAATCATGGCGTGCAGTAAACCTGTAACGGAAAGGCCGGTTTCAGACATAGTCTTGGCAAAGGCCATGATGGGCAGAATGAAACACACCAAACACGTAACGATAAAGAGGGCTTGCTTCCATGGCGGCACGTAGTTTGATGTTTCCACCTCTCTACGGATTGGTAGCAGTGACTGAGTTTCAGACATAATGGAGAGAGCGTGTTCAGCGTGATGAAGACCGAGACATACAACTGTGGGCAATTGCGTTCAGTTTGTGGGGGGAGACCGGTTCGAAGGCCGATGATTTTAAATGCAGATGACCACAATCACGACACGAGTGCAGCAGGGAGAGCTCGGATGCTTGTCAACGCCAGAACCGGAAACGGCTGATCTGTTCAAGCCATCCGTTTCGACGTGGCAGCGTTCGCGGCTTCACTCGGTAAAATGCATGCAAAAATAATCACCCACAGTAAAATCCAATGATCAGCATTATCATTGGGTTTAGCTTGCAGTCCCTCGTCGGCGAAGTGATGGCGACGGTGTTGTCTACCGACGATAGGTTCGCAGTGTAAAAGGGCACAACGCATTGTCATTGTTGGATTCTCACCGAAATCGTTTCTCGCAACTCGACCAACTTTGGTCTAAGTGATAGTGGGGCTCTTATTCCCAGGTTTCGAACTGCAGCTCGTTTTTTTCGACTCGTGCTGACGCTTGTGATTTTCTCTGCCTTGTCCCCTTCCAAAGATGCTTCGCGTGCTCTGTAAAGCTGTGAATAGTGGATATGGAGTCGCTTTTCAACTTCGTGCTCACGGCGTTGCCGAGACCGCTGCATTTTCGAAATCGCGAGCTTTGATTCATGTTTCGAGCATTCGTCAAGCAGATTCTGGGAACAAGAGCACAGATTCGCCCTCCGCTCAGGGCCCATCCACAAGATCCGCGGCCGAACAAGATGCACTGGTGTTAAACCTACCTGATCCGAACGATCCGGCTCAAAATCCTCTTGCTCTACTTGCAGCGGAAGAAGTGAAGACGGCCGAAAAGTATTGGAAAAAGGTGCAGGCAAGTCAGCAAAGACCAGAATATCATCAGAAACTAAATGAGCACGGCGAAGCGTATGCCATTGGACGTCGAAAACGCAGTCGTGCTCAGATATGGCTCTCCGATGGCGAGGGTCGTATACTCATAAATGATCGTTCGTGGGTAGAATACTTTCCGCGCATATATCATCGGGATAAAGTGCTCAAGCCTCTGGATTTGCTTGGAATTATTGGGAAAATGGACATTAGGTGCAATGTGAAGGGTGGAGGATCAAATGGACAGGCGGAAGCCATCCGCCACGGCATATCCCGTGCTCTGCAAAACTGGAATCCCAACATGCGTCCGACGCTGAAGACAAACGGTCTGTTGACGAGAGACAGTCGCGTTGTTGAGCCCAAAAAATATGGTCGGAAGAAGGCAAGGAAGTCCTTCCAGTGGGTCAAACGATAAAATGCAAATCATGAACACCCGCAACACCCTATCTACATTACTACACTTCCTGTTTACAGGTTGGAAAGTTCAGGTCTGATGTCAAATAACCGCACGGTTCCATCTCCCGAAGTTGAAGCAATAAAACCGTTGTCACCAGCGAAACAAACATCTGATATAAAGGCAGAATGGCCTCTGAACTTTCTGATTTCCTTCCCTTCCAAAACGTTCCATAAAATGACCATGCCATCTGATGAACCTGAAGCAATTAGTGGTTTGCCCGGATGCCATACCACTCTAGAGACAACCCCGCCATGTAAAAACTTACAACGCTCTGTGGAATTCTCCACGTCCCAAACTCGCACAATTCCATCAGCGCCTGCAGTTGCTAGTAGCACGAGTTGAATATCCGGAGGGGCGAATGCGATGCTCTCGACGCCTCCATCGTGTCGCGGGAGTTGAGAAACTACGTGCCCAGTCTCCCGATGAGTGATAAACACATCCCCCGCCGCACATCCAGAAGCTAAAAGCATTGCAGCCGTGGTATCGGCCGCTCCAACATCCATGCAATATATATCGGCATTGTGAAAGGAAGACCCAAGAGAGTCTAAGCCAGTGTGAATGCGCAATATGGTGCTGCCGCTTGTCGGACTCCATACTCGCACAGAAGAATCTCGGGAAGCGGTTACAACAAGTTTTCCATCCGATGTGAATGAGCCGCAAGTAATCGCGTCTTCGTGGCCCGCGAAAGCGGCCATAAACTTTCCCTTGACTACGTTCCACATGTATGCGACTGTATCTGAGGAGCCTGCAAGCAAAACAGGTCCTTTGGGATGCCAGGAAAGGAAATTGATGGCATCTGAAGGACCTTCCAACACATTAGGTTCCGGAGTAGAACCGTCCATAAACACTACAGAAATGGCACCGTTTTCAGAGCCAAATGCAGCGTACTGTCCATCTTTGCTGAAAGCAACGGTGGAAACCGACTCCTTCGCACCGTCAACTTTAGCCAGTACGGTCTGCAGTTCGATATCCCAAATGATGCCCTTGTCATCCATACCTCCAGAGATTAGGATGTTCCGGTTTATTGGCGATGCAGCCACACATAATGTCTCTGATTCATGTTCCCGAAGCACTATGATGGCATCGTCCTGTATATCAGTTGACTCAGGCCTCGTTGCGTCTTCGGATTCGTCTTCGATAGCCTCTTCATTGTTGTCATCGTCGTTTTCATCATCATCAAGGGCTGGTTCTTTTCGACCCGAAAAGAATATTTGATCCGAAATCCCAACATATTAGAATCGAACAGCTGCACGCATGCGGGGAGTTATGGAAGCTTACCTTCACTTTCTAGGACGATGATCTTCTCTGCATCGGCTTCCTCTAGCCGCGGAAGTTCTTCGTAAGTTTCTTCACCATCTTGTTCAATGTTTGATGAAAGGCGCTCATTTTCAGCCATCGTTCTGGTAGGTTTACTCGTGGGTACTTAATGTTCACTCGATACTCTTTAGTAGCACTTGATTAACACGGTGGGTTTTGATCCAGGTGTGGAAAACATGTCCTGAAAACAAAAAGTGTTGGCCATACAGCTTTCACTTACAAAGTCTGAACTTTTGCCATGAACCTGTGGCACCGAGGAGAAATTCTGTCCAACTCCACTTGCTCGAGAATATCACTGACCGAACTGTTCGAAGATCTACACGAATATTTTACCACCAGCTCAACGCTCTCAAACTAAACAGCTCAAGGTCATGCAACTTGGACGTGAATATGGGTTTATCAGTGGTTCAATGACATTTTTAAGTTCAAATGAAAAGATTAATTATGGAAATAATTTGTGAGAAGTACAGTACGCGAACTGAAACTGAATACATTCCAAAATTGAGCTAGAGTTGAAAAGTTTGTAAGCATTTGACATTGTGATGGGCGACTTAAGTATGCGTGCTTAATGACGCTGAGACAAATAGAAAGGCTTGTGACCGACGTAAATACAAATAAGCCTCAGCCAATTAGCATGTACTGGAAACAGCGCAATAAGCTTAGACTGCAGCTGTGCTGAAACACAAGACATTTGAATGCCCCGTCTCAGCAACGCCCAGTCTTCCTGCGTAACGAAGGTCGACATGCTAAGCCTCTAAGTGCTGCAATAAACGTAGAACTGGGTGTTGCACACACCCCAAAATACCCCTCGAGCAGCGCTGCTCGTAGTCTGGGATGTAAGTTACGTAAAGTAGATATTGGGTGCAACCGAAAAATAAAAGAACAGAGAAAAAAGAAGTGGAGTTTTCTTTATTTTGTTTTTAATTTCCTTATTCATGTGCTCACGAAGCATTCTGTCATCGCATTCCAGCATATGAGTATGTGAATGGGATTATGTCATTTGCCCACTTGGCCAAATGAAAACTCACCGTTTTTCCATTATGCATGACTTTGTCCTGTGACATGCCATCCCTACGTTTGTTGTCTATCAAGATACGTTGTACACAAGCCGGTCGTCAAGTACCAAGTTAGTCCAGTATCGCTCTTTGTTTTGTTGTCTATCCGCTTCACGATTCTAGCAAAGTGAGATTGGATAGTAAAAAGCTACTCGTTTACTGTTTGGAGCAAGTGTAATATCCATATATGCCAATATGGTTTGCTTCCTGGATTTGCGATTTTAGAGCCGAGCAAAGGGTTAGCGTTATTATGGTTTCGTGGACTGTACATAATTTACAAGAGTTAGGGGGGTTTTCTCCCGTTTCATGTCCCTTAATGAAAACAACCTAACTTAATCCATATCTGCCTCGCAGTAAATGCATCTACTCCAAGTTTGTGGCCTAATACGTGACACAAATAATCGTGTCTTTGCAGAGCGACCGAAAGCTTTGCGAAAGTCTGATACGATTAAATTGTCAATGTCTGTGGATCAAACCCTCCGTGCTGTTCAACTGCCACAAAATCTTTGTAGACCACGGCGTAAACCGTATCCGGAAAAAGACGAAAAAGACAGTCTCACTGAGATGTGCATAGGAAATCGTGACTTCACCAGCGATATTAGCGGTCTCGTACTTTCAGGAAAATAGATGGGTTTCAAAACTGACATTATGGTTGACGTTCTACATGTTGCGGGCCAGGAGGGTTGTGACAAGAAATTGAATGCAAGCCCTACTTGCCAACCAATCCGTGATGCTAGACGTTCTGGAGGGTGACTGCGGCTCTACGCTTTGCGAATGGCGGCTAGGTAACCCAGGGCGCACGGATAACGGCCGTGATGCATTGGGGCGGATAACATCTAATGATAAGGGCTCCGCCCCTGCGAGGCTGACATTGCAAACTTTAAAGTCGTTTAGTGTTGTTGTGTAGCTGCTGTACAAAGCGGCTTATTGTCCCATGCCACCGCTGTGTTCACTTACAATCGTAGACTTGAATCCAACCTACGCAACAGTTTTTATACCCACACGACTAATTCCCACTGTCACTATCGCCCTTTGAGTCTGAAAGAGAAGGGGAGGACGAGGAGGGGGTCCTTGAAAGAATCTGCAGCGAGTGCACAGCATCAAATATTTCCTTTTGCTCCTTGCGTGAATACGTTTCCACTCGTGGAGAGCCGACCTCGCTCTCGGATTCAGGCTTGGGGCTGTTCGGAGACAGCGAATCACTCGACAAGAGCTTCTCGTCCTTCCTTTTTGGCGCGGGCTTGCACGCATTGTTTGCTTCGGGGGCGGTCTTGGTGGGCGGTGCAATGCGGTCATCCGGCTTTGACACCGTTTGCGCTCGTGATCTCTTCGCAACCTTGACGGCAGGAGCTGGCGAGGGTGCAATTGGCACGCACTTCAGCTTCTTTGGGCGTCGCTGAAGGCTGTCTGTCTGGTGTTTTGTCGCAACTGCACTGGATGTGATCTGGGAGCTTCTTCGTTTCTTAGGCCTCGGTGCAGAGGAACAAATTTGCTTGTTTGCTTCCACAGTTGAATCCTCCCTGCTGCGCGGTCTGCTCATGTCGGTGGAGAGAGTGTTCCTGCGCGAGAAGTTGTCTGATTCGGATATTTCGCCGCTGGAAACATTGCTTTTCGCCTTTCGCATGGCGGCAAGCTTGGAGGCCATCTTCTTGGACTTGAGCAACTTTAAGCGCTGCGCGCGGCTCTTTGCCGGGCACTGCGACGGGCGCGCACGAATGGCGCCGTCATTGCACGATGGCGGCGAGTCGTCAACGCTCTTCTTGCCCGAGGTGGAGACCGACTGCTCCGGAGCAGTGGGGCAGGCCGTGCTGTCAGTGGGCTGCGTGGCGGGTTCGGCGGCTTCGGCGGACGGGCGGGCAGGTGGTTGGTTGTGTTGAGGATGTTGGGCAGGTTGGGATTGCGGTGGCTGATTAGGCTGCAACAGCGGTGTTGTGGGCATAGGGTGCGTCGCCCCAATCTGGACGATTTCATGCAAAACAGCACCATACCTTCGCAACGCGTTGCACTTTGCGCAGTTGGGAAGCGGGCCGTTCGGATGGGAGTGGACGTGCGAGTGTGCCGCGACTGGTTGCTGGAGCTGCGCCATCGGGACAATTGGCGTTGGAGACTGATGAGCAACGGGGGACGAGCGGCGCACTGCGGGAGCATATGCGGCCGGAGTAAGAGGTGAAAAGACGTTGTACACCGGATGAGCCATCGACATGTGCTGCGGGTGCAGAGACGGGGACTGTGCAGCGTAGGTGTGACCGCTGATAAACGACACCGGCGACGGATGCATGGAAGAGTCGAAGGTGGGTGACCGAAGATTCGGGGATTGTGAATGGCACATGTTCAAGTACGGGGAGAAAATGGTTGGCGCGGCGGGCTGTTGCTGAATGGCAATGTGCGGCTGCGGTTGTGCGGCGTACGGCGAGGGGTGGTGCATCTGAGGCATAAAGGGCGACGGGGGCGTGGCATACTGCATATGCATCGCCGGGTGGTGCATGGCAGACGGCGGCTGGGCGGCGTGAGCGGCAGCAACGGCCGGATGGAGGTGGTGCATGGGGAAGGCGAAGGCATGAGGGTGGGCGGGAGCGGGGGCGGGGGCGGCGGGGGCGGCGGGGGCGGCGGCGGCGTTGGAGTTGGGGTTGTTGGGATGCTGGGCGGGGGCAGGCGGGACGTGAGCGGTCACGGACGGTTGATCGCGCAGCTTGCGGGGGTAGGGGGTGGCGGACTTCCTCTTGGGGCGGGCTCTCGGGACGTAGTCGTCGGTCTTTTCGCGGGCAACCTTGTCAAAGTACTTTTGGGCGTGCGATCGCACCTGGGCGGTGGATCGGGTTCCGACGTGCTCCGTGACCTTTGACCAGTCGCGCTTGAAGAGACGTAAGCCCTCCAGCATGCGCTGGTGCTCGGAGGAGCTCCACATCTCGCGCACCTTGGTGGCGGTGTAGGGCTTGCGGGGGCGCGGCAGGGGGGCGTCTTGCGAAGCGGGCGGGAGCTTGGGAGGGAGCTGCGGCGAGGGGTGGGCGAGGGGGAAGTAGTGGACGGGGTGGGCGGCGGGGACGGCGAGCGCGGGGGCGGCGTCGACCCAGAGGGGGGCGGGGTGCGGCATGACGGGGACGGTGTAGGCGACGCGGGGGTGGTGCGGTGGGCGCGGTGGATGGGGGAGTTGTGGCGTGGGGAGTGAGGAGGGCTGGGCGGGGGGGGAAGCGGGCGTGAGGGGAGGGGAGGAGACGGCGGGGGAGGGGGGCATGGTGGGGTGAGGCTATGAGGGGGGGGATGAGGTGGGAGGGGGGTGGGGGAGGGGAGGCGCTTTGGGCGGCGCGGGTCGGGGCGGGGGGGGGGCGGAGGGGTTTTTGGTGGGGGGGGCGCACGCGGTGAGTAAGCGCTGCGCGAGGCGGGCGGCAGGGGGGGGCACAACGCCCGTTCACATGGCGCGGTGGGATATTTTGCGCGCGGCGGCCGTGTGTGACTGGCGGGCGGCGTGGCGGCGCTTGCGCCGCGCGGGGGCGCGCGCGCTGTGATTCGGCCGCGAAAAATCTGCTCGAATCTGAGCGCCGCCTGGCCACGGCGGCGGTTGCCGCCGCAGCCGCCGCCGCCGCCGCCGCCACCGCCGCCACCCCGCCGCCGCCACCGCGCGGCAGCATGGCGGGCGCACGCAAGCGGCGCGCGCCGCGCGCAACGCGCCCAATCTGCGCCCGATCTCGCGCATGCCGCGCGCCGCCTCCGCCACTCGCGCAGCCACACCGCCAGCGCACTTCGCCACCGCCTCCGCCGCCCAATGGGCGCCGCCGCTGCACCTCGCTGCATTTCTCGCCCGCCAGCCGTTACACGTCACTGCCGCCGCCGCCCGCCCAATGCGTTTCGCGCTCCGCATGGCGCCACGCCGCCCTGCAGCCCCACGCCGCTTCCGCCTCCGCTTCCGCCTCCGTCTCCGCCGCCGCCGCCGCCGCCGCCGCACTGCTGCTCGTTGTGCCGCCGCGCCGCCCCTTCCGCGGGCCACATGCGTACCGCCCTCCTCCCACCCCCCCGCTTTGGCGCCTTCGCCTTGTCGTAAAACATACACCGTAGCTTTTACATCTTGTAGCGCCGCGCCCCTTCGGTAGCACGTCCATTGTCTCCCGCCCACCGCGGCACAACTTGCCTCCCCCTTCCCCCTCCCCCCCCCGTCCTGGTTCCTATCATACAGAAATCGCTTTCCCGTCTTCACAAGCGTGGCCCCCCTTTCTCCACGACTCAACCCCCTTCTTCCAGCTGCGCACCGCAGTGCCAATGCTCCTCACTGTCCAGCTCGAGCATCCATCCTCTCAACTCCTTTCCATTGCTCACAATCCAACCCCTCAATCTCCACAGTCATCGCCGTTGCCATCGCCGTCATCGTCGTCGTCGTCGTCGTCGGCCGCGGCGGCGGCGCTGCTGCACTTGCCTGTCTTAATAGCCCGCGATCTGCGACGACCAACGCTGTTTTTACAGGCCACTGCGCAGCCCCTATACGCGCATCACCGTGCACAGCTCAAGACCATCAAACACGTCTACGCGTGCGCCCTCACCTCAGTGCCCGCGGCCCCGGGTCGCCACCGCGCGCATCCCATTTCACCCTCTCATCGATGAACTCTATTTCTCTCTGTCTTTCATCCGACGTAAGGAAAAGCAACACCTGCTGCAACATGTACAACTGCCTCACACCATTGCGATTCCTGAAAAGCCCACGAAGCGGCCTAATCGCTTCATTCACACAGAAGCGCGCGTCCATTTCGTAGTCAAACGCTTGGCTCCAGTGAATCAGGTTCGAGCTCATTATGTTGCTCAGCGCCACGCCCCCCATGTTCATCTCGCTGTTGCCGTCAAAGTTGAGCCCCACGGGCTGCGCCGACCCCTCCTGCATCTCCGAGGCGCCCACAGTGCGTATCAGCCTATGCTGTTGCTCAAAAACCGCGTTGGACGCCACGTCGCTGCGAGCCCCGTGCACGCCGGACGATGGCCCCGCCAAAGCCATGGGCACCGCATCCCCAGTCGCCTCGCCCGATACACCCCGACGATCACCGCCTGCGTGGCCCCGACCCCCGTCCATCCCGTCTACCACCCTAGCCGTTGTCCCTTCGTACTTAATACCGTGAGGTGGCTGCTCTTGCATGATTTCCCCTTCCAGCTTCCTTTCCTTCAGTCGCTGTCGTCGCCTTCTTTGCCGGTCTCTCGCCAGCCGTCTTTTGCGACTTTCGGCGTTCTCTATTGATTCCGTCTGCCGCATCACTCGCTCGTTCATTCTCGCAAGCTCCTCAGGAGAGCGGTGCGGCCCGCCCATGCCGTTTGAAATACCCGGCCCATTGCCCGCCGTCAGCGACTGCACATTGTACGCACTCCTCCCCGTCGCCACCGGCACGTGTATATCGTCCTGGTTTGCCGCCGCGTGCAGCTGTTGCAACGACACCGGCGGGTTGCTGCAGCTGATATTGGCCGCCTCGTACGGCGCGTGCAGCGCGTGCGGCGCACTGGCCGGCTGCATGTGCATCACGTTGTCGGCGGCCGGGCGGACGTGCACCACGTTGTCGGCGGCCGAGCGCACGTGCACGTCCATATCCATGTGGGCGGCGCTGTGCGGCGACCCGCCCGCGTCGCGGTGCGAGCCCTCCACGCGGGAGCTGCTGTCGGCGCGCGCGCTGCCCGCGCTGACGTGCGGCTCGAGCTTGAGGCGCAGCCGGCGGCGGCGCTGCCGGTCGCGCGCCAGCCTGCGCTTCCGGTCCGTGCTGCTCTCGTTGGGAAGGCGCGCGTGCGAGCTGTCCGGGTTGCCGTCGCGCGCGGCCGGCTGCGGGTGCGGCGGCGGCGGTGGCGGGGGCGGGGGCGTCGTGGGCTGCTGTTGCTGCGCCGGCTGCTGCGACGACGCGTGCATCTGCGCGTAGCGCTGCGGGGAGGCATCGCGGCGGAGCGCCGGCGGTATGCGGGCGGCGTTGGCGTGCGCAGTGGAGCCCGTGGAGCAGTTGGGATGGGCAGCATGCGCGTCGTTGACGGGCGCAGGCGCAGTGTGGGCGACGGCTGCGGCAGCGGCGGCGGCGGCGGCGGCGGCGGCGGCAGCGGCGGCGGCCGGCGCGCCGTCGGGCGGCTGCGCCGCGTGCTGCACGCGCGCGTGGTAACGGCCGTACTGGTGCTGATCGCGCGCCGCAGGCAGTTCGTTGAGGTACGAGCGCTGGGCGTCGGCAATGTACGTGTGGTGTGGGAGAGTTGGATCGTTTGTGGTGGCGTGGAAGTTAAATGAGGTTTCAGCGGCGGTGGGGTGCGGCTGCGGTTGGGACTGATGGGCGGCGATGGCGGACGTGGGCACGACATGGGCCACATGGGAAAACGAGGATGGGTGTGGATGAGGCAGGACGGCGGGGTTGTACGGGCGCTGTAGTTGCGGGGTGTGGTGGGGCTTGAGCGGCGGCTGCGAGACGGGTTGCGACAGCGAGGCGGGCAGGGCGGGAGGTTTGGATGTGCGGTGCGGCGAGGGCAGATGCGGCTGGCGATGCAAGTCGTGCATACGACGAATGTGGTGATTAGGCTGTTGGTGAGTGAGATGGTGGTGAGACGGGTGGTGCAGGAGGTGCAGAGGTGCAGATCGGGTTGCGGTGGAGGGCATGTGAGGTTGGTGCTGGTGAGATTGGTGAAGCGGTTGTTGGTGTTGCTGGTTGAAGTGCAGTTGTTGGTGGAAATGTGGGGAAGAGCGGTGATCAGTGTTTGGCACAGTGGGTGAGTGCTTTGCAGCGAATGCAGACGGAGGGGAGGCATGGTTGGAGGGGGAGGCAGAGGGGTCCAGCCTGGAGGAAGACGGGGCATTAGTGGCGTCGACGATGGGCTTGGGCGGGTCGGCGACAGTCGGATGTGCAGCGGCTGGGGGGGTGGGGCGGGGCGGGGGAGGCGGGATGGACGGGTGGTGCGCAGAGGAGGGTTGGGCGGCGGCGGGGGGGTATGTGGCGGCAGAGTGAGAGGGGTGAGGCGGGCGATGGGGTCGGGCGGAAGGGGAGTGCGGCGAGGGGGTGGGGACGGAGTGGGAACGGAGGTGGGGGTGGGCGAGGTTGGGGGGGTTGGAGGGCGAAGCGCTGGACGCGGCCGGCGTGGGGCAGCTGTCGGCGGCGCGCAGCTTGCTGGCGCGAAGCTTCTCGCGGTGGCGGCGCTGTCGTTCGCGGGCGAGGCGGCGCTTGCGTTCTTCGGGTGATTCTGCGGGGGGGGGGTTGGGGTTGGAAGTGGAATCTTTCATGGGGGCTGCGAGTGAGGGTGTGGCAGCAAGGGCGTGGGGGCGGCGGCATTCACGCGGGGTAGCTGGGAAGGTGGGCGTGGCGAGGCGGCGGCTGGGGGGGCGGGTGCGCGGCGGGCGGTGGGCGGGGACGGCGGCGGGCGGTGGGCGGACGACGGCGGGCGGACGGCGGCGGGGATGCGCCTCGATGACGGACAGAGACGGGCGGTTGTGACGGGAGGAACTGCGTGGGGGTCACGGGTGACGGTGGCGCGCGCGGTAACGTAGGCCGGGTGACGGCGGTTTGAAGCCCGCGCCGCGCTTTGACCGCGCGCGCGCGTGCGTGCGCGCGCGCGCGCCGCCACCGCCGCCGCCGCCGCCGCCGCCGACGCACGCGCGCGCGCCGCTGCCGCCGCCGCCGCCGCCGCTGAGGCGCGCGCGCGCGCGCCGCCGCCGCCGCCGCGCCTGCGCTCCGCCGCAAATTTTGTGGGGCGCGCCGCCGCCAGATCGCCCGCGTGGCGCCGCAGCCGCCGCCGGCACTTGCGCCGCCGCTGGCCGCGCCGCCGCGGCCGCCGTCGCCTCTGTCGCGCCGCGCGCCGCCTCGGCCAGCAGCCGCCCTGCGCGGCGGCGACCGCCGCTCGCGCCGCCGCCGCGCGGCGCCGCGCGCGGCGATGGCTGCCGCGCGCGCCGCCGCCGCCGCCGCCGCCGCCGCCGCCGCCGCCGCCAGCGCGCCAGCCGTGACAGGCGCGCGCCGCCGCCCGCGTCAACGCAAAACTCTGCACGACAGACAGGCGAGGCGCGGCATAACTCGCGTGCGCACCCCAAGCCGTCACATTTCACGTGACCACGCCCGCGAGAGCCGCGCCGCCGTCGCCGCTCGCCGCCGCCAGTGCGCGCGCGCGCTCGGCGCCACGATGCCGCCCATTGACGCCGCCACGCGCGCCACGCCGCCGCCGCTGCCGCCCAAAACGTTCCCCGCCAATGCGAACGCGCTCGCCGCCGCCGCGCCGTCGCCCCCCTCCCACTGTCGCCTTGTAGCGCCGTCGCGCCGTCGCGCCGTCGCACCCTTCACACGCTCGTGTTTCCGCGTTATCGCGCCGTAGGGTTGTCGCGCCGTCGCGCCGTCGCGCCGTCGCGCCGTCGCGCCGTCGCGCCCTTCACACACGCAGTCGCATTGTCGCGTTGTCGCGCCAGCGCCGTCATAGTAGCAGCACGAATCACGCGCGGTTTAGTGTGTGGTGGCGGCCTGCATCGCGACCCTCATGTGACCTAACTTCTAACGCTAACAGATTGCAACACCCGCCTGCATCGCGCACGCCATCCAGCCGCGCCGCGCGCCGCCTAGAACCCGTCCGCGCCCTCCTCCAGCTCCTCCTCCTCGTTCGACACCTCGGCGTAGTCCTTCTCCAGCATGGCCAGGTTCTCGCGCGCCTCCGAGAACTCCCCCTCCTCCATGCCCTCGCCGACAAACCAGTGCACAAACGCCCGCTTCGCGAACATCAGGTCGAACTTGGCGTTGATGCGCGCAAACACCTCCGCAATCGCTGTAGAGTTGGCAATCGAGCACACCGACCGCTTGGACTCGGCCAGGTCGTCGTCCTTCACCAGAGTCGGCGGCTGCGAGTTGATACCGATCTTCATGCCGGTGGGCGACCACTCCACAAACTGAATCGACCGCTTGGTCTTGATGGATGCCACCGCCGCGTTCACGTCGCGCGGGAAGATGTCCTTGCCGCGGTAGTTGAGCGACACCGCAATGTACCGCCCAGAGCGCGGGTCGCACTTGGCGAACGCCGCGTTCGGCTCGAACACCGCCGACGTGATCTCCGCAACGCTGGATTCCTCGTGGTGCGCCTTCTCCTTGGCCACAATCGGCGCGTACGCCGAGAGCATAAAGTGAATGCGCGGGTACGGCACCAGGTTCGTCTGGAACTCGTTGATGTCCACGTTCAGCGCACCGTCGAAGCGAAGCGACGCAGTGAGCGACGAAACCACCTGCGCAATCAGCCGGTTCAGGTTGGAGTACGTCGGGCGAGCAATGCTCAACGACCGACGGCAAATGTCGTAGATGGCCTCGTTGTCGAGCACAACGCCCACGTCCAGGTGCTCCAGAAGTGCATGCGTGGCCAGCACAGAGTTGTACGGCTCCACAACGGAAGTGGACACCTGCGGCGACGGGTACACCGTGAAGCCCAGCTTGGATTTCTTGCCGTAGTCGCAAGAGATGCGGTCGAGAAGAAGCGACCCGAGCCCCGATCCGGTTCCGCCGCCGACCGACGAGAACACCAGGAAGCCCTGCAGGCCCGAACAGTTGTCGGCCAGCTTACGGATGCGGTCGAGCGCCACGTCCACAATTTCCTTTCCGGTGGTGTAGTGGCCGCGGGCGTAGTTGTTGGCGGCGTCTTCCTTGCCCGTGATGAGCTGCTCCGGATGGTACAGCTGGCGGAACTCTCCGTGGCGCACTTCATCAATGACGGTGGGCTCGAGGTCGAGGAAGATGGCGCGCGGGATGTGCTTGCCTCCGGAGGTCTCAGAGAAGAAGGTGGAGAAGGAGTCGCTTCCGCCCTTCTTCTCCTTCTCGGCGGAGATGGCTCCGTCCGGAGTGATACCGTGCTCCTGGCAGTACAGCTCCCAACAGGAGTTGGCCACCTGGACGCCGGCCTGACCGATGTGAAGAGAAATGATTTCACGCATGGCGGGTTCGGGAGTAGAAAGCGTAAATGAAAAGGGAGCGGGGAGTTTTGAGGAAGGAGTTCAACAAGAAATGCTTCAAGGAGCACTCGTCAAACTGCAGACCGTGTGTGTGATGGGGGTGGGCGGGAGGGGGCGGGAAGGAGCGGCAAGGTGCTGGTGGCGGAGTTGCTCAAAAGCGGCGGCGCGGGGCGACCCTCCACGAATAAGAGCGCGCACGCAGCGCGGGAAACGCGGAGCGCCAAAAACGGGGTTGCGCCAGGGCTAAGCCAGTTCAAAAATTTGGAAATTTTGTATTTGGCGATTTCATTTGAAAAAGGGGCCGCCGTTTTTGCCCACGTGCTCTGGACACTGTGCGGGGCGGCTGCCCTGCGTTGGGATCACAGAGATGAGGGACGTTGGATCTTTGATCTAATATCTCATCGGTTGTGAATTAGATTCAGCAGCATGCGCACTGCCGTCATGACAGGCGCGACGCCCATCTGCGTCTCAGGCGCAGTCAGCATGGATGTGCGTGTGCCGTGCCCTTGCAGCCACTGCTGATTCGTAAGGCAGCCCACCAAACTCGCCGACCCGCGCGGTGGAACAACAACACCGTTGCAATGCGTTCTTTTCGCCGCGACTTAGCTCTCACGAGCCATACACTTCTGTTCTGAAGGCAACAGCTCTGGAGCCAGACGCGTTCAAACCGACATACCTTTGCCTGCCCCCCATTCCGTCAGCTGGTTACGTCAATCTTGCTGCAAGCACGCAGAGAACGCGTTCAGTGCAGACAAAAACCTTCCAAAAGCACGCGCATTAGCGCTTGTTGCTCGTCGACGCAATGAGGGATGTTTCCCCAGCCAGCGCTGGACCTCACGCATTGACCTTCCGTGTTATGCGACTCACCGTTCCGTTGCCCACCAGAACAAATGCTTTGCCATTCACAGCCATTAACACTTCGTCACATGTGTTTGAAAATGCGCCCAAATGGGAGGCAGAAGGTGCGCCGTGCGGAATGGGATTGCTTACTGTCCTGCCATCTTCCTTTGGTTCCATTTACGCTTATGAAACCTTTCGTTCCTTCGTTTCTGTGTTCAACCGCTCTCACGACACAGTCGAATCCGTAGCTGTTAATATAATGATGCAGACCGCCTCGCAAAAACGCATTCCTTTATACGAAAATCACAAGCCACAGTCGCTCAGGTCGCGCAAGACCATTAACAACGTCGTCAGCATCACCCTCACAGAACTCGGAGTGCATGTCCTGGTGTGCACAGCTTCCTACCGAGACAATGGCCAGACAAGGTCTTTGCGCCAGTTCTTTCGTTTCAACGTTCTTCCTCCTCTGGAGCCTACAGTGAGTGTGGCACCGTTGTACCGCCGCCTTGACGCCGTGCACATAGCGTCTCCACCGATAATGTCGGCCAACTTCCTGCATTATCTTGTTGACTTGCGTCTGCTCAACGCCATTCCGATGCCGCTTTACGCTGTCAAGGCCGTTTTTGAGCCAAGAGAGCCGTACTTCGTGCGGGCTTTGAAAAGAGACGATGAGCAACGATTGCAAACTCTCGATTACATGCTCAAACATGGCCGTCGCGCGATTATAGGGGCCGGCGACGTCACGACTTTCTTGTTTCATGTCTATCGGAAGCTTCCCACTGTGGCGTCGTCCAGTCTTTGGGATGGATCACAAGTACAAGTTCCAAAGTATGAATCGATCCCTGAAGACTCCGTGAAGCAAATGGGAAAGATAACAATAAACTGGCGCACAGCAGCAGGTGAAAACGCGCAAATGGAACAAGGTGTCGAGCTGAGCGATATCCAAGACAGGCAACCAGACATCGAGGTTGGATTGTGTGCCGTTCCGCAGGACATTCATGTCCACCAGCCTTTTGTTGTAAGATGTGCAACAAGGAACAACACACAGGTTGAAAAAAGATTGTATTTACAGATTCGCCGAGACTTAGTCGGGGACATCGTCCCTGTTGGCGTTAGTGGCGTTTCGCTCGGTGAATTGGCTCCAGGCCGAATCGTTAGATGTGGAATAACGATGATAGCCCTTGTTCGCGGCCAGCACACGCTCACGGGCATACGGGTTGTAGATATTGATTCCAAAGTCAGTTACAAAGCAGATGCTCCGTCCATCACAGTTTTATAACTTTGCAATCAGATGCTGGAATCAACTTGGCCCCGTTCATATCCCTGCTATAAGAGTGCGGGCCATTGATGGAAATCGTAACACCAAAACCGTATAATATCCGTCATCGTCGCACTCTCGCCAGCATCGAGTCTAGCCCCAACAGCTTAACAGCCCGCACAGCCCATTGGACTCCATATCCGTAGTCTAATAGGAGAATGGCTCCATACATTACAGCAAAGAGCGCTGTGAGAACCACCAAGACCTGCCCAATAGCAGTACACACAAAAATATTTGCGTCAGATTCTAAAACCATAACATTGAAGGAATATGCGAACTTACGTAGACAGCGACTCCTATTCTGGAAAAGTCATGGAAAGCAAAAAACATCACCTTGATGACGTCTCCCGTAAACATGAGCCAGCAAAAGATGCGAAAATATTTCGAGTTGATGCCCTCTCTACCACACTGGTACAAAGCTAGAGTTACAGTCCAATGAGCCCAGTTGTTGGGGAACACAAACAACATGGAGATGATCTCACGGTAAACGAGACGATCAATGATGGCAAGTAGCAATAAAGCAGAGGCAATCAACATGACTGCAAGCTGCACAGTGGCAACGGGCGACAGACTTGGAGCTTGTTCAGGGACATGGTTGCGTATGTATGGAACCGCTATCCAAGCAGCTACCTTGATAAAAGTTTCCAGCCACCCGAGCATCGGCCATCGGTTCAACCACCATCCATTTGAAGAGAAGACAGAGTACTTCCTGGCAGGACGGTATTCCGGAATGAACTCCGAAGGAACAAGAACCATACTTTCTCTGATCAATGTGAAGAAGGTGGAACCGTGAGATTTCTGCTTCGAAGGATCTCCTGTAAAGCGCGCTCGATATGAGTTTTGATTTCTGAATTCAGCTTGTGCCGCGACAAAGAGTGGACGAATACAAGTTCATCTGAGAAGATCGCCAAAAGTATAATGCGTTCATAGGCTACAAAGGATAGGACGTTTCGAACACGATGTGCGACAATCTGCATGCTGTGGACTTCCTCATCCATTCACTGGCAGATCGCGTAAACTGTGTTTGAACTTCAAAATCTCGTTTCCTGGATAATTATTGGTCCGATCACTATGTAACAGGTCTTCGGTATCCAGATTTTAACTCGAAATGTGGAGAACAATGGTGATATAATTACAGATCGGTGCGCGCAATGGAAGAAGAAAAGTGCATAATAGCAGAGTTTAAGGGCATTTCAGGGAATATAAAACCAAAAAAAGAACAACTTGAGGCACCTCTGGGTGTTCAGAATTACAGACGTCCCTTCTTTTTAAAGGGCATAATTTTCAAAGCATTTCTCATGGCAACATACGCAATGTCGCAAGCAAGGAGTTTACACCAGCACAAACCTCATTCATTGCCCGTGTACGGGGATTACAGAAAGAATTCCGTGTAAGTCGTGTACAGTATTTTTAGAAAGAACTGTGTAGCTCGTGTACATGCATAGAAACACGAAGACTAATATTTATAATATGATTTCTGTAGACTGAATGCGTTTTTTATCGTAATGTCCAGGAACCGAATTCGACCTTGATGCAGGAAAGGGTACGGCTCAGCTGAACAACGCACTCTTCGAGTTCATTGATACCATTGTGCCGCAGACCGTTTTCATCGCACTCATATTTATTCTGGAACAGGTTCTTCATGAGACTGGCCATGTATCCTGCCCTGCAAAGCGTCGTAGACACCAGTTGAGAAGAGTTGTGATTGATGCGTGCCTTCTCTGAATATTGAACAACCACATGGCGGCAAGCCGGAGCGTTCGCCAGATATTTCTGTATACCTCTGTCTCTCAATCTTTTTTAATCGGAACTCCTGGCACCTACCGTCCCCGTGCGAGCGAAGGGAATGATCATCGACTGTGTTCTTCCTGGTCCATGTCTGAATTTAAAGAACGTGGCAAAATGGTCCCGATGATGGCACATCGTGATTTCAAGCTGGCTCTTGTTCTTCCTCACAACCAACAACTAACGAACTAAAGAAGTTTTATTGTGCGAAGCTGAAAAGAACTTGATTTGCAGAAAGTGGTTTTTGACCTCGTGCACCGCTACAAGCCATTGTCGTGGTGGGCTGGTTTGGGTGTTATGCACGGGCGTGACTACAAAACTCTATCCTGCATCTCACGAGCAATTCCAAATTCTTCAGCAATGTTCTCAGAAGTTTGCCCCATTTTAAGATAGCAACTAACCGCTCTCGCTTTTCCTCGAATCTTCGGATTCCGTCTAAATTCAGTACTTCTCATAAACACCATTCTCATGCTTTCGATGTCGCCTACAAGGGCGATATCATAATACTCGGCTTAAAATGCAGCCACAGCGCCAATATTATTTACCGACTTGTGGAACTTAGTTGGTTGATGTTCTTAAGAGACACAGAGTCAGAAAGACCAACAATCGTTTCGGCTACTCGAAGCTCGGCTAGGCTTTTTCCCCTCGATGCTGAACGCTGCCGCGAACTTTGTGAGAGAAACGGATGGTTTAAACAACGAGAAATCATCCGAGAGATGATAAAAACCTTGATGCCTCTTCTTCACAATAAATAAACCTTCAAACTTATTTTGAGCTCAACTCATGAGATCACTCGTAAACATTGGAAAAGTTACGAAGCAAACCTCCAGGCCTGACGTGAACCTGGTTGCACAGTTTGTGTAGGTTCGATGACTGTTATTGACACATGCGAGAGCCACGTGCCGTGTCATGCACCAAGACGACAGCCAGCAGCTTTGGCGGGGTAATCTTTTTGGCATGCACGGCCAGCTTCGTTCAAGGACTTTACATCTTCGGCATGAAAGGAAACTCGCATGAGACGAAACTTGTGTTTGACCCAAGACTTGGGTAGCGCTTCTCCTACTTGTGTTTGACCCAAGACTTGGGTAGCGCTTCTCCTACTTTACGAATTTTGTAGCACACTTGATGCCACACAATGCTTCGAGAAGGTGCACCATTGCTGCTTCGAGTGCTGCTCAGAAGTGCGCTTTACACGGTGTTCAATCGACGGATCGTCCTTGGTTGATCTCAAAGCTTGAAGTAATTGAGGGGTGGCCGAATTGTGTAGCGTCATGCAGGCTCTGTGGGCGCCGATGCTGGTTGTGGACACGAGCTTGGCACGCGCAACACATTCAGATTACCTTATGCGAAAACAGTACCATTTGGGACGCTACAGTGCTTCACTGACTGCGACGTTTGCTTTATGTGTTCGAAGCCACCCAACATTTTGCACACCAAAAGCTAAGACACTCGGCTTTCATGTGACGTATCGAACATCAGTACTGCAGTAAAACGGAAATGAGGTGGACTTTTCTTGCCAAGTTGCAAGTCATATTAATTTTCCGACACATACTTTAACATGTTGAACTGTTAGTACGCTTCATGCTGGACCTCATGTTAAGCTTTGACACGCTTTCTATTTTTTTTACGAAATTAATCGTTTTATCATTGTACACCCATCACCAAAGAGGTCAACTCCCATCCTCGTTGACCGGATGATTGCGAGAGTAATACAACCATGCCCCATCAAGCACCTTAAACACCACAAAACCTTACCATCTCTCGTCAACCCTTTTGAGAAAATCAACTAGAGTCGGAAATGCGAGGCAGGTTTTCTACGCTGAGATGACGAGGTATCGCCAGGATTTGTAGCAACTCCAAATCGTTTGATAAGGTTCTTTGTTTTAGATTGGGCAGCGAGACTGGGATCAGCCACCCCAAGCTTTGGTTTCTTTCCGCGGCGAGTCAAGGCTGTTTCAGCCTTTCGTTTCTCTGCGAGCACTGGATCAGTTTGAGCCAACGCGTCTTTCCTCGAGTCATCGGCGGCTCGCGTTTTACGTGTTTTGGACTTTCTTCGTCGTCGAGCAGCACGTCTGTCTTCTTTTTCGAGTTCTTTCTCCCCAACAAGGTTCTTCTTGTCAACAGAATATACCTCCTTCGGTGCCAAAAGAGCAGCAGAACTAATTCCCTCTGGTATAGCTTCTTCAGAAGCGAGAGCTTTCACATTGGCCTTGACAGTGACGTCAGCCTTTGCTTCGTCTGGAATGGGCGTGTAGTGTAGGTTAGAAAGGGCGTCAAGCTTTTTGGATAGTTTCTCGAAAAGCTTGTTAATCTCCTTCTGCTGTTCCCCTAAAGGCTCATCTGACTCTTTTTGCACAGCATTGGATGACAGCATTTCCTTGTTTTTCTTCTCTCGCTCTTCAGTAAACTCCTTCGCATATAGTTCTGCTAGTCCTTCGGTCGGTTTTTCCTGTGAAATCTCTGGAAGCTCCACTCGGCCCTTCTTTGACTTTTTGGCAACGTAGTCCTCTGGTAGACGCATCACAACATCGTCATACAAGCCGTCCACAATTCGCTGCTTGATCATATCTTCTATAGCCTTATTGATTTCACTACTCAAAAACGTTTTGGGTTTAACTGCGATGTCGTGCCGCATTTCGGTTTCCAATAGACTGTCCTTGGGTCTTGCAAAAGCAGAAACCTCACCTCTAAGTTCCCATGGTTTCTTTGCTACACTTGCTTCTTCCAATATTTCAATTCTTTTCATGGTCCTAACTCGCATCCTTTGCAAAGGTGTGAGCTCTGCATCGCCTTCTTCTATCACATCAGATTCAGGAGCGGGAGAGTCTATCCCCTTCTCCTCATCAACATGATTTACTTTTTGGTCATCGGACTCGCTCATTTCATCTTCTTCAAGAAGTTGCAGCGCTTTCTTCACTCCTTCTTTGCTTCCGGATGACCTGCATGGAGGATCAAAGAAATCTGTGTACAAGTACCGTCCTAGTTTGTCTTCTGTCTCTATTTCTTCCAAATCATCTTCACTGTCATCAGAAAACTTTTCAGAGTTTTGATCTTCGTCGGTAGCCATAAGTTTTCCCGAAAGCGCGAGGTCTTCTGCCTCATCAGCAAAGCGATCCATGTCCGCAATGCTGAAAAACCCATCTTCAAGTCGAGATTGCTTTCTCATCGATTTTGTTCTCCTATCCTCAACATTATTCTTTTCCGTACTATCGCTGTCCTTAGAATGCCCGATGGGGAGCACTTCCGAAAATTGAACCTTCTTACGTTTAAGCCCGTGCCCTCTGTTCTTCTTTGTTGCCCCAGTGCGATCGTCTTCATCACTTACTTTAGGTTCGTCGCCTTGTGACACTTCGTGTTCGGGAACCTCGTTAGGACCATCACTGTCATTTTTTTCGATTTGCTCTTCGCCATCCTCCTCAGCATGCGGCTTGTGAGGAAGAACGAGCTCGGTTCCGGAATCGTCATCCTTCAAAGTGATCCTTCTCAGCGCTCTCTCAGCTTCTTTGTTTTTCTTTTCTATCGCGCTCACTTTTCGATTTAGGAACGCCAAAAGCGGTTTGTTGCGGAGTTCAAGTTCTTCCCATACTTGAACACTATCAAATTGATCCTCAATTTCAATCTGGGCAAGAGGACCCATCGGTGGTAATACGCGCCTTCGTTTTGGAAGTAACTGATAACGTGCATCACTTCCAAACTCTAATTTTGTCTGTTGGGCATAGCACTGAGCGAGTAGTTCTCTACAAGCACGGCTGGTTTGGGAACTACGGCGAAGAAATACTGAAGCCGACTTTTCATCTAATCCCAAAAGATCCTCTACGGATGTCACTATTTCCGACACCTCCTCAGAGGCAATATGATGCCTGTCGTCCCCCGCTTCCAGTTTTGAATCGTCTCCTGGCTTCTTGATGAATGAATCCTTTTCTTCTGCAACTATATCGACGTTTTCAGCCCCGCAGACGTTCTCTGATGGCCTCGACACACCCTTTTCGTCATTACCAGACAAATTGACTCTTTCCGTTCGATCCAGAGATCTCTCTGACTCATCTTCGCCCGAACGGGAAGATTCGACAGTTTCCTCAGTGCCGACTACTAATTTGTCTTCTCCTAAAGCCCTCTTCGTGGGGGTCTCTCGATGTGGACCATCTTGTACTCGTTCTCGCGACTGTCTGATAGTCTCTTGTGAGCTTTTACTACTAGAGGCAGGATTATTTGGTGGTTTTCCAGAAAGGCCTGTGCGTTCTCGACTTTTTTTCTCCCCTTCTAAGTTGCTTTGCAGCCCAGCTGCTTTGCGCTCAGTAGGAGGTTCTTCCTCTCCGCCATTCCTTTCACTGCCAACCCCTTCGGACTTCTGAGCAGCTGCACCAGTTGCATCCGTGAAATTCGGTACTGGTGCTTGAGTGTGCTCATCCACGGGTTTCAAAACCTTCAATTTCTTCTCATGTCCCGCCTTGTCAGAAGCTTGCGTACTTGGTCTTTGAATCTCTGAAGAGACTTCAGTTGCAGTTTTCGTATCTCGTGAGATCAGCGGCGCTGGGGGAGGATCTTCATCTTCAACAGGAACCGGCTGCACGTGATCATGTTTGAAACCATCAAACCCGGTAGGAAGTGTGGGAAGTGGCGATGGCGGTGAGCACTTGAATGTAAAGATATGGTCATTGTCATCAACCGTTAGAACATCTGGCTGTTCCTGAGGTGATTGAGCAAGATTTTGGGACGCAAAGTTGGTTTCAGGTTCTGTCGTGAGGGGTTTATCTGACTTAAAACCAGCAATTGATAACTCTCTTTCGCCAGATACTTTGGCCGCCACATCTAGCTTCGCCGGTGAATCAGAACGAGTTAATTTCGCTTTCGTCTTAGATTGTGTAGCATCTTGTTGTGAACCGATAGAGACGATTGATTCCAGATTATGCTTGATTGGCGGAATAAATTCACGTCCGTCACTGTTCTGCTTGTGTAGATCAATCTGGGGTAAATTTCGCAATCGCCGCGGGTCAGGGGTATCAGGACGTTGTAGTTCAGCATCGGATACAACGGTTTGATCTGCATGTTGGGATCGAGATCTTTTCGCAGTTGCGCTCAATTGTTCCCTTTCATCATCATTTGGGACATTTTTCGCATCGACAGCACGGCCCTTCCTGGAAACAGAGCGTGTATGCCGCAATGGCGTCTGTAGAGCGTGATCCGCGAAACCAGACACACTATGCGAAGTCCGGTTCTGTACGGAAGATGCGCTTTTCTTCGTTGGCTTTTTGACTCCCAAGTTGTGACTATCTTCCTCGGCAGGATGAGGATGTGGGGTATCTTGACGAACTCCAGAGGACGCAGCACTGTCCTCTGCTTCCCTACGCGCTCTTGACCGCGTTCGCGGGGCAGTGGCTGGCGTTTGAGGGCGTGTTGCAGAGCGAGAACGGGCCCTTACAACAGATGGTGTCTGAGAAGAAGAGATACTGTCCTCACCACGCATCTGCGATCGTGTACGAGGCCTCGGGGTTCGAGGAGGTGGAGCGGAGTCATTGGCGTCTGAATTCACGGAAGAGCGAGCGCGAACTGGCAGAGAAGGGTTGACGATATCCTCTTCCGCAGCGCGGCGTGAGGCTCGCGTCTCCACCATGGCGAATATACGGCAGAAGCGCTGATATGCGAAAGACCAATGCGGCGTTCCTGCTGCCTGCGAAGCCAAAGAGGTCTGCATCAAGAAGTAAAGGGGATCAACAGGAGGACGACGAAGACGGCGCCGCCCATAATGCTACTCCACGTGTCCGCGTTGTAATAGACAGGCACTGGCTCCTACGATGGTCACTTAACAAATAGCAAACTGGGGCGCGAGCGGTGGAACTTGGTCCATGGCCGGCGCAAGTACTGAGCGCGGTCCGCTCGTCATTCTTCAACGAAACTACCCACTCTCTAGCAGCCAGCAGAGGTCGGCCAATTTAACCTTTGAGCCTCGACCGAGCTGCGCCTCACGTATCATGTTAGTTTCTCCAATACGTTTGCTGAAGCTCGTTGGAGCAGTTAACCACTGCAGCACTCTCAATTGCGTATTTCGGCACCGCTTTGCCGTGCAAACAGTCGTGCCAGCCAATGGAAGCCCGCCCGCCGTCTAAAAAACCGAGGCTTTACCCGCCGCCTTTCACCTTAATTCCGCTCCCATTCGACCCTAAGCAAGTTGCCTTTAACGCATCGCACATCGACGTGGCCGTTCAAATCCCCGACCCGAGCTCTAGTTGGCCCAGCCATGTTGAGACGGAATGCGTTCCCATTTCCGAAGCAGACCTCACATCTGGAAAGCCGTACAACATAAAACCCATTGTTTCGGTTCCACAATGCAGCTCACCCCGACCCACTCCACCAAATGCCCGCATGCATCCCACTGCTGACATTCTAGGCTGGGACTCGCAGCACAACTACATTCAGCGTTGGGTGCGAATGACGAAGGAGGAACTGAACAACAATGTGATGTTCCAAGTCGTAAAGAACGATGCGAAGAAAGAAAGTTTGTTGCTATTACTAGGGCTCAAAAACGTGTTTGTGAAACAACTGCCGAACA
>JAHNZQ020000004.1:4217140-4285566 GCA_019155205.2 Gracilaria vermiculophylla
CGATGTATGCGGGAAGAAGGGAATGAAGATCGAGGATATCCCAGGACTTAACGACGTGGGATGGAAGAACAACAACTTGCCGACTCGGAACGGACCGACAACTGGCTTTTCAATACGAGACAAAACCGCACAAGAGATCCTTCACAAACATTTGCAATCAGTTTTGGATGAAATAAAAAACCATGAGTGTGCTTGGCCGTTCTTGGAACCAGTAAATGCGGAAGAAACTGGAGCAATTGACTACTATGATGTGATTAAGAACCCGATGGATCTGTCGACAATGCAAAAACAATTAGATAAAGGATGGTTTTATGTCACGAAAGAGATATTCATAGCGGACTTCAAGCGAATGGTGGATAATTGTAAAACATACAATGGCAAAGGCCACTATGTGACGGAGATGGCAGTTCAATTAGAGAAGTTGTTCTTAAATAAAGTTTGAATAGTTTTTTTAGTATCGCTGTTTACGTTCGTGGCCATGTTGAGCGACAACTTTGTTAATGATGATGATGATGATGTCGATCGGCGACGAAGTGTACGTAAACCAAAGTCACGTCAGTGTTATTGGTTTTTTCGAGACGTGATATTGATTTTTCGCGATCATTGCACCACACGCATTCGGTCATGCGCCTCGTGTGGAATCGTGGACAAGACGATCCTCGCCTCGACAATTGCCACCCAGCAAGCAATTGTAGCTACACGCTGGTGCAACCGCTACCAGAGCCGGCACATTTTGATGCCCTGGTAATTTGGGAAAAACCTTGCAATCTTCAAGTTGTTCTGGAATTCGCCAAGATTTCTACTCGGCTCTGCAAGAGGCAACGTGCTCGTTGAGGCGCCTCGTTTGTCAAGGCGACTGCAGAAGCCGCAAGTTCGGCAATGAACGGAAAGTCAAATGCTTCCAACCCGCGTCGCAGGGACCGTGATGAGAGACAGCGAAATGTTCAAAACGCAACCCTGGACGTTGTTGACTTCGTTGTTGCCCGAGCATTGGAGTTGCGGGCTCTTCGGGATGCGTGTTCCTCGTTTTCTGGAACTCGGCGAGTTTATCAACAGCTCGCATGGCACCGTAGGCGAAGAACAATGTCTCATTCCTCGCGAAGAATGCCAGCTCGACTTCGCGCCGCGCATGCTGCCCAGCTGAAGAAGCAGCGACCCCCTGACGCACCAGAGCGTCCCCCCGGCCCCAAAGGTGCTGCAAGATGTCGCAAATACAGAAAGAAAGCCCGTTTCTTGAATGCGATACGCAGACTACGTTCAAAGAACCCAGCGTGGCTGGAGACCCACATATGGCACGCGAAGCGATTTCAAATGGGAGATGTAGCCGGCCGTCACGTGGCTGTCAATTGTAACGACCGTGGGTATCGCTCTGCGTACAAGGCTGCCACTCGCACCAGCGTCATTCATGATGCCAGCTACCTGGATATCATTGAGATATGCGGGGACATGAAAAATCTGAAACAAATTCTTAACGCAACTACGAGATCACATAGTTATCGGGCGATAACGAATCCTGTTGTAAGAGGGTGTCGATGGGTGTCAGATGTTGCGATAATGGACGGCGACAAGGTAGTTGGACCATCAGACATTCTATGGCGGCCAAATTTTACAGCTATCTCGGGTAACGACAACCCCGGAGCAAACGAGACCAAAGTATGGCTGTGGGTAAATCCCAATCTGACGGATCCCATGGAGCAAGCAATACAAAAGCATGCCACGGATGGCGTAAAGATAAGCAAGATTCTGTCGCGCCCTCAGAGGTTCTCCCTGTACGGTCCTCGCAGTGGAATTGTGCTAGCATCAGTTCTGTGCGACACTAGTCCCGCTTTCGTCCATGTAGCTCGAGCTCGTTCACCAAACTGTTTGCCAGCGGGATGTGTAATAAGCAGCAAAGTAGAAGATCCGCGTGCCAACTTTCCTCCGAAAAGGATGGCAGAAAACGCCGAAAAAGTTGGACAGGACGGAAATTTTGGGGGTGACTTTCAGGTGGTTTCTACAAGTGAGCTATGGAACGAGAAGGAACGCGACATGTGGACTGAAATCATAGCAAGCGGGAAAGGAAAACCTGTGGAGGAGAGAATACCTTACATTCTTCTTCAGCGATCAATGGACGTTGCCGCGGGATACGAATTACTGGTACCGCCCGGCACAGGGATGATTTTCTGGAATTCACTCATGTATGCGAATGGAGCACGAGCAATTGGAACTGACGAGGTAAAGCGTCTTCGTATGGAGAACTTGATGGAAGTATTTCCAGAAGACTATCAAGATGGAGACACTGGTTATGCACTGCTGCAGAAGGAACGTCTCAAAGAAGAAGAGCAATACAACAGGAGACCGCCGGCGAAAAGGGTAAACTACGCGCTGAATAGAATCACTTCACCAATGATTGCTGACTTGGAAGGTGTGTTGGAGAATGAGACAAAGCTGCTCGGGCAGAAAAGGAAGCGCATCAAGTTGGACGACGAAGCCGGAAGGCAACGGGCGGTGCGAGTCGTTCGGGACCGCGTGTTACTGCAGAAGTTGCTAGGAACACGGTTGTACGAGCGATTGTGGCACACAACCGATCGGAGGAGGGCGTCAAGACCGAACGGTAAGGGGTCAAGGCGCGAGAGCCAGCACGGCGACGTGGATAGCGACGTGACTGACGAGCACTGCTCGCACTTTGCTCGCGTTAGCATCAAGCCGCTGTCGCGCGGCATGCCGGAAAGGAATGGTATCGTTTGTGAGCCAAACAGGGCGGACTTGGAGCTGATTCACAAATTGGGGACGAAATTCTCAGGCGAGCTGGAGAAGAAGGCAGACGCCAAGCGTGGTGAAACAAAGCCCTCTCGCGAGGTGATTGGATACATCACCGTGGGAGCGTGGAGAATGTCGTGCGGGACGCCGGTAGCAACTGGACTGGTTGCCATCAGCGCTCTGAGACGACTGTCGGGGCAGAAGGGGGCATTTGTGCTGTTCAGGAACACCAAATCAGCGCAGTACCGTGCGGCGAGGGTCAGCGTGCTGGCGCCAGAGTGGTAAGGCGGCAGTGCGGCGTGAACTGCGGGGTCGCGCATGGTGGGCGTGGACAACAATGAATGACTGCATCACGTTGACGTTGACATGTGGCGAGGTCGCGGGGTTGGAGGCGCGGCGGCGTGGCGGCGTGGCGCAAAACGCGCCGGGGCGCGTGGAGGCGAACAAAACAGTGCTCGCGGCGGGACGCGCAGCGCCCAATGGAAGGTGACACATTCATCGGTGGCCGGCACCCGGACGCGTGCCGCCGCGGCCAGCATGCGACGCCAGCGCAGCGCGGAGGGGCGGCGCGCGCGGGGCAGCCTGACGCAGCGAGAGTGTTGTACAAATGCGCAACGGGCCTGTGCGCGCAGCGGCCCGGGCCGGTGCCGCGTATGCGCAAGCGCAGCAACGAAGGTGGCCGCCGCCAACTGCCCGCTCTGCGCCACCCCTCACGCGCTCATTCTGCGACCTGCGTTCCGTGCACGTCATCTCATCGCCATACCCTAACACGTCGACACGTCGCCACGGGTCGGTGCTTGCTGTCAGAGCCTACGCCCACGTCGCTGTACGGCTACAAACAAGCCGTCGTGTTGCCGCACAGCACAGCCGCCACAGCCGCCGTGTTTTGCCAGCCGCACTCGCGTTCGCGACGCGTGCGCCTCGCGCACGCTCTGTCGCTCATCATTGACGCCCCCCTGCTCCCCACGCAGGTGGCAGAGCTACCTCGCTCTGCCACACCCGCCGTCATGCGCTCACCGTTCCAAGCCCTGCTCGAGTGGGATAAGGACTCGTCCTACGCCATTTACCGCTCGTACAACGCCCGTTTCCCCGCCTATCCGCTCCACTGGCTGGAGCTCGGCGCCCATGGCGTCCCGTGGCTCCTCGTCCCACTGCTTTTATTTGTATTCGTTCCGTCAATGTCGCCTTCTAACGCCGCTCTTCTCGTCAACCTGCTCTTTGTAACCATCATCGATCTTGCGCTCATCGCCGTCTTCAAGTCTCTATTTCGCCGTCAGCGACCGCACTACAACCGTTCTATCGCCCCTCTTTCGCTGCATGCAGTCGATCAGTTTTCTTTCCCGTCCGGTCACGCCACACGCGCTGGCCTCGTCGCCGCTTTCGTTCCACTTGCCGTCGTTCATAAGCAGCTCCCGCGCTACGGGTGGTGTTTGTATATTGTGTATCCTTGCGTCATGATGTGGGCACTGGCCACTGGCTTCAGTCGTGTCGCTCTTGGTCGCCACCATGTTTGCGACGTCCTCGTCGGCATGCTGCTGGGTGTTTTGTACGTTGTCGCCTGGGCTCCGTGCTGGATTTCGCCTGCTGTCGCTGAAAAGCTCAGAGACGAACTGCGCGTCATGCTGTTTGGCTTGGAACAAGTACATTCTCCCCTAGTAAGGAACGCCGTGCGCTCCACGCTGTCTCTAACAAAACGCCGCGTCGCATCGCATCTCTGCCATTTTCAGAGACATATTTCATCCAACATGGCCTTCTTCTGTGCCGTCGGCAACTCGTAAACACCCACACCAAATAGTGTCATCGTCACCAGCCAAGTTTTAGATCATCTTTTACATCTGACGCCGACGTGTTAGCAACTTGCCGTTCGACAGTGCTCGTGTACGTGGCATACTTATTCTACACCGCCACCAATGGGCGGCCCCTGTAGAAGGCCCAATCGCAACACGTCAGACCAAGTGTTGTACACTTGTTCAATCACAAAGGCGTCTTGCGCGCTCCTCAAACGGTCCGTTTTTGAGTGAACGGGTAGCAGTACTGCAGCCCTTATACTCCACGAGCTCCAACAATCTGCCTTCCCGCCAAACGCACCTTGTGCCCAGAAACGGTCTCATCCCAGATGTCCGCTCTCCTCTATCCACTTGTTAATGTTAAAAGTCATCGAGTTAGAACACTATCACCACAAACATGAGTAAACAGATGCCCAACCTGCATTAATCTGAACCAGTCTTTTTCCTTTTGTGGCTTCTTCGCAGGATATCACTCCTCTCTTCTCCGTACTCCACGACGTGTCCCATTCCCCGTTTGCGGGCGTTCTGCTCGGTTGCAACCTCAACCAGCATCTGAAACGCGTCTGTAGTCCGAGGCGTCACTCGGCGCTGCACTGGTTTCCTTGTTCGCCTCACTGCATGACTTCCAAACGACCGAGATTTCCCGTCGATGCGATACCCTCTTTCATTTCTCTTCGCGTTCTTTCTCAGAATGGCTGGGATGCCAATGCGGTTCGAAGTAGTTCTCTGCTTTCCGATGTTCCTGCGCTCATATTCCTTGAACC
The DNA here is from genome assembly GCA_019155205.2 of Gracilaria vermiculophylla. Classification (NCBI taxonomy): domain Eukaryota; phylum Rhodophyta; class Florideophyceae; order Gracilariales; family Gracilariaceae; genus Gracilaria; species Gracilaria vermiculophylla. The sequence goes on from JAHNZQ020000004.1 coordinate 4,222,431, forward strand.
ATTCCGAACTTAACCGCTTAGGTGGAACAGAGACGTTCCCATCCTTATGCCTTGCTTCAGAGAGAAGCGGTGTGTTCTCTTTATCTTTCTCATGCTTGAAAACTCTTACAAATGCTGAAAAGCTGATAGGAATACAGTCCGTGATGTGCTTGCGAATTTTTCGCAAACCGTCCACACGCCATATCCTTCCGGCATTTTCAAGTAGCTGGGGGTGATTCTGCATCCGTTTTCTAGACTCCACAGCTTGCTTAGACGACGAGAGGTCGTCCAACATCTTCAGAGCCTCCTTCGACACCTCTAGGGTGCACGTGTCTGTTCTTGGCGTGTACTTCCATGGCTGCACGGGTGCAGCAGGTAGGCCCAGAAGCTCTTCTGTGCTTACATCGATAAACAATCTTTCCACCCGCCTTTTCAAGTCAGTGTTGTCAGCAAATATGCTCGAGACTTTCTTCCGAAAACGCTTGCGGGGTTTGTGGATGCCCGAGCCCAGTCGTTCAGAAGTGCTGATTTCCGTGCGGCGACGATTCAGAAGCTCGGGTTTCGGCCCAATCTTTGGCAGCGAATGCTCGACTTTGGATGGGCGTTTTGATGTGGTTGGCGATGAAAGTACGGCTTGCGCCGGAGACGAAGGAAGGTAGTCCATGATGTTTCGGATCTTTCTTCTGCGAAAGGCGCCGGTATCCCGATGCGGAACTTCCGTCATAATGCCCCGGCTTGTGGAAAACGGTTTGCGATGTCGGCAGTGAGAGGATGATTCGGATACAACAGGTGGCACTTAATGACAGGGTAACAATGGAACAAATGAAGAATAGAATATTGGAAGCGAATAGTGTAGGATGCTGATTTTAGATGCAGCTGCTGCGGTGCGTAGAAGTCGCAGCTGTCGACCACAGGGCACTGCGCGGATTATACCCTGCGCAGCGCACTATCGTGAAGCAAGGGGAGACCAAGACCGTACACTAGCACCGTCGATAACGAGGAACAATGCACGTGAGAGAAATTCAAGGGTCAAGAGCGACAGAAGACACTCAAGGGACGCAGTGTGATGATGAAATTGGTTCACTTGTGATGCGGCTCAAGGAGCGGCAAAGGAGTTGTTTGTCGAACACACAAACAGGAGAGAGAAGCGGTAGGAACGCAAACAGGCGGATCGCGAAGCTGCTCAAACGGTTCGATTTGGGCCGCTTTGAGAACGCTGCGAGTGTTTTTCTGGCGGGAAACTCTAGTACCAAGGCCTTGTACCTCCTTGACCCCTCGTACTCGCGACGGCGGGATATGATTTGTCAAATTGGATTTTGGAATCGTGCCCTTGGTGGAGGCGCCGCCGCCGTAAATTGTTTTCTGTCAGCTGCAACGGCCAATTACAGTTTTCGAAACCGTTTGTGCGCCATGGCGCGGATTATTGCGGCACTGACGGGCGTGAAGTGGTTTGACAGCCTGTCGTGAAGCGTAATTCCATGTGGCTGAGCAGAACGGAGAGGTCGCTGAGGGCCGCATATCCACAAACTGCCATAGACGATAGGGTGTTATAGAAGCAGTAAACCGGATTCAATGCCGCCAGACAATCGCAAATTTGCTTCAAATGTTCCACTTTGGGCTTCAGTTTCTGTATAGTAAGTCGATCCTCGCGGTTCTTCGGACAGCCCCGTGTGCGATTCCGTAGGGCTGTCTGTGTCAATCTCACTGACACAAGCCGAAGGGACAAACGCGAAGAATGCACTGTTGTGCAATAATTTACACTTGCACTGGCCCGTCTTCAAGGTAGATGTGGCCCGCGAATTGTGATCATGGGTCACCATTGCTTCGGTTGAATTTCAGTGTCTTATTGAGCAGAACGTCATCTCTACTCCGCTCTGGAGTACAGTGATCGCTTTTCAATCCAGTCTCTGCCGCAGCAATTTCTTCGTTCAATCTTGACCTCTTTGGGTAAGGGCACCCTCATGTGTTCTCTGGTTGGTCTTATTAGAAGAATCGAGCACAAATCCAGTTTACTCAGTATCTGTGGGGTAGTTGGGGTTTCTAGAAACCCGTTGAAACCAAAAACATTTTGCGAGAAAGGAAATCTTGTTTCCAAACTAATCATGTTTTGTTGAAAGGATGCCTTTCTTATTATCAGCGAGATACAAGCTGACACCCCATAGGAGCGGTGTAAAGGAGAAAAGAACAAATTGAAGTCATTGGATGCTGGTTTAAAGAAGCCAAAACAAAGTTTCTTTGATCGGTTTGTGAGAGAGCTTAGTTTTATGGCCGGCTTTCTGGCACCTGTCCCTAAACTAACTGCTATTTATATATAATCAAATCTGCACATTTAAGATGAAGATCACAAGTCTATCTTATGTTCGTTGAGGGGTATTGCATTTCAGTCACGTGGATCAGTGGTATCCGTTCCACTTCGAAAAATACAAAACAAGGCGATCTTTGAGATTTGCAGGAGATTGGCGCCCTGTGAAGCGTTTCCGAGAGTCGTCAATGTCAATGTCACGTTCGTGTGCCTCTGATTGTGAAATCAAAAGCGTTTCACGAGTTTTGATCCTCACAATGACAGCGTATGGATCAGCTGAAATGTCATGAATCAAAACGAACGTGTATCAGGTAGTGGTTAGCATCAAGAACTTGATATCTTGCGTAGAGAAAACGCCTTTTCACGCCCCGCACATTGTAAGATGCCTACTTCACGGAGAACTCTATTGGATATGTAAACTAAAGAACAGTCAGATGCCGGAAACAGTTATAGAACACAGATAATCACCCTAAGAATTGAGCATCGATTTGCAGAGTGAAGTCGTGAACGGTAAGCTGTAAGCACACATTGGATAGGGATATTGACATAGAACTTCCATATGTCGAGCTCAATTTAGATCTGATATCTTGTGCGCATTAAGCACCGCGCATCTTTATAAACGCCTGTGCTGCCTGCATACTGCGAAGAGGTCCATAAATGGAAGCACTCTTGTCAACAGGCAGATGCGAAGATTACTAAGCAGCTCTGCAAGAAGTCAATACTTGAAATGTTTTTGTGTCGGGCCGGTTGACCTATGTGTTCATTTCTGTACGAGGACTGCTGTGCGCAATGCTGCCGTGCTGTTTCTATCTGCCTTTCACAAAGACAAAGAGGCACACATCTTCGTCACAGCCCAACTCTGTGCATGATCAAGCATGCTGAAAGCCTTTTCTTTTATCAGAGCTCCGGGTAATATCACGAAGTATAATCGCATGTGTTTTTTAACTACACGTGATCTTCCGCACTCGAGTGAATATGCTGACATTTATTGCACGCCGCAAACGCATGAGTGCGACGTTGGTCTTACACACTGGACAAACGCAACCCAAACAGATGTGCAAGGCGGAGATCGGTCCCACGAGTCTCGTGACACATCGAAAACCAATGTCTTTGAAAACAGGCAACCATATTTTGAGTTTGTTTAGGCCGGTGAGCTGTGGTCCTTGTACACCGAGCGCGGGAAATAGCCGAGCACTGGAATTTTGATGCAAAACGTGCGATCATCTGCTTTACTAGCATCACTCACGATGAAGAGCACAAGCAGTATACAGAAAGGGCAAAAAGTGTACTCAAATGAGGGAATCTGAAAAGGTCATACAAGCACAAACTGACCACCAAGGTGACAAAGATTGAAAGATTCAGCATACGCAAGCATCACCAGTACGGGTGCGCTTGGACTTGGTTTCGCCGCGAAATAAAGCGAAACAAAGCGCTTGGCGCGCATGAAACAAAGCAATGAAGCCTAGCAGAAGGCGTAGTGGGCGACCAAGTCATTTGCGATCATAGGGGATAGTCCAATCGCGCTTGGCGCCAAGCTGAGCCTCATTGTCTAGGTCGTCCTCGGAGTCATCGGAGTCGACCTCGGCGTGGCGAACGGAGCCCGTGGAGACGAGACTGGCAATGGCGGTTTCAAGGCTACTGCACCTGGCGCGCGCCTCATCACGCTGCTTTTTGAATTTGATGCGCGCCTGCTCCTTCAAGTCACGGAGTGCCAGGCGGAACTCGGTCGGCGTGGGCACGGGGCCGTCCTTCTTGCGTCCGTCGCTGAAGAGCGCCTCGATGACGGCGGCGGTAAGGTTGGCGTGGGCCTGCGCCAGACCGGCTGACATTTCGTCCATTATGCGGTGGTTTCCGGCGGCGGGGTAAAGCAGGTCCGAGGCGGCTGTGGGCAGCGCAACGTGTTGGGGGCGCGCGCGCTCCGAGAGCAGCGCGTTGCGCATGGGCACGACGGAGCTGTCCATGGCGGCGTTGTTGGGCATGGCATGCTGGGCGCCTATGTTGGGTACGATGTGACGGGGGGAGGGCATGTTGGGCAGCGCAGCATCGTGCGAGGAGTGGTCGGGCGGCTGGTGAGGCTTGAAGTCGAACGGGTGCTGCGGCTGCTGTTGGGGGGGGGGCTGGTGGGGAACGGGCGTGGGCGGGTGTTGGGGCGGTGGGGTGTGGTCGAGCTGCTGTGAGACGTGCTGCGGGTGGTGCGGCTGCGGGGCGACGGCCTGCACGTGGTGTTGTGCAGGGACGGAGAGGGTGGCGGCGGCGACGGCGGAGGAGGGGGAAGGCGCGGCGGCGGAGTCGGGATGGGGGGGGCGGCGGGAGTACTTGTTGTTGGTGAGGCGGCGAAGACGATCCTTGATGTCCTCGGGAACGTTCTTGCAGATGAGGGTGTGGCGGGTGGCGGGGGGGGCGCGGAAGATACGAGTCTGCGAGCGATGGTCGCAGAACATGCACTTGGGGCCGACGCCGGGGGTGTCGACGTCCTCCCAGAACTGGCGTACCAGCGACTCGGGGCGGCCGCGCTTGCCGGACGAACTGCCATCGGCGGGCCGCCGCGAGCGCGGAGCGGCGGCGCTTAGCGACATGACGGTGGGTGCCTTTTCGCCATTAAGCAGTGTGCGGCGCGCGCCTGCTGCCGCACCGCCTCTAAAGGGGCGCGCCGCAAAGCTGCGCCGTGCCGCGCCGCCCCAGCGCCAAGCCGCGCCGCCACCGTGGCCGCCCCAAAAAAGGCACCTGCCCATCTTTTTCTCATCTGAAAAAGCACCGCCAAAAAGTCACTCCTCCGCTCTTCTCCGCCGCCCTCGCCCCTCCCGCCTTCTCACCATCCGCTCCCGCCAGCATCGCATCCACCACCCCCATGATCGCGCTCCCCCGTTGCCTCGTCCCAGCCGCGCGCCGCCTCTGCTGGCGCGCCCTCGCCGTCCTCCCAGATCATGACCGCATCATCATGCCCAAGGTCAGCCCCACCATGACCTCTGGCCGCCTCGTCGTCTGGAAGAAGCGCGAGGGCGACGCCTTCGATGAGGGCGATGACATCGCCGACGTCGAGTCTGACAAGGCCACCATGCCCATCTCCGCGCGGGAGGACGGCGTCATGGCTAAGATCTTCGTCCCGGACGATACCCCCGACATCCCCCTCGGCCAACTGCTCGCCATTACCGTCGAACACCCCGACCATGTCGCCGCCTTCGCCGACTACCAACCGCCATCCGCCGACCCCGACCCGCCGTCGCCTGCCCAGCCGCCCTTCTCTGCTTCAACTACCCCCGCCTCATCTTCCGCTCCATCTGCGCAATCGTCGCGCTACACCGGACCGCGCGGACCGGCGATTATGCGTCTGCTCAATCAGTATCCCAACCTCGACTTGCATGCCATTACCCCGACTGGTCCGAAGGGCAGGATGCTCAAAGGCGATGTGCTCGCAGCCATTGATGACGGATCCGCCTTCAGCGCTGATCCGAAACCGTCCGCTACCCCCAGTACGCCTGCGCCCTCCGCGCCCCCCTCTAAACCAAAAGCAACACCTACCGTCACAGAGCAACAACCGGAAGCGAGTCGTTATTACGACACTGCGGTCACATCGATGCGCCGCGCCATTGCAAAACGGTTGTTGCAATCCAAGACCACTATTCCGCACAGATACACCTCAGCCAAGTATCGTCTCGACACTTTGCTCGATTTGCGCAAACGACTCAATGCGATGGAGCCGTCGCCGAAAATATCGGTCAACGATTTTGTCATCAAGGCTGTGGCGATAGCCTTGAGGCGCGTTCCGAATATGAACGCATACTGGCATGAGCAACAAGGCGCCGTGCTCCGTGACAACATTGACATCTCCATGGCGGTCGCCATTGACGGAGGGCTTATCACCCCGATAGTGACGGAGGCCGATCGTCGTGGCTTGGCCGACATCGCGCGCGTAACAAAGGATTTGGTGGTTCGCGCAAAGGAAGGCGCGCTAGATCCAGCAGAATTCGAGGGCGGATCGTTTAGTACGAGTAATCTAGGCATGTTTGGTATCAAATCCTTCTGCGCTATCATCAATCCTCCCCAAAGCGGCAATTTGGCCATTGGCAGTGCAATTCGACGAGCTGTGATGGACTCAGATGGAATGATGCGTATTATCACCGAAGGAACCGCAACACTCTCCACCGATGCTCGTGTTGTCGATGATGACATTGCCGCTGCATTTTTGAAAGAATTAACCACATGTCTCTCTTTCCCGGAGACGATGATATCTTGAGTAGCAACTACTTGAATTAACTTAATGGCTGATTTCACGGTCATATTAACATTCATCCCTTCTTTTTTCTCACCTTCTTGATGGTCTTTTCCTTTCGGAAGAAATCGCTTACATTACGTGTGTCGTCACGACGGACAACCTGATACTCCCAAGTTGGCATTTTTTTACGCTCTCGAAGCGAATCTTCTAACCATTTCGGTTTCACAACCACGGCTCGACCTCGTTGACTCACGCTTAGCGATAATTCTTTTTCCACTTTTGATGCTGCTAGGCAATCAGCGATAACGTGTGTCACCCTTTTTCGATACCATACTTTCAATACCTCGCCACCGTTTTCCCACACTAAGCGCTCGAGACGACGTTGACTAGTTGATTTCACCCCTGTAAAATAGACCTTGACGCCCTTGAGAATTTGTGTCACTGCCGCCGGCGCTTGCGCAGAAAGCTTTCGTTCCCGTTCGGCAAAATAGGAAGACATGCCATCCCAGGTGCCTTTCTTTGATTTCTCGGTAGCTGAGAAATGAAACGGGCTTCCCTCTTCACCCTCTAAATCCTTGCTGGTTGTTTTTGCCTCGCGGCTGAGCTTATCTCTGCGTCCGGATGAATCCATCGGTATGGCAGGGAGCAACAACAAGAATCTAACCTTTCAATCCGAGTTTTGTTGTTTTAAAGTCAGATTTAAATTGAATTCAGGCACGTGTGATTGGTATCGAAGGATAGATTCCGATGTAAACGTTTTACATCATTATGATATCGTACTCGGGGTTGCAGGGTTGTGCTTCTGTCAAACAACTCTCAGCGTCGAGGTAATGGCCGCAGATAGCGTAGAGGCAGGTAAGGTAGTTAGCGGTGTATCTGTGCTAAGTGGGTGTGCGCCATTCTGGCTTCCCGCCATTTCAGGAACAATATGACGATAATATCCCGTAATTTAAGGAACCAAAAACTTCGAAATTGTCCCCAGTGGTTGGCTGCACAGGAAAGCCTTCCAAGCGTTTCTCGTAAGAGCAAATATTCCTGCGGAATTTCCGTGAGCCTGGCAAGCAGAAGCATGATGACCATTGTTCCTTGGATACGGTGCATCTGAATAGAATGACTGACGACTCTGCGCGGAACGATTTTCCTTTTCTAGCCTGTGCCTGACTGCCGCAGAGCCTGACGCGCCCCTCAGATTTATCATCAGTTTTGGAAAGAAACCATCCTGCAATACAATGGACCACAGCACCCAGGCAGTTGAAGAAACAAGTCCACCACAATCCATGCAAGCCGCCGAGACAGAAAAGCAAAGGGTACCCGCAAGCTGTACAAAAGCTTTTGACAGTGTTTACTATTGCTACTCTCCGTTTCACCAAGCTCGTCACTTTTACATATTGGGCGAACTGGACGATTGCAGGGGTCGGCTCAAGAAATTTCGCATGTGCGTCATGTCTCGCTTTAGAGCGCAGAGTGAGTCGGAAATCATATATGAACAAGACGAAAAAGAGGAAAAGAAGAAAAAAGGTTTGGAGAACGTGAAGCCTGTATGGGAGTTTCGAGAAGAATACCTTAAGAATGTAGCCCAGGCGGATCGAGAAGAAATGGAAAAGCAGAAAGGGGCAACCGAGGATCAATCTGCGTGGTGGCTTTAAAAGTATGCAAAAACTTTTTTGGTGTTGCAATCAAGAAGTCTACACATCGTGAAGCAAAGAAAAAGCCCGGTTTATAAGCAAGCAGCTCTGTGCGTTATCCCGTGAATCCGCTGTTGAGTTTCAACGCGTGTATGTTAAATCTTCTCATCATGCGATCAATTATAGCGTATATCGACAGATTTTGCAAGACGCAATGACTTTTCCCCCTCTCAGAGAGAAGAAGAAAAGTCAGCGACAGAAATGAATGGATATTACCCTTCAAAGTTTTTCGCCTTTTGACGAGATCGACAATACAAGGCTTCCTGGTGCTTGGGAGCCCGGGACAGTGGACGGCAACAAACAAGAAGTGCATACAGTCTTAGAATATCGTACCGCAGCATCGCACATAGCTTTTCGACGAGCGAAATGCTGGACGACTCACGACCTGTATCGTGGATCAATCGTCATCCACCCTCCGCATCCCTTACTTTAAATTTAGGTGGAAGGACGTCAAACAGGCCAAGACCACCAATGCAAATACAGGTAAGATGGGAGCTTATCGATGAATGCCAACCCTTAGGGACTTTCTCACAAGTTTGTCACGTCGTAAATGAATTCTTAGTACGGCATAGTGGGCCTGGCTGCTTTAACATAGTGTCTTCTCCGATATATTAGGAAATTCAAGTGCATATGAACTAATTATCTTTCGCAAACTTAGCCGAGTATATGAGGACTGGAAGAAGATATCGTTGTCTGGATCCTCTAGAAGCCCCAACGTGTTACGCTCGAAGACTTCGGAAATGGTGTGCCCCCATGCGGAATATCTATACGGCGGTGAATGGTCAACACGTGATCCGCACATTGAAGCAATAAGGCACTTTGATGTACTGCTTAAAACGGCTTGAGGGAGTGCCAACGTTTTGTCTTTTCAGCTGACATGACAGCCTGGCCATGGAGGTCGGTATCACATCCATTGATTCGGAGTAGCAGTAATGTCCTCGCTGATAATGGTCTATATGTAAGAGTCAAAACCGATTTCTGCCTTTTAACTGAAACTTTGAAAGGGCTGGTCACATGAGAGTACGACGTGAGATGTAATCTTTGCCAAGTGACTTCTTTATCAGAATGGATATCGTATCACTATTTCTTTGCCGCGATTTAAAAAGACCAAACGCCTTTACCCAACCCAAAGTGATTACAAGGTGCACATCTTCAAAAAAAAGTAAAAGATCGAACATGTGGATGAGCGAACTCCAAAACTGGAAAGGTTGGTCACGATACAAAGAAGACAAATTTCTCCTCATTACAAGAACATCACGTTTCGTAGACATACTCGCGAAGCACAGCATTGCGAGTAGGGTGTCTCAGCTTTCTCAAAGCCTTCGCCTCAATCTGACGAATCCTTTCGCGAGTGACGGCAAACATGCTTCCGATCTCTTCCAAAGTTTTCATTTTGCCATCGTCAAAACCATACCTCATGCGAACAACGTCACGCTCTCTAGGACTTAGAGTATTGAGCACGTTCTCAAGATCCTCCCGTAACAGGGACTTCATGGTAGCATCCTCGGGAGTATCACCATGCCATTCAATGAAAGAGCCCAGCGTTGCGGAAGACTCCCGTATGTTTCTTCCAACGGGTGTTTCTAAGCTCAAAGTGGATCGGCTAGACTTGGTGAGAAAACGCAGCTTCTCAATGCTGATCTGCATGCGCTCTGCAATCTCGAACTCAGTGGGAGGGCGACTGAGCTCGGCAACCAATATCTTTGATGTTTTTCGAATGGCGGCAATGGTATCATTCACATGAACCGGAAGGCGAATAGTTCTCGAATGATCGGCAATCGCACGCGTGATTGCCTGGCGAATCCACCATGTCGCGTACGTCGAAAACTTGAAACCCTTGTTGCCATCGAATTTTTCCGCTCCACGGATGAGTCCGATACTGCCTTCTTGGATGAGATCCTGGAAACTGAGGCCGCGGTTGAGGTATCTCTTTGCAATAGAAACCACGAGACGGAGATTGGCGGCAACCATGTGCTCTCTGGCACGAAGACCAGACCTGAGAGCGTTTCTGAGTATGGCCGGTTCTGTGGAGGCAGCTTTTGCCCACTCGTCAATGGTTGGATGACGGCCGTAGACAGACTTGAAACGGGCACTGATTCTCTCCAGAGCCAAAAGGTTGGCAATTTGACGAGCAAGATTTATTTCCTTGTCGGCATCCAGCAGCTTGACCTCGCCAATCTCTTTGAGGTAAGATCGGACTGAGTCGTTGCCATAATTGTCCTTTCCTTGCGACATGGTAGAGCTGCTGAGCTCTGTTTCGTTGGTACCATGGCGAGGTGAGTACGTGTCGGAAAACGGGGTGTCAAACGCTGATCTCTTGCGCGACGATGTGCGCTTCTTGCGGGTGGAAGTGCGAGGCGGAGATCTGGGTTTCAGGGGCTGTTCCTTGGTTGTCGCGAGGTAGTCTTCGCGCACAGGCTCGCCCTGACGGGCGGCCTCCAACGCCTTGTGATTGTGCTCTTCGCGGGCGCGCCTGGGGGCAAGCGGTCGGTTTTGCAGCGGCACAGTGGTCAAATGGGGTTGGGAGAAAGAGACGAGAGGGTCGGGGCGTGCGGGGGCGGCGCCAGGCACGGGAGGCGCGGCGGGGGCGTTGACGGCGGTTCGGGGAGGTGGGGCAACGGATGGGACGACGGATGGGGCGACGGGTGCGGCGACGGGTGCGGCGACGGGTGCGGCGACGGGTGCGGAGACGGGTGCGGCGACGGGCGCGGCGACGGGTGCGGCGGCGGCGACGATGGAGGCGGAGGACTGATTGTGGCGCAGGGCTTGAGGGCGAAGCGGGGGTACAGTGGTGGTGAATCGGGAGGGTGGAGCTTTCGGCGGGGCGCGGATCATGCGCGGTGAACAGCGGCGGAGGCTGGGCTCGCGCGTGGGGCGCGGCAGCGATGGGCCGGAAACAAAAGCCATGTCTGGAGGGGGAAGATGGGCGCCGCGGCGGGGGGGGGAACGCGGCGGGCGTGGCGTGTGCACGTGCAGGGAGCGAAGCGCGGCGTGCAGTGCGCGACGGTGACCTCGGCGACGGCGGCGCGGCGCGCGTGGGTGAGCTCGAATGGTTCGAGTCGAACGTAAATGGAACAGCGTTGCAATCTGAGCCATCTCCACACCGGTGCCGCGCGCGCGCGCGCGCCTGCGCACTGGCTGGCGGCAGATCTGCGCGGAGGCTTCTCGCGGCGCCGAACGGCGCACGCACCGCTGCCATTGGCCGCCGCCCCGCCGCCCCGCCGCCGCCGCCGCCGCCGTCGCCGCGCGCACCGGTGGATGGGCTCCAGCCGGCGCTGCGCGCGGCCGGGGGCAGCGAGACCATGCACCTGTTGGCGCGCGTCAAATTGAACGCGAGGCTGCGCAATTACGAAGTGTAAGCCTCACGCTGCTTACAAGACGCTCACGTGGAACACGTGCACACGCGCGCATGTGGGCTACTGAGTGGCGGAATGGATCTGCGATCTGAAGGGATCCGCGATCTGAATGGGTGAGCGCGTGATGGGCAGCAACAGTGTGATGGAATGAAGGTGACGTACTGTAGGCGCTGCGGGCGCAGGCTGCAAGCGCTTGAGCTCATCAGAGGCGATCTGAGTGCACGTCGTCAGCATCGCGGCGCAGCGTGACTGCCGACGTGCTGACGCTTGCTGGCAGAGCAACGCCAACGCCCGCCGTGCCGAGTGCGGCGCTCGCAATTGGAAGCGGCTCGGTGCGAATTGCACGGCGCTGGCGGCAATGCAATGCAATGCAATGCAATGGCCGACCGCTTTGCTGACAAGCGGGCGCTGCTCACGTCCGCTGGAGGCCGCCACCGTCGCCACAGCACTTGCTTCCAATTTAACGCGCCCCAACGCTCCCCAATGCCCTCCAGCGCCCTCCAACGCCCTGCAACGCTCCGCAACGCTCCCCAACGCCCGCGCCGTGGTGTCGTGTAATGCAGCTTTGGAGCGTCACCGAATTGCACGCCGCTCTGGCCGTCGGCGCGCGCCAACATCAGCGCGCCGTGCTTCTCGGCTGCGCGCCGCACACGTTCACCGGCGCGCGGCGGTGAACCAGCGCGCGCCGCGCAATGCAGCGCGCCCTCGCCGGCGCGCGCGCGGGACAGTGCGCGTCGCGGCCGCAGCGCCGCCCGGCGCCACGCCGTCGCCACCAAATCGCGCCGCGCCGCGCCGCAGTCGGCGCCGCGCCGCGCTGTAAGCGGCGCACGCGTCACACGCGTCGCACGCGCTCAAATTTGGGTGCAGTGCCCGCACGCGGCAGCGTGTCGGTAGCGTTGCGGCCGTCACGGCCAATCAGCGCGCCGTTTCATTGCGCGGCGCCCGCCTCAGCGCCGGACCCGCTGCATAGGCTACAGTAGATACGACTCGGTGCGCCGCCAACCTCTTCGCTCCGCGCACACGCGCTGCAGACGCCACACGTCCCACTTCGCCCCCCTCTCCTCCGTGCCCCCCACCACCGTCCCCCCCCCCCCACCTCTCCCAGCAACCCTCCCCCCTTCCCCTTCGCTCCCCGTGTCCCCGTGCCCCTGTCCGCTGACAAACCGCCGCTCGCCGCCCTTCTTAAACCCCCGCCCCCGCTCCTCGTCTCCCTCACCTTCCGCCCCGCCCTCCCCCCTTCCAACCTCCCCAGCCCCACCCTGCACCCCGCTTCTCTTCCCGCTCCAACTTCCGCCCCATCCCCATCCCCGCCCCCGCCCATCCTCCACCCCTCGCTCCTCGCCCACATCGCACCCCGCCTTCTGCCTCCTCCCTCTTGGCAACCCACGCAACCGCCGTCGAATTCCTCACATCGACGCGCCTGCGCTTGCCACCCCCACCCTCGGCCCCCACCCCCCTCGGTCGAGCGCCCCCAACGCCGCCCTCGCCCCCACACCCGTCACACCCAATTGCGCACCGTTCGGGCAATCCTCGCCCTCCGCAGCAACGCCCAATGCCGACCGCGCGCCAATCCGACCTGGTCAGCTGCCCCACGTACCTGCCGCCGCTGTCCCCATCGGCCGAGTCACACCCCCACCATGCCACCGGCGTGCCCGCCTTCGAGAGCTACTCGGTCAAGCTCTCCGCCGGCATGGTCGACGCCCTGCTCAACAATGAAGAAGCGTCCATCGAGTTTCTGGAAGAAGAGCAGGGCAAAATCTACATCCCCAACCGCCCGGACGTCACCTTCACCACGCGCGCAATCACCGCCCACGATTCCGAAACCGCGCGCTCGACGCTGTACTCGCGGCGGGGCAACAATTTGCGTCTCGTCGGTCCCATCAACCACGAGATGGAAATCGACCGCTTTCCAAACAAGCGGTCGCACCCGACCAAGAAGCGCGTCGCCGCCCCGCGCGCCGCCCCGACCCCCAAGCGCGAGCCCAACGAGCCCAACGAGCTCAAAGAGCTCAACGAGCCCGACGCCGCCTCGGACAGCGCCAAGGCCCCGCGCGCGCGCAAGGCCACCGAGAAGCGCCCGCGCGCCGCGCCGCGCCGCCCGCCCGCTAATCCGCCCGCCGCGCCGCAGAAGCCCAACGGCAGCAACGCGGGCATCCGGATACGCAGCGTGCCCGCTCTGCGATCTGCGCCTGCCTCCCCCGTCGAGAATGGGCGCCCGGCCAAGCGCGCCGCCCCGCCGTCGCGCAATGCGCCGGGGTCCCTGGCGCCGCGACGATTCTCGCCGCCTTCTGCCGCGCCGCTGTCGAAACCTGCGCGGCAGCAGACGCCCACCAAGCCCTCGCGCCTCTCGCCGCACTCCAACTCGAGAGGGCCGTCGCCCAATGTGCACTCTCCGAGCAGCCCGCGCGTGAGCACCCGCCGGAAGATGGACGATCCGGAAGACGTCCGTCGCCACCTGGTGCACTCGCTCGCGCTGGGCGACATGACCATGACTGCCATCCGTCGGCGTCATGAGGCGTGCAACATGGAGAGCACGGTGCTGGACGAGGTGCTGGGCGAGGTGGCGGAGAAGTCCGGCAGCACGTACCGCTTGAAGAAGCGGTCGTGGCGGGAGGTGTACGACGATTACACCAACTACTCCGAGGGGGACAGGAAGGACATGAAGCAGAACCGTGTCAAGGTGAGCGACCTCGTCGACGGCAAGCTGCCCGTCGAGGTCATGAACGACGATCTGCTGCACGAGGAAGTGAGCGCGTTCAAGTTCATGACCAAGACGGTGCGTGAGGTGCAGGGTGACGCGGAGGATGACAAGCTGCGAAAGAATTATGACCAAGTTCATCGGCTCTATAGCGAGGTGATTGACAGGATGTCTGACGTCAACGCCAAATTCCAACGGCTGGGCGACAAATTGGAGACTTGCGGTGACAGCGAGAGGGCACAGGTAAGCGCTGTGATTCAGTCTGCGAACAAGACCCATGCAGAGCGCTTTCAGCGCTTCCAGCGTGTTTTGCCGAAGATGCACGGGTACTTGAAGCAAGTGCGGCAGGCCGTCGAAGAATACGAGCAGTGGTCGGACTAGTCGTCAGTTGGGTGGTGTGGAAGGATGTCTGGGACACGGCCCGCTTCGTGAGTTGATACTCACAGAGACTTTATTCTTTCTTGGTTTTCCCTTCATTATGGGAAACTGTTTCTATCCGGGTTCTACCAACTGTGAGAGAATTGGAACGAGAACTCGGTCTTCATATAACAACCAAGATACTTTTTTTGAGCAAGCAACCGTCGGAAAGCGCGTCTTGAGCGTATTGGGCCGAGGGTGTGTGGCTATCTGGAGCAAGCGCAAAGAACAGTCGAAGCAAACGAGTGATGATCGTGTTGAGATTGGATACCGTGGGATGTACGAGATGTGGCCAATTCTTGACATTGCAGTTGCAGAGGCTCGTAGCTCTCTCTTTATCACGAGAAAGTATCTGCGGAGTACCATTGGAAAGCGCTTTCACCGTTAGCAGCGTGTTTTGCCAAGTTGTCTAAATGCATTTGACAAGCCATCGAAAAGCACGGGCGATGGCTGAATTGACTGAGTTGGGAGGGGTGTATTTGGGAACTGGTTCGCCCTCCTTAGTCATGTTGCCATAAGTTCTGGGTTTCCTGCTTGTCATGGAAAACTGCGTGGGTTCAACCAGCTGGTTGTTGGGGAAAATGGGGTGAAGCCTTTACGGGTTGCTGAGCAAGAAACAGAGGGAGAGTTTCGAACAAGCTTTGAAAGTGCCATTGCCTTGTTTGGTTTTGTCTTTGAAGACAAAAGAAAAATAGTTTGTAGTTTTGTTTGACTGATGAAAGACACGTTAACATGAAATTGTGAGATTCGCCGCTTCTTGTTCTGCGCGCTGACGTCGGCCATCTGACAAAATGTTTCCCTGGCGCTTTGGCATGCTCCTGGCATCCATGTGGATGGAAGGGGCTTGTCCTTTCTTGAACCTCTTAACTTCCAATGCGGCGGGCGTAGAAACTGATAGGGACAGGAAGGGAAAGCTCTACGAGAGAAATACTGTCATTTTTTTGACTCGTCCGCTGGAATCGCGCTCCTTGGACTGGCGGTCAACAACTCATAAGCGGAAGTGGTGTGGGCCGCTTGTGCTCCGTCATTTCACCTCACACGACTCAATTGTCTGGCTCCAGATTGAACATTCCTACCAGATTGGATAAGTCTTGAAACGTGATCCATCGACTGCATGATGTCAACTATAGAGCTCGCTCGCGTGAGCATGCTTAGCTGTCTCTACAGTGGCGAGGGGCACACGGGTACCGTTAGGACGAGGGAGTTGTGAATGAGGCGGCTAAAAGAATTGAAAAACGGTTCTGCTCAATCGCGGTGCTCGTCGGTGCCAAGGCAACGTAGCAGTAATAGATATCGGACGTGAGCAGTGCACGTCACGTCAAATGTTCCTGCAGTCGTGTGATTTGACCAGCTATCGATATGAAGTGATGCCGTGGAAGGCATCGTGCGTGATTCCGAGGTCCGTTTGGAACTGGCTTAGAAAATGTTCAAAACAGCTGCGGTTTCCAACTCAAAGTAGAGTATGGCCCTGCAGATGTGCAGATGAAGGTCGACTTCGGTTCAACTTGCACAGACAATGAGGACGAGGAACACGTTGAGGGCGAGTGCCGCCGACGGGCCGAGTGTGGAGTACAGCATGAAGCTCTGGTGTGCAGTGATTGTGATTGGGTAGCGGAAGCGTAGGAACAACAAAGAAATGCATTTTTGTAAACATGGCTGTGCCGACACGTTGGACACAAAGCCAAGTTGAGGAGGGGGGGACGGGTCACCGCGCGGAACGTCTGCTATGCTCGAGGACGCTACAGTGATTGGTTTTTCGCACGGGATGTTATGATGCCATCAAATCAAGCGGGACAGGTTATTTATGGTGATGGAGAGCTTTTGCAGACGACGGTGGCGACGGGTTTGCAGGTTTGCAACGGCTCAGGACGCATTAACAGGATGTGTGCTGACGATAGCGGTAATCGTGATGGACTCTGATGGTGCCGCCTGATATCGAACAAGAGTCGGTAATGGTACTATGCACCGGTCGCGGAGGAGTGTGGAGGCGCGCGTCAGTGCGCGACGGTAGCGGCTGCCCACACGCGCCCCTGGCGTGGCTACGCCACACCCCACTGAACAATGGCGCCCACGGCGCACACGTGCGCGCGAGCCATTGGCCGCCGTTACGCTGCAGGGTGCCCCCCCTTGGAGCCTCAAGCTGCCCCCGCGCCACGCGCAGTGCTGAGTGCACACGATGCCCAAGTGTCAAGACCCACCGCGGCACTCCCGCTCCCGCCACCGCCACGGCGCCCCCGCTCCCGCCCGCGCCCGTTGGATACCCCGCGCGCGCCTCCCCCCCCCCCCTCCCCCGCGGCCCTCACCCTTGCGCTCCACCGTCCGCTTCCGCGTGCGCCCTGTTCATATTCGTCGCAGCCGCGTCTGTTCGTCTGTGCTCTGCGCTCCCCACGCGTGCGTTCGTGTGAGCGCTGCTTCTTCATGTGCCATGTAATCGCCAACGCTCGCTTCTTCCACCATGCCTGCCCAGCTGCGACGATCGTCTTCCGCTCCGTCGCTCACTAGCGCCCGTCTCCCCCGCGCCTATCTGCGTCGGCTCGTGGCTGCTTCTCGACGTATTCTCACCCGCCGCGACACCGCCGCCGCCCACCCGTCGCCGCCCACCCCGCCCACTCCCACCCCCTCCCGCTCCTCACCGCAAGACAATTCGTTCCACAACCTCGACACCAAGATCGATGGCCTTGAAAAATATGCCCTGCGTTACGCCCGTCGAAACCTCACCCTCACCTTTCTGCAGCTAGATATGCACGGCGATTCGCAGATGTGCACACTCACCCGACAGCAGATTCTCGCTCAAGTGCGACTGACAGCTGATTTTCCGGACGCTACCACCCAACATGCACGCACTTTCATGGACTTGCGCACCTCCCCGTTTGCCCAAACTCCCATCGACCCTCAACAATCCAGACCGCAGCGCGGCAGAACGCGCCGCATTCGATCGGGCGCCCGTCATCACGAAGCGCCACCTCGCGAATTTCTGCCTCCGGCCAAGAAGCGTCCTGGCGGCAACCGGCTTTCAATCCGCGACATGCGTCAGATGGACCCAGAGTTCCCGGCAAACCCTGCAATTTGGATCCGTGAGGATGCCATTGTCGTCAGTCTCGAATCTGTTCGCGCCATTATTCTTCATGACAAAATCTTCATTTTTGATCCCGACAACGATGCCATGCAAAAGCCCATGTGGTACATAAGAAAGTGCATTGCCAGCAGCGAGAACGTGTTTCTTCCATTTGAGTTCAGAGCGCTGGAGGGTATTTTGCTCAACACGTGCTCTGTGCTAGAGCGCGAGTTTTTTGCAATTGAGCCGCAGCTCAAGCAGACGATTGGTACTTTGCCAACGCGCGTTACGAATGAGGGCCTGGAGATGTTGCGCCATCTGGAGCAGCGCCTAAATCAATACTGCTCCAGAGCGCGGAAAGTTCAGCAAGCGTTGCAAGCTGTCTTGGATGACGATGAGGATATGGCCGACATGTACCTTACGGAGAAGTACAAGAACCCGGTCACTAGCAGAAATGCCCTAGATCACGACGAAGCTGAAATGCTGCTTGAAACCTACTTGCAGACTGTGGATGATGTAACCACAAAAAGCGACTTGCTCAGCCGAGCTATCGATCATACTGAAAATCTTATCGAAATACAACTCGATACCATGCAGAATCGTCTGCTGCTGGTGGACTTGTTTATCACTGCTATCACGACCACCCTTTCTTTCGGGACGTTGGTCACTTCAATTTTTGGAATGAATCTGCCGCTGCCACAGCAGATTTCAAGTCTACCAAGCAGTCAGTTCTACTTTTATGGGTGTGTGATTCTTGTGTTTACGACCATGGGTATTGGCTTGGCCTTCTTGATGAGGTGGTGTCGACGCGAGGGCATATTTAGAGGAAGGGCGCCTAGTCGAAAGAGATTCAAAATGCGCAAAAAGAGGGGCATCATGGATCAAGTGACCGAGACCATGCGACAACAAACGGAGGAGCTTCTTTCAAAGCCACCACGATCAGTACTGCAAAGAACGCGATTCCCGTGGGAGCACGAAGCGGAGAACCTGGCCGTTAGAGACGGGCGACTGGTGTAGGCGGTAGATATTTGAAGACTTTTTTAGGCTTCGTTTGTTTTGTTTTTCTGACTAGCGATATAAAGTATACCTGTGTAACTCGCTTCTTCTCATTCACCGTTCATGAGACGGTTTTGCTCGATTTTATCAGTTAAAGGTGTGGCGTGTTATTCGTATACCCACACGGATGACGTGGGTTGCCAGGTCGTCAGCTCGCTTTCTTCGAACCAGAGCGCAATTTCACGTTGTGCAGTCTCAACAGCGTCAGAACCGCTTTATTGCAGAGCGTCAGAGAGGTACATGAGTTAAAAATCTGCAACGGCTGCGGGCACCGCTCCTGTGAGCAATTTTGAAAAAGCGCAGATGGGTGAGTCAACTTACTGAATAACACTAGAAAAGATTTGGAGCGGCGCAGTGAGTGTGAAAGTCCGCGTTCGTTAGTTTGATTACATAGAAAGCGAATGAAACCCAGGACGAAAACGCATTTGTGTAGCAACGTACTTGCGACCGACATCGACAGCATAGTCTCCGCGAATTGTTCCTGGGGCGCTACTCAGCGGATTGGTCTCCCCAATCATTTTACGGGCGGTGACCACTACCTGTTCGCCTTCCCAAACCATGGCGCAGACGGGTCCGCTGGTGATAAAGTGCACGAGGTCGTTGAAGAAGGGCTTTTCCTTGAGAGACTCGTAGTGCTCCTCGGCAAGCTGTTTGGTCGGAACCAATGTCTTGATGGCCACGAGCTTAAAGCCTTTATTTTCGAAACGGGAGATAATAGCGCCGAGAATTCCGCGGTTGATCCCATCGGGCTTCACAGCGATAAACGTTCTTTCCGTGCGCGCCATGCGCGGCGGTGAGAGAATTGCTTGCGAGGATTGGCGATGGATCCTCACTGCGGAAAGCTTTGGGGTGAATGTCGACCGACGCAGACCACATGATGAGGGGGCTGAAGACTTGATGCGCGGAATCGCGATGCTTGAAGTGATGAACGCCATTTTATCGAGTTGGGCTGGAGGTGCAACCGGTCAACTGCTTGAGATCGATGTACGGGCGCTGAAAGAGTTTAGTGAGCTGGTGGATTCAAGAAACTTGTTCCCGCGGGATCCGAGAGCCCACGTGCGGGCAGCCAATTGCGAAGCATCTGGCACATACGAAGGGCAGTGCAGTAGCACTGCTGTGGTACAGTAAAGTGACGTAGGAGGGTTCGAAGCTCAGAATTTGAGCGGCCTCGAGGGTCGCTGGGCATCACTGCACAACTCCTCCCCAGTGTGGCTTACAGTGCTTTAGATAATGAAGGATGTAAATTAATGTTGACAAAATCTTGATGCTTGCTCCCCCGGCGTCGTTGCGCTCTGGGCGGGTGGGCCTGTCGTACGACGCGATGCGTTCCAAGCGGATCTGTCTGGTACAATCAAGACAGTTTTCACTACCGAACGAGTCCGGACTAGTGCGTCTCTTCGCCCTGGTGAGAGGCTCACCTTGTAAGATAGAAAAGTGTTATTTTCAACCTGGTCTAGCCGTTTCGTCCAGTAATATTTTAATAAAACATAGGCAACAGAAATCAAAAGGCGCTGTAGATGGCGAACGCGGGAGATCACATAAGCAGCGCGAGCTGCTCCAGCCAATCGTTATTTTTAACAGCGCCTCTTTTGTTGTCCGCAACGCGTGCCATACACTTGTGATACGTACAACAACACCACGGATACTCATTTGTTTGCTCCATGCTAAAGGTGCCCAATTCAGGGTCTTCGCACTAGACAGCTCTCGGGAATGGCACATCGGAAAGCCACCAATTAGCGCACAGGATCTGGGCCTGATCACAACGTGGACGGCCATGGGGGGTTCCCACCCCCCCCGTTCCCACACCGATATCACTCGTTGTCAACGTTGCTCTCCCACCACTGCCTCTCAGGGCGCGCGTATCAACCTGCTGCCTTGCTCCGCGTCTGTCTGCATTTGAATCTGTGCCGAGTTATTCTTAAAACGGCATCACCTGCCGAGCATTATGTACATCCCATTCTTGCTTACCCTCCGATTCGACACACGTTCCCCAATTCTTTTACTATCAAGTTATATATCAGATCCATCCACGAGCATTTTCTCTTCGATAGAGAAACTCACGAGGGTTATTGAATCACTGTAATCTAACATTTCGAGTTCTGCAACTGCTTACGCTCACATTTAGGTTCCATCTGTGCAGCAAGTGCCCAAGAGTTCTCTCCTTCTTGAACATGATGCCGTGTGCATCTTTATCGGTCTCTAAAAGGGAACACTGGTCAAGGCTTTCATGTTTCTAATAGTTCGATTCCCACTGCATCCGGTTTGTATAACATGGCTACAACGTGAACAACCGCATATTAGAAAACAAAGTGTGGCGGTCCATAGCACTAATGCGCTTTGAGAAAGTCTTAAAATGCAGTATGGCCACCTTAGACGTATTTGCGACGAAATGATGTTACATCGCCACAACATTTGTGCCTCTGTCTTCATTATCTACCGTGCACCTCTTGCTTTTGTTGTTTTCAAAAATCCCATGGGTATCACTTGGGTGCCTCTAATGACGAGCAAGTGAAAGAAATTCTTTTTTCACGTTCGCTCCTAATTGCAACTCTTCAAACTGTATATCACTGTACCATCGTTTATGTAACAATTCAGTGAAATGCTGCTGACCTTCGGCACGAAAATAAGATAGGGGTATGTTTCCATAATCTTGATCGGCATGATATATATTAGTGCTTTTTGGACACCTCACAGTGCCATTTCCATCGAACGCGCATGTCTAGTGCGAAGCTAGCATCCAAAGATACTCCTTGAAAACTTCTCAGATGTTTTGTATTTCAGCGCAATCTGCAAAATTACCATTGCTAAATACAATCAAAGTCGACGTTCTTACCTTTGTTGACCCAGATTGTGCCCCTCAAAATACATTTCAAAGAAATACCTCACCATGTCATTCCGTGGAAATCATTCAATGGGAAAGAAGGTTAGAATTGGTACAATCATCGACAGAACTCTTTGATGGCACAAATCAGCAAAAAGCTTGAGAAAAGTTGCAAGGATTATACCATAGTTTCAGCAGACGAATGTACTCGTCAAGCATGCTCACTGTGTAAGAATGCTTCCAAGCTCTGCCGTTTTGATCCAAGAGACGAATGCCAGGAGAATAGTGAAGCATGGTCTCAACTTTTAAACTAATGATTCGGGCCCAAGCTGGCGATCTTTTCTTTACCCTCAAAACGAAATGACGACAAGCCTCGACATTCAAACGTTTTGCATCTCCGGCAAAGTCTAATCCCCAGAGAGCAACATAGGATGCTAACTGTCGTCCATTGAGGCTTGAGCTTGACCTTATCAGAGCGTGAGCAAGCATTTCGGGGAATGCGTCAGCGAATCGGACTGTAGCAACTTTCTCCTGCAGCATTTCCGTATCGATACAATCCGATGTGCAGTTCGCGAGATAGTTCAAGCAATCTTGGCGACTGCGTTCAAGCTCCGGCATTCCATCAAAATGCATAATGATCTCGTCCCTGGTGTCGAACCAATGACTGGCGAAAGTTATCATTCGGAAAGCTTTGAAGGGGAGACTCACTTTCTTGTTTGTGTCCAGAACCCATTTTCTCACAACAGCAATTTCATAAACCGGTCTGTTCATGAAACGAAATAATGTACGATCCTCTAGCTTTGCCACTTTGCCAATGTCACCACAGGCTGCGCTGATTTTCGAATCCTTGACAAAACGGCTCCAAAAAGCGTCAAGGCGAAGGGAAGCGGGTCTGGTCCCGTCAATGTCTTCAATGTTTCTTAATCTTGCTTGGATTACCATTAGTCTCGAGAGAGGCAGTTGAAAAATAGCAGCTTTATAGTACGCTTCTGCAAAACCGTATAGTGTTTTGAACCCCATCTGAGCGCCAAATTTGTTGAAAAAGTCGATTGCCTGGCGTGGTCTGTTGTGCTTCAAGAAGCTTTTGAGGTTGGTTTCAGATGGCGCGGAAACTACTGTGCAATACAACTCAACTGTCTCTTCAAAAGAAAGTTCGATCAGGTCTTTTCCAGATGAGAAATTCCAAACAAGATAGTTGGAAAACATTTCCAGCTCCTGAGGAGAGCACTGTTGGGGGATGCGAGGCATTATAGAACATATACAAAAAGGCAATGAATCCAAAACTCAAAAGTTTATCCCGATTCTTTGAACTGTGAAGGTTTGGCACGGATCCGCAGTTGATTTTGATGTAAAGTTAGTGTGCCTTGTTAAGAGTGCAAGCCACTTCAGAACAAGCGAAAGAAAGAAGGAACGAAAAATAATGTCGCTTTGTACGATTTTGGTGGGAAGATTAGACGAGGTCCGAAAACGAGAAAGATGGGAGAATGCAGCGTTCAGGGACTGTCATGCGACGAAATGGTAAGACACGATGGGCGTATGAGGAATGAGAATGCTCTCTATGGATAAAGATATGCTGAGCTATTGAGTATGTTGTGCTTACAACAACATCTCACATTCGAACGGAATATTTGATCGTGAACGTGGTAGGGTAGCGGCAACGAAAACATTTGCTAGGAAATGGTAGTCTCTTTTCATAAAACAGCTGCAGACACTCTCAGTGATTTCGTGGGGCTTGAAGGGCTCCGCCGTGAAACACGCCGTGAGACAATTTTCAGATGAAACCAAAACGTGGGCTACGGAACACGGACTATCTGTCCCTCATACCGTAACGTCAAGGTATTCAGGATCAGAATATGAGATGGAACGGTTGAACATCCTCGCGTAACATGTCTAAAACGTGCATTGTAGGCAGCTGGAGTGTCTGCGCACTTACTGTTTCCTTGGGCTATGTCCAGAGGTGGCTTCGATGGAATAAAAACGAAGCATGATCTTTATTTATATTCCAAAGCTCCCGTGCATGATCCAAACAGCAATTAAAATGCTCCCCAAAGATGCTCTCGAATAAGGATATCATGCCATCATGGAAAAAAGCTCGGTACACGACGACCATACACGAGCACAACAAGACACTATTCTATGGGTCGTGTGACTTGTAATCGGGGAGAGCTCGCGCTTGCTGTAACGCAGTGCTGTGAAGTTTCTATTGTACCCGAGGATAGTGGGAGAGCTGTTCGTAGCGTTTAACATCACTTCGCGCTCGATTTCCTGGGGGAAGAGACTGAGGCGTTGTATTTGCATGGCAAGCGCATTTTATCATGAAGGTATCATGTACAATTGCATGAATCGGACCTTGTTGGAGAGCGATCATCGCCATAGCAGGGATTCAGTGCCACGCGTGCCTTACCCACGCACACGTAATCTGCCTCTCAGACGTGTCACTGGAGCGCAGTTCCTTTCCCGCGCCATGAACCAAAAGGCTACAAGTGTCGCGGTCGTTCGTGTCAATGCCGCACTCGTCGAAGTCCGTCATGTGCCGATTGCCATCCATCCGAACTCTTCCTCGCTACGGACCGTCCTTCTTATCGCCGTTCGCGTGAGAGTAGCTTCATACAGCAGTTCCTCAGCTGGATATCAACAATTCCCGCCACGTCTAGCTTGGACCTACTTCTGCACATCCCCTACCTTTTTGCCGCGAAAATGTTCACCAGCACATCCTAGATCTTTCCTATGAAAGTAGTTTCACATGCAAACAACTCCCATCCAATCCATGCTTTCTCAACGTCGCTCCAGCGAACAAGCATCCCAATCTGCCCACTCAACACCATCACAGCTGCGCCTCGAGTCCGCTTTGCGCCATGTCAACGTTCTGTTTTCAACCACTGCCTTTCAGGAAAATGACGCGCGACCGGACTCCCCCATACCCTCTCAGCCTACCCCTCGCACCTCCGAAGCATCTGCAGTGCGCCGCATTTTCTCACGCGAGCCACGGCGTCGTCCAGTTCACAGTCGTCTCGCTGTAGCTGCCAATACAAAGAATCCACGTCTTATTCGCATATACCATCTTGTCGATTATGGTGTCAACACACGTCCACTTATACATCGCGCTTGGAATATTTCTGACCTTCGCAGAATTGATGGTCTGGGTCAACCAGTGTCGGAGAGTGTGTCATTTGCTCTGCATTTCATTCCCGCCAAAGTGTTCATCTTTCGAACCCTGTCCCCGAATACGAGGGCTTCGTTTTTGTGGTCGTTGCTGCAGACATGCGTTTCACGGCTCAAGCGCGCCCCACCTGTTCAGCATCTTCGTTTACTGGATTTGCAGACGTTGGCTGAAGCACCTCCAGTCGTAGATGACGCACCCTCTACAAAGCACAGAACTTCAGAATCCTCACACAAGAGTGTTGATGCTTCCGGACATCAGTCTGACGTTCCACCAACACGAACGTCGGAAGCTTCAACAAAGCGACATTCATCTCGCACTATTCAATCCAAACCTACCAGCCTGGATGAAGCAACGAACGATCTCTCAAGGAAACAGCATCACTTGGAGCCGACTGCAAAGTTGGCTGACGTCGATACTCGACAAGGTGCACTCGGCTCTCGAGCAAGGCCAGCGCATCAGTTTCCAAGAGCGTTTTCCGAACCAAAACTTTCCGATTCAACCCAGAAGCGAAATGAAACTAAATTAGACGACGAGTCATCCCAGGAAGCACCACGCTCTGAGCATGGGGTCGGTAGAGACTCCGACGTTGATCAATTAGCTTTTGAAGCCGCTGCGAAGCGTTTCGGAGGAAACCGATCGTCAAATATTATCAGCGGCACAGGGGATATCACATCAAACTTGGATAGTGATCCTAAAGCTCTATGGTTCGACAATAGGAGAAGGGCGAATGAAGCCAACGCTAAAGCTCTCATGGAGCAAATGCGTCCGCAACGCGAGAAGAAACAAGCGACATTGAATGACGAAGAAAAGGCAGACTTATTGTACGCTTTAGATTTGTTCGCAGAGAATAGTGATGGCGAATTGCATGAATTCGAGGGATGGCTTGATAGCCATATACAGAAACTAGAGGTCGAAAACATTGAAGATATTGTTGATGTCGAGAGCTGTGAGCCATGTCACGAGACTACCGAGAGTGGGGTGTCAGGGGATGCGAAGGAAAGAGACGACGTTTATGATGTTCTCATCAAATCGATTACAGCGGCAGACCCTTGGCTTCGAAAATGTGAGAGTCTGCTGGAGCCTTACGCACGTCTATCACAAGAAATTAACGACGATTTAACTCTTCTTGAAATACAACAGGAGAACAACAGAGCCCTGCAAGTGGAGCTCGATGCACTACTTGATACGATATCCTTTACTGACCAACAACAAAAACTTATTGACAAATTGGATTCACTGGCAGCTGAAGACGGGGTTGAAGTGGACTACTCGGAGTTGCACGAAGTCATGCACATGCTCGCGTTGAAATCAAACGAGATATCAAAACTGAACAAGATGTCAGAGATGGTTGCTGTTACAGATGCGCTGCGCTTGATATCTGAAAAACGTAATCTGGCGGCACGGTCTCTGTTTCCAAGCCTGAAATCATGCTTAGATGATACGTACGTCGAGCGTCGAAGAGCTGTATTCGCGTTTGACGATGTAGATCTGACCTCTGCATGCCCATCAAAAGAGGAGCGTGTTGAGAACTTTCGGAAAGGTCTGCAGTGCATAGTTGCATGTGAGAATAACGTTTTTTCTCAAGTCATCGATCATTATGTTGAGCTTTCGTCATCCTGGACCACAAGCTTTCTTCGATTTGCGATGCAAGCGGAACCACCTCTCACTTTCGGAGAAGATGACCTGGATGGCCGAATGGTACGCTTTGCTGAGAACTTTTTGTATGGTTCACTTGTTGAGGGTCACTTGGCTCTCAACTTGTTTAACAGCCAACTCCAGGACAAGGAAACAATTTTGCCTACCGTGTTGCGAAGACAGCTTCCTTCTCCGGAACTGCTGCGTGACTTTTTGAAGCGCGAGAATCAAGATGAAGAGGAATTTGATGCTGTCCTGCATCAGCATTTCTGGCGCTCACTAGAACTGTTTAGCATTGGGCTTACTGATTTCTCTGAGCAAAACCTGAAGGAAATAGTTTCCCGCGTGGAACAACGCTTGAGGGTGTTATATGACTCCCACCAAAAACGGTTTCCTACAGAGGTCTTGAAAATTGGGGATGTGAAGCCGAGCAATGAAGGCACGATGGAGGCTGTGTATAGCTTCCAATCTAAATGTAGAGTGCTATGTGTAACGTCTCAACGGTTGGTCGAGACACACGCGAATGCTGTCATGGCAATACTGTCGGAATCGCTTGACCAAAGAAGAAATGCCCATAGATCCGTATTTTTCTCTCGTGTGAAGAAGGCTGTTGATCTCGCGAGCGAATTATCCGGATTATCTCGCGAATCATCTTCCGGAGTTCAAACAAGGGGCGACGAAAACGACCGGAGCCTGTCAATATGCGAAAAAATTATTCGTACAGCACTTAGAAGGACCGAGGTGGCTTCGGCTGCTGCTGGCGAGCATGCGGATGATGTGAAGCTACAATGTTACGGCTACATCTCCGCGAAACTCGGCGAAGCGAATAATGAAGAAAGTCTCCAACGTCTGATTCGAGTGGCTGATCGTCTCAGGGAACACGTCATGGGCCGTTGGGTAAACAAAATGGTAATAGGGAAAGTGTTTAATAAACTTCATCGAGACATATCACGTCAAGATCGTGAAAGTTATGTCAAATTGGGAATTTGGATTGCAAGCCTGGATCCTTCTGTGATAGGGAATGAAATTCGGGAGCGCGTGCAATCAACGCTAGAAGAAGCAGTAAGAACGTGCATGGTTGTTCCGTTTTACACCGATTTGATATCTCTCGTCAAGGAAAGAATCGATGAAATAATGCGAAGAAATCGAGGTAACAAGCTTTTCTCCGAGGTGAAACCGACATTGCGAGCATTCACCTTAAGTTTGATTTCTATTCTTACAAACGAACGAGATTCCCTTCACGAAGTCTGTCCGTGACACCCGCTTGATGCTATTGTTTCATGTGATATTTACGGCGCTTTTAGCTAGATAATGACCCTGCACGTTGTTTGCCATAGATTATGAACGAATCGACATCACATGATGTTGTTGGAATTATTGATAGGGTTACAGTATCTACATCTATTTTCTGGATTGCGCACATTGGCGATATTGGTTCCGGGAACATTTGTACAGTACACTTTATAGGACGACTTTTACCCATCTAAACGGTCCATACTTTTCGGCTGATGCTCCGGTGTTGAGGCGCGCCGGCTATCATCAGCGCTTAAGCTTATCTTTCATGCGTGTGCACTGATGATAGCCAGCGAGCCTTGTTGGTTTCTAATACATGTCGAAGTAGTTCTTTGCTTGTCGTCCCTAAATAGGGTCTTAGGAAGAGAGAACTTCCGGAGATGTGCGTGAGAAGCGCGAAGCCCGCTTTCCCAGGGAATACAATATCAAGACTTTATCTGACTACATAGATGACATTAACATGTCTCCGCGCTCACAAGCCTTGGTGGCCTTCGTGCAAAGTCATTTCAAATGCTACACAGTTTCTATGCTCTCAAGTAACAATAGTGCTCTTTAGGCGAAACATGTGTAAACTGATTTTTGCAGAGGTCTCTGCCAGGTTTAAAATATTTCTGGGAAATCCTCCGGTCTTGAGAGATAACCTCGAGGAACAGAAAGCTTAAACGTCAGCAACTCAGTTTTGATCCAGTTGTTTCGGCACCAGACCCGATACTTACAAAACAGTGAGAAAACTTGTTGCTAAGGAAAAGTCCCAGGTTACGATCATGTTTCAAAATCAAACCTCGAAGTGATGCCCTTTTATCTCTCAAGAAATGGCGAGCTTGCGAGAATTTTAGAATTCCACAGATGGGCCCGCTAAAGGCTTTGGCTAAGTTAATGCCGATAATGATGCAGCCTTCCTGTCAAAGAAGACTGAGGGTTTATAGTGTTGATTCGTTTCATGAGGAATGGAATTGCTGTGTTTTCAAGATGAAGGAGTGGAGACGAACTGTTATCTCTAGAAACAATCACCTCATAGTCAAGACGTTACATATCTGCAACTAGGCAAAACGTCATTTCACATACAATCCCTTTTCAGAACACATCCATGTTGACCAAATCATAAATGCAAATATGTTGCTGTTTCGATAATTCTAGCTATTAGTGCAGCAAAGTTGAAGGAATGAAAGCGATAACAGTGTTTAAGACATGTGATAATGATGTGGCTCATGATAAAAATGAGAGTCGACTATCGAAAGTCAAACCGATACGTTAAAGAAGGCAAATGGCTGCTTGCCCCACAATTAATTCACACCTTCCTTTACTGTCTTCTTCTTTTCAAACTGTCAACATTTTTTTCTCCCCTCGCGGCCTCGATTCGTTTCCGTTTCTGAACGAGTTTCTCCTTGGCGGCTATCTTCGCATTCTCTGCCTTTTTGTGTTTTCGATATTGACGCATTTTCTTTCTACTTAACATCAGAGCTGCCATCTCACGCCCTTCTTTCTCTACTTTCGCGTTATTTGCTTTGGAGATCTCCTCTTCTCTTCCCTCTTCATCTTCAGCATCCTCACTATCGCTGCGACTGTTCTCAGCCTTCTTCACTGTCGCATCACAATTTCCTCCACAGCCAGTCTCACACTCACTTTTGCTGTCGTTTGTATTACCCAATTTCAATTTTTCATCGTCCATACTTTCATCTCTGGCCTTTCGTCCGTTCACTTCTTTGGTTGACTTAATATTATTACGTGAGACTGGTTTTGCCTTACCTGAGGTCTCCATTTTAGAATTAGATTCACTGCGCTTCTCCTTTTGCTTGCCTTCCTTCTTCGATGCTTGAGAGCGGACTTTCTTTTCGTTCTCTTCTTCACGCTTTGAGTCCCGATCGGCGTACACAACAGCAGCAGCCTCGTCGACAATAGATTTATCACCGGCTTTTATGCGATCGATGACATCAGAGAACCATGGGCGATATCCACCATCATCTTCTTCTGTAACAAATGGACTCAAATGCGGAGGCAGAGGAGCTCCGGGACCGTACAACAAAGTTGGCAGGAGCATTGAGGCGTTTATGGAATCGAACACGTATTGAGGTTGAACGTATTCGAGTGACATATCTCGATTTCCTTGGACTTTTGGGCGATCGATGACCCAGTGTGTGTAACCTGACAGACGATTTTCATTTTCAGGTAAGTCATCTTCTCTGGTCACTTTTAGCGCCCCAGCTGCTTTCAGACAAAATTCAATCTCTGCGAACGGTACTTCTCGTCCGAGAACAACTGATTTACCTTGAAAGACGCCGGAGTTCTGGTTGTCTGACTCTCGGAGCCCAGGGTTATCCTCTTTTGGTGCATCTTGGTGGCTCTCTTTATGATCGGCATCGGAGCCTTCTTCATCAGACTCTTCCTGCACCTGGGATTCCATAGCTAACTTCTCCACCATTCTCACAGCATCTTGGGGTAAAGAATTGGCGACTTCTTTCTTATCTTCAAGATCGTTTCCAGTTTCGAGTGCTCCAGAAGGTTTAGCCTTCTCAAGCAGGAGAGAAGAAAGTTCCATGGCATTAGCGTCGGCATCACGAAGTACTTTTGGAGGATAAGCTAAATTTTGGGTTGTATACAGTCGAAAATTGACAAAGCTCATGATGCACTCATATAGCTCAAGAAAAGTGAGCATAACCGAGTAGTCTACATCATCTGGTAATATCTGGCTGAATCGGTGAGGCGTGATCCACGTTACGGTTTCTCCCATCAAAATTGCTTGGAAATAGTACCCTTTGATAGAAACAAACACTTTGCGCAAGGAGTTCGTCTGAGCTACAAAATTGTGAAACTCCCGAAGTAATCTTTGCGATTTGGTGACCCGTTCAGGAGCGATTCCCAACCTGTGATCTGCCGGAAGATTGGCGAACAGTGCTATAATACAAAGAGGGTCATCCAATTCTCGAATGGCATCGATAAAATTCGGATAACGTTCCAGAACCAAATGATCTAGTCTACTTTTCGGAACGTTCAGAGCCAATTTGCGCAGAATGTCAATTCGACGCTTGGAACGTGCCTTGATGACTTTCTTCTTGTGTGCATTTTGCTTTCGAATGGTGTTGATAAGCCGCTCGTGAGCTAAGAAGTCGATGTCCTTACGGAGATAATATGTCTTATCAGATCCTTCAAATTTCTTCCTCGGTTCTCGAGGATAAATTCCTTTCAAAATACAAAGCCTTCGGAATTCTTGCAGGGAAAGTTGAAGCTTTTTAAGCGCCTTCTCGCGACTGATGAAAGCCTTAGCGTTTCCCGAGGTGCCCTTCTTCTTCTCGCGGCCCATTTTGAGAGGCTTGTTTAATAGCAGCCGTGGCTGCGTCTTTGACAAGGTCGTTGAATATGTACACACCAGAACAAACACCGATGACGGCTGTGAATAGCAAAGAACCAGGAGTTAGAGAATGGAACGGATTGTATCTCAGGAAAGCAATTCGTTTCCTTCCTCTTGGCATTGACGCTTGTGTTCAGAGGCTCAAAGACAAGTAACACATAAGAATCCTTTCACGAATATGTATCAGATTCAAGCATTCGAGCATGGAAGACACAGATATCAGTGTACAAGGGCAATCGGAGGGGCGATATTGCGCATGAAAAAGGTTTATGATTAGTAAATACAAAGTCTCACTGCATTCGGCTACCTGCGCTGCTCCTCGCCGGCGTCCGGGTGGACTCAGTTGTTAGAGTCGCTTCATCTGTGGTTTGATCCGAAAACAATAGATCACATGCGCCCAGGCTTACAGCTAGTCTTGCATTGAAATGAAATACAGCATGGTCTCCTGCCTTTTGGCGCGCAACGTGTCTCAGAAGGGCCAAGTTGGCGGGTGCATCCTATTTCGGTGCTCATCCCGCACAGACGTTGTGCATGTTCACTTTTAGTAAGATCCAACAGGGAAGCGACAAAACTCAGACCAAAAATTTATCATCTCTTTAAGCTCGTAAAAGTTATCAAGACATCACTTCCTTTCCTAAAAGAAGCAAAGCTTCCGTTGGTATTACACAAGTCGACAAACCTCAGCTCACATGGTCGCCATGGCTGAAGTCGGTTTGAAACGCCTGCAGAATGCAGAGTTAATAACCCAGCTTCTATCTGATATATCCCCAGACCAGGCAATTCGATGGATTATGCTTCATGGAATTCAAAAGAAGCAGACTTCGAAACGAACGATTCCACACATTATAGCCAGGTCCCTTTTTTCAATCGTCATACGCGCTCCATCTGTGTCAGAGGCACAGGCCGCTCGAGATTCCCTGTCAATCTTGTTCTCTGCTCCTGAGGAGCATGATGCGGCGGCGCTTGGGTTTTCCGGAGGAGAGACTGCCACTTTTGTTGCCAATATTATTGTGGATATGTTGTCAGCAGCCGCTCAGGATGAACCTCTTCAACTTACATCCCCTGCTCTTTCCTTCTATTCAGAAGCAGGTTCCGGCTCGGGCGATACGGAAGAGTTTCATAAAGCCACCCCTGAGCATCGAGTGGGGCACTCTTACTCACATGAAGCATTGGCCGATGTCCGGCAACGAAATCTTGCAATGGCCATTGATATATATGCGGAAGCTTTCAAACAAAAAGGATGTCGAAAGAGACTGCTGGAAGTCGCGAGAAGCAATATGCATCGAATATTGGCACCTTGGTTGTCTATATTGCCCTCTACGATTTCACAATTGGATTCAACAATGCGGAATGCTCTATTTTCGTTCTACAATGCTCTGGCCACAGCTTTCAACGAAGAAGAACGTTCAGATCTTGTGACTCGTATGGTGTCTTCTGTCATGCAAACTATTGAAACGAGCCCAGAATATCTGTTCCATTTCGTTGATGGAATTTCCAGCTGTCCGCTGAAAGTCTCCATATGTCGATTGTGTTTGATTCAACGCTTTCGAGTGGCAGATAATGATTCGAGTCCATTAACAGCGAGGACCATAGTTAACAATTATCTTACCTTGAAACCTGTGAAGGGCCGTGCTAATCAGTCCGTACCCGTCTTGTTAAACATATTGATCAAGTCATGGATTGAAACTTTACCCCAGAAGAGAATCACTCCAGAATTTCTCGGACGAAAGGATGCAATTTACCCTCAAAAATGCGTGAAGAAGCTTAGTATTGCAAAGAGGACCTTTATCGAGAGATACAAAGAGAGTCTTAAGGATGACTTGTTGGCTTTCAGTATGGCAACCCAAATCCTTTCCTATCGCATTTTTACTGCGGAAGGTACAGGAAATAAAACCAAGAAATAACTCATGCGGTCAATATTCTTTTATTGCGTTCAAAGAAAACTCATTTGCATTTAAATGGGCAGAAAAATAGTCTATTCTTGGAGAATGTATTCACAGATACATTCTCCAAGAACAAACTATTTTTCTGTCCATGGAATTAACGAGTAGGCTATTAACTCGACCTTGACATGGAACTTGAGAGATGCGAATTTTAAGTCAGACTGATACTCGGGTTGAGTACTGATAAGATGCAAGTAGAGTGTCATTATAA
Organism: Gracilaria vermiculophylla; assembly: GCA_019155205.2. NCBI lineage: Eukaryota > Rhodophyta > Florideophyceae > Gracilariales > Gracilariaceae > Gracilaria > Gracilaria vermiculophylla. The sequence goes on from JAHNZQ020000004.1 coordinate 4,255,604, forward strand.
CTGGTTCATTTCAGATGATGTCTATTCAAAGATTTTTATTCTATTGACAATTAAGCGGAGCAATCCGCAGGATGCGTCAGTTCCCACCCATATCTGGTTCATGTTTTGTTCAGGCCAGCTTTGGTTCTCCGTCTGGTCCGTGTTTCCTCAGATGGCTTCAGGGATGCCCCATCTGTTCCGCCGTTCTCAGACTGAAGGAGCTTCGACTGAGCGGATGACATTGAACTTTCACTTGGACTTATCGTCGATCTCTCGACGTTGTTTGGACTGTGATGAGATGACCTTTGGGATGCTTCCTGTTTAGATACTCTGTGAGAAATAAGGCTGAACAGCCCTACGGCGCATAAACCAATCATCGTACCGAATATCTTATTGAATTTTGTGTTGCGCTGTATCTGTGCTTCCATTTCATCCACAGTTAATACGCTCGTGGACAGCTTGTAGAGGAGATTGAATAATGCAATTACTTCGTTTCTCTCGAGTTCGGGTGTCTCTTCTTCGAAAAGAATTCGAAGCGCGGTCCCTAGCCCTAAGAACTGAAGTTTGCCCCAAACACGACATTTTTCACAGCCAACACAATCCATTATCATACTGATGTTGCGGAAAGCACAGCGGAAGTGCGGTAGCATGTACTTGTTTTTCTCAAGAAACATGTCTGATTCATCAAATACTTTGTGCTGGCAGTGGGGTTGTAGCAGATGGAGCTGGAACAACTGATTCAATTGCAACTTGGTAAAGTTATCGTTTTCTTCGTTTCCAGTCAGGTATTCAAAGGACTGAGGTGAGAGAGATGTGGAGGCCTTAGCAAGGGCGCGCATGGCAACGGCGTATGCAACATTTAAGTTGCTGATGCGTTCCTTATAGGGTCGCAATCTCTGCTTGTATATCAATATGTTTGGACCCCATGTATTACCATTCAGGTACCGCCTTGCAATGTGCATACTTATGGACGCATGAAGTCCGGAAATCAGTCTATAAAACAGCCGTTCTTCTTTGCATGTATCTGGATCACAAATTCCAGAACGGCATTTGTCAGAAAAGATGAAGCAGTTCTCATCGTATATTGCCTGCCACACTCGCTGAGACGCAGGACCTGCATATCCAGTGTATTGCTCCGGGTTGCGCCTTAAATCAACGTAAACGCTTTTACTTTCGTCGTCTCTCTTAACCCACGAATCATCGTCGGCCGTATACCACATGGGTTGTTTAATGAAGGCAGCGAGGCCCGTCAAGCTGCGGTCGACATTGTTGAGGTCGTTATCTTTGTCGTCATCAGTTGCACACGCATGTGTGCTGGCGCGCCAAGCTTCTGGGACTTCATCATCTGAACAGTTCTCAACCGAGCATTCCCGAATCATGCACTTTGCGTCTTCGTCACCCCAGAAAGGGCATGCATTGTCTAGTGCGACTCGGAACACAGAAAAGTACGTAGAATTGGAAACGAGCTGGCGGAGAAGTGTGTTTACACGCTTCGTAGATTGGCGGTCAATTTGGCGGGCGTCGACGCAGGTTTCTGGGTGTTTATACGGGAACGGTGATGACGCAAGAGCAAAAGATATCGCAATAAGTGCGAGAACAGTGAAAAACACCTTTGTGGGCTTCAGCACCATGGCTTGCAAAAAAGTTAGGGGGCGAGATTGAAGCAGCAGTCGAACAAAAAGAATTGGCGCAAGGCAAAGTTGTAGTGGCACAGAGCCTTAACAGGATCAGAACATTAGTGTCGATAAGAACCTCGGTGCAATAAACCACGGAAGAGAGCTGTCAGGGAAGACAGCAAGAGGGAGGGTTGCTCTCGGCCTCGTCAACTGCACAAGGCGCGTGGTGACGTGGCTTCTCTAAAGGGAATGGTTCTGCGTACTTTCGAACTTCACGTTTATTGGGTGCATCAGGGGGTTGATCAATCAATAAATCTCCCTCACCAGCAGTCAATCGAAATGGGCGAGCGCAGTTTGCAGCACCCTGGCGGTTACGGTTGGCGCGCACATTGCTGTTCGCATCATGCCAACCGCAACGAAGCCACCACGTGTTGCACGTGTGAGCATCGAGTACGAACTTCATGACGGAATGTGCCACCCCCAGCTAACCGAGACGCGGGCGGCGCACCTCATCCACGCTCGCAAGCAGCAGCGTTCGGTCGTTTCCCTGCGAGGACATCTTGCGGCCCATTTTGCGCCAGTCCACATTTCCATCCGCATTCCACTGCTGCGCAACGCTCCCGCTACGCGCTCACATCACGCTCTGCTTTTCATTCTCGTGCTGCTCGGTGCCGACCGCTATCATCCCCGTATGAATCCATGGCCTCCGAGAGAATGCAAGAGCCCTCTTTTTCAGTTGCCGCCTTTGCCGCAGAAACCGCCGCAGCGCCCTCGTCAGACTCACCCGACACCCACGTGACTTGTGCGGCCACGTCTGCGAAGCTCGTCGTCCTCGGACTTTCCGATGGCTCCCTGTCCCTCTATGACGTGTTCGGCAACCTGCTAGACCACCATCATGCTCTTCACGTGGGCCCCATCGTCGCCGTTGCTCTCGGAGGAGGACCGGGAGCGGACGAGGTGGTAGCATCTGTAGGTCGCGCACGAGCGGATATTCGTGTCGCGAAATTGTTCACAGGCGGAAATGCTTCTTCTCAAATTTCTTCCTCCGACAAGTCCATGCTGAGCGATGCTTCTGTTTCCTTCACTAAACATGTCGATAAGGACGTTGTTGCACTGGCAATAGACCCTTACTTTGGGAAGCCACGCCATGGTGACCGAGTTGCATACGCTGACGCTTCTGGAAGAGTTGCCTTGTTCACAGCTGGCTGGTTTGGCGGTACGGACATAACAGTTGAGGAAAAGCTTCCAGAGCCCGCGTCTTCGCTCTCGTGGGTACAGCATTTGCTGGCGTACGCCATATCTGAGAGTGTTCATGTCTACGACACTCGTGCGGGCATCCCTGTGTGCCGCGTAGAGTCCCCTGGTTCCAGTGCACCACCGTCGCCAATGCCCAAAGCATTACCAGCATTAATGGACCGAACACTTCCTAACGAGAGTCGTTTCGGCAATGAGCTCACTCCTCCGGCGAAGCAATCACAAAATGATTTTGGAGACAAAACGCCTTCATCGTCTCGGATAAATGCACCGAAGACATGGGCTCTTAAGACAAAAATCTTCATGGAACAAAATATTTCGGAACCGCGTTCACAGCACGGTGAATCAACCGTCATGTTGTTTGTCACATGGCCGACAGGCGCACGTATAGTACGTATCCGTCCGCATAAGGATATTTTACAACCGGAAGATCGATCAAAGCGAATCCCACCTCGAGATATAAAGCTTGTCTTCAAATTGAATCGCGAAGCGCTTCCCATGACAGATCTCTCTGCGGAAGAGTTGGACGTGATGAGACATTCCGTAAATAACATGGCTGTTGACTCACCCTTGCTCGCCCTGGTTCCTTTTGGTGAACTTGAGAACGTAGCACTGGTAGGCACGCCGTCGAAAGGGCTAACTTTGCATCTTATTTCATCTAGTGGAAGGAGCGAAAAGAGCATGCGCATGCCTCACAAAGACCTTTGTGATGCGGACATGCTTACTATTCCTGGCGGCGATCCACTCGTTCTTATATTTGGTCATGTTTATCGTTCCAAGCGACAAGTTGGATCTGAAGCTGCCGAACAAAAAATCGCCAAGCAGGAAGTAGTATATGTGAGATCTCTGACTACTGCAGAGAGAGTAAAATGGCTCCTTGGACAGAACCGGTTCTCAGATGCACTTGAAATAGCGCAAAGCGCCCCAGGTGGTAGCCTTAGAAGAGCGGAAGTTTCGTTGGAAGACGTGGGTGAGCAATTCTTGGAATCCCTACGAGATAAAGGAGATTATAGTAGACTTGCTTCGGTGCTAGGAGAGACAATTACAACGACAGCTCCGTACTTTGGAATGCGGGGGCGGGACAAAATAATGGCGAAGAGGAAGAAACGATGGGAAAGCTGGATTGCAACATACCGCAAAGCGCATAAATTGGAACTTATTGCGCCGATGATTCCGACATATGAGCCTCATCTCGACGAAGCGACTTACAACGCAATCTTGGTAGAACTTTGCGACAATGATCCGGAAGTGATGTTGCAAGTGTTGAAGACATGGCCTGCCAATGTCTACGGCGTCTCAAATGTTACGATCGCAATTGAAGAAAAGATTGCTAACGAGGAAAAGCAGAATTGGCTTTCGAAAGGCGGTAAAGAGGCTTTGCGCGAAGGTTTGCTAATGATGTACGGCTTGTCAGGAAGACATGATGAGAACTTGAACTTATTGCTCAGAGATGAATCATCTAAAGTGTATGATTATATTCGATCACATAACCTCTACGAAGCCGTTAGATCCCCAGAAACGATTCAAGGGCTCTACAAAATTGATCCCATTGCCGCCACTGATATTCTTTCACATGCACCAGAAACTATTTTGCCTCCAGAAGCAGTTGTACCAATCTTAATGAAGCTGGATAATTCGGAGTGGATTTACATGTACCTTCACGCCATGTTCCGACTGGATCCTGAGCAAGCTCCAAAATATCACAATCATCTCCTGAAACTTTATGTTCAACACGGCAGTCCAGGTCTTCTCTTTAACTTCTTACGAACAAGCAGACATTATTCCTTGGATCGTGCTCTTGAAGAAATGGGGGGTCCAAAGGGGTTGAAGCCAGGTTATCTGGCGCAAGAACGTGTTTTTGTGCTTTCTAACATGGGCGACTTGAATTCAAGCATGGATATTTTGCTTGATGAACTTGGAGACACTTTCGCAGCAATTGAGTTTGCATCGGATCTTGGGGATTCCATCCTTTGGGAGCGCCTCATTGAGCATGCCAAAACCCATGCGGACACCCTTGCAGCATTGTTAGACAGTCCTGCGGGTGGAAAAGTTGATCCTGTTCGACTTGTTCCTTTGCTCAATTCGGAGATGAGAATCCCACATCTCCGAGATCGTCTTCATCGCATCCTTGTTGATGCAGCGCTTGAGAGAGCGCTTCGCGAAGATGCTGCCGCTGCTCTGCATCACGACGCTAGTGAGTTGCTTAGCAAGTTAGACAAATGTGTGTCGGTGCTTCCATGATGTGAGATCCCTGACACTTTTCGAATATATATATAACTAAACTAAAACTAACTCGTGTATGGCGCTTATCCTTGACTGCCAGTAATTATTGACCCATCGCTGCTGCCTGAGCGCGTTGTAACTGTTCCGGAGTAACATCTTCAGCCTTAAAGAATGTATATGAAAGCATAATGTCTTTGACATCAGCCATGTTATCATCGCTGGCAAATTCAGGATCAATATAGAAGAAGACGGGCATGTCGAGAGCTTCGCCTGGTTTCAAGCGTTGTTCATCGAAGCAAAAACACTGCACTTTGTTGAAATAAATCGCGGCTTTAGCAGGAGTCACATTGTAGGTTGCTATACCCGTGATGGGCTCCGGGGAAAGGTTCTTTGCCGCGTAGAATGCCAAAACTGTTTCTCCTGGAAGGACTACAACTTCTGACTGCATGGGGGTGAAACGCCACGGAACGTGAGCAGAGATGTCCGCATTGAACCGAATCTTGATGGGACGATCTTCGACCACCTTTGCTTCATCTATTGCCGTGATGAAGTCATCACTTTCTTCACCGTCCTGGGTCCGAACGGTTCCACCGAATCCTGTCACTTGACAAAAAACACGGTAGAGCGGAACAGAAGCGTATGAAAGTCCAACGGTAGCGAGGGCCAGGGCTGCGGCCCACGCCGCAAAGTTGCGATTTCGCTCTCGTATAGCCGCTTCCCTTTCTGGACTCCTACGAGCTCCTCGAAACTCTGCACGGGGTCTGGTTCTCGTAGAATGTAGACGAAAACGGCAGGAGAGGAACAATTGCGAACTCCAGGTTCGGTGTGTAACCGAAAAGCGTTCATCAACGCCATGAGTAATGCAACGCCTCCTCAGTACGGGAAGACGAGCGAGCTGAATCGCGTTCCTTATTTGTACCTGCATCATGATTTACGAGTCGAACCCGCGCGATGGAAATAACGCTTGCGCCTGCGATCCATGGGAAGAAGATGCAGATGTCAAAGACGTTTTAAGGATGGCCCTGATGAACCCGCTGCATGCATGTTGAGGTTAAAAAACCGCTCCTAAATGCTTACGCACGTTTTTTTTTTGAAATTCTGATGTCTTTCTGTTCAAAAGCAGGCAAGCGACGCCAAAATGAAACCCTTCCATGTCTAGCCAGCGAATACGTTACTACGTTCTCTCGCTCGAGCTTTTGCTTTCTTCTCATTATCATTCGATGTTTTGTCCATTGTGATGTGTACGCTTAAACCTTTTTTGTATGGAAAGTGGGTTTGAATCGCGCCAAGAAGACGTAGCGAGTCTAGAAGGCGACTGTTTCGCCCTTTGGATCTTCTGCTAACAACACCAGCGCAGCTAAAACCAATGCGACACGCACACGGGTTCCGCGAACTTACTAATGTATCAGAACGAAAAAAAAGAAAAAACACATTAGCGAAGCACAAATACATTCTCGATATGCCAATTGCGGCACTTTGTGCGTTTTATAAAGGATATACAGTGATTTCACAAAACGCTCGAAACTTAATACGGTTGTGAGGCACAACCTTCTACTTCGCCTGTGCGTGACAGGTATGGTATCGGTTTGCAATTCAAAGAACGGACGACTACGAGCTTCCGCCTCCATCGAGGATATCAATCAGAGCTTCCATCACATGCACCAATAAGTGCCTCCATCGGCGGTACCAATCAGTGCTCGCGAGTTTGTATTCGCATTGGACTCGACGCCTCGCATTCAACAAGTTGCTCTTGAGTGATTGAAATGTTGATGCGCCGCATACATCGCAATTATCCTGTCTGTTATTGTTAGTCAGCTCGCACACTTGTGTCGTTATTGTTCGATAACACATGGTTACGGTTTTCCGAAGGTGTAGACAGACACCTTCAAGAGTAGTGGCAGACGCAGTTAGTTCGCACGCGCAAAACAGGCGACTTTTTCACGACAGCAGAGATTAATTCGAGTAAACATGCTCGTAATCCGCACCGCATACGTGCGGCAGTAATCCCTAGCATTACATATACATATATATATATATATATTACGCCGAATTATGATGCCCTTCAAAAGCATCACAAATAACCGAAATCTTACGAACGAAAGACAAGGCTCTTGTCAATCTCACTCTCCTGAACGGCCTCATGGAATAATAAAAATGACTCTCATGGAACCCAACCGGAGCACAAAGCGTGAGCCAGATCTACATCTATCTACAATTGTTTGAGACTCCTGCTTTGAGGATGTCCCTTCCAATGTTGATCGTCATGTAACCAGCGCAGAATTGTACATTCTCTCTCGCAATAGGCTTTCTGAACGGCTTGAGCTTGTGCCCGTCTGCATTCCCTCCACAGCGACTGGCCTGGTCAACATCGTGGAACCATCATAGACGTCGCGACCAAAGATGTGAGTCGGAGGATTTCCTCGTTCAAAGTTGCGCCAAGCTTGCCAATACAACCCTTCCACATTGCGAACCCACCTTTCAGTGTCGAAAAGGGCATTCGAATATCTAGAAGCTTCAAGTTTTGCCCTGATTGCAGCAAGACGAGGACGGTTTGTAGCCAACTCCACAGCAAGGTCTTCGTACGCGTTCATGTCCTTCGCCACCAGCTCGGGGAATCCGGCAGCTGTGAGTAAACTGGCAGCTACTCTAGACGCGAATAAAGAGCCTGGGCACGTAATCATTGGGACTCCTGACCATAGAACATCTGTCCCAGTCGTATGAGCATTACATGTAGGGGTGTCTAAAAATAAGTCACCAAGCCCTGCCCGAGCAACGTGCTCCTCTTTTCCAGCCACATCCGTGAACACAAGTCGGTCAGGTCCAAGTCCACGTGCGAAAGCTTCATTTCTTATTCTTTGTTCAGCTGTCGGTGGGAATCGAAGAAGCCATATCTTTGAGTTCGGCACACGCTTCAGAATCCGAGCCCAAACATCGAAGGTGTCCGGTGATAATTTGTACAGCTGGTTGTGCATAAGAAAAAGGAAGCAATCTTCCGGTAAACCATATCGTGCCCGAGTAAGAGGGCCAGAGGGAAATGCTCTAGGCCCCGGGAAGCTGGTTTGCCTATGATCATTCACAAAATAGCTGTGCGGATGATATAGCAAAAACTCCGAATGCATACGAGATGCTAACTTTGGAGGCGAAGTGACAACATCGGTGATGAAATACTCGATATAATGAGCCCCCAATGTTCCTGGGAAGCCCATGAACGACACTTGGATTGGGGCCGGTCGAAGGGCGAAAAGTTCTGTTCGCGCGCCTTTGGTGTACCCATTACAATTCACCAGCACATGAATGCCATCTCTCGCTATGGCTTCGGCGGATTGCTTAGGAGTCAGACCCGAAATGTCTAAGAAATGCTCGGCTTCCCTTTCAATTCGTCGTCTCCAATGTGAATTATCCGACGGAGTGAGAGCGTAACAAAAGCACTCAACACTAGTCCCCTTACCATGTAGACCATAAATACTTTGCGTCAGATGACTATATGGGTGATTATTGTAGTCCGAAGAAACATAGCCAACTTTTAGTCGCGGCTTGGGACCTCTTGGGTACACCCAATGCTGAGTTACACGAGGAATGCCTGCCACGACTGACTCCGCCCTCGACGCATAAGCAGCGGACAAAGCCTTGAATTTTTCTGGACTAAGTGGATAAATCAGAGCATGGAACGGCTGAACGCTCGGTAGTCCACTAATGAGAACGGGAGAAACGACAGATGGCGAACTCGTGATAAATTTTGCAAACCTGGTCTTGAGCTTAGATTTCCTGAAAACAGCTGGGGAAGACGGATGATGAACATATTTTCTCCTTGCAAGCTTGTCAGAATTCTCTTCCCGAACAGTACTCGTAGACAACGATTCCTCTCTTTCCGACCTCGAACCACAGGCATCGACCAGTTGCGGGGTTGAATTAGAAAGAGCGCCCAGTAACGCATGCTGCAAGCGAGACGGAGTTCCCGGGTTTCTTATCATCGCTTCTAGCTGCTTGTCGACGATAGCGAGCAAAGTTGCAAAGTTTTGTGTTCGGTCTGACCAGTCGCAAATTACACTCAACGAATGCACCATATTACAAAACGCGTCCGGAAGATCATTCTGTAGTGAAAGAGCTGTCTTGTAGCTTGCAACAGACTCTTCAATCTTGTTCAGGTCTTTGTAAGTATTGGCTAGGTTCGCATGATGATCGGCAGCATCCGGTTGAATGGTGACAGCTCGAATGTAGAAGGGTATCGCCTCATCTGTTCGACCCATGTCTCGTAAGGCCGTACCAAGTCCAGCAGCGGCTTCGGCCAGATTAGGATTTCCCATCAACGCCGCCCTGTAATGCGTCTCTGCCTCCTGAGGTTTTCCTTGGTCTCGAAGCAAGCCGGCCAAGTTGCAATGGGCGGTAGGAAAGCCGGACTGGCAAGACAGTGCTGCGTTATAGCAATGCATAGCATCAAAAATTGCACCTCGGGCTCTCATGGCATTACCAAGGTTGTTCCATGCATCAGGATGTCTGGGCGCTATGCTAAGAGCAGCGCGGTATGCCATCTCTGCCTCCGCAATCCTGTTGAAATTGCGCAGAGTGTTACCGACATTGTTGAAGATATCCTCGGCCAAAACTGGACCAAACTCTAAGCCTGTGAAATCAGACAAACTTGTATCATATATGCCTTGACTATATAAGGCGCTCGTCAAAGCAGTGCGTGCCTCGCCCGAATCAGGGGAAAGGGCCACACATGCTCGGTAAACGTCAGCGGCTAAATTGAGATATCCTGCATTCTGGCATGCGCGCCCGACAGTCAGACAAGAGTCAAAGGTATCAGCGGGGACAGAGAACTGTAATGGGGCTAACATCTCCGTCATACCCATGGCAGGGGCAGAAACCTGAGCAATGTGGTGCAACGCAAATTCTTGCGATGGATCCATAAGTTGCGGAGCTGACTGACCCAATGGTTGCTGCGGAGGCGGAGCCAGAAGCAGAGTGGTTGGTTGAAGAGGAATACTGCTGTATGTTTGAGGTGTTACAAGGCTGTCTTGTGCGGTTTGGGCAACGTACTGATCGGTGGAGGATAACCGAAACGAGGGAACGGCATACATTTGTTGCGAAGGCTGAGGATGTGTCACAGAGTTATTAGCAAAGGAGTTTGGAAACATGACCTCTTGAACAGAGTGATCTTCCAGGGCAACATGTTGCAACGAAGTGACCACTGGGGTTGGAAATTGGTGCGGCAGCACAGAATGTGGTTCCTGCTGCATTGGAGTGCGCATTGTGTTGATGAAGGCTATGTTTGTCGCGGCGCTGTCGTCTGTAATATGCGGACGATCGGTCATCGGATACGGAATACTCTCCAGCTTTGTTTCCATGAGCTTGGAATGGGTTGACTTTGTCAAGGACGTGTTATGCATTTGCAAGGAATTGGAAGCGATAGACGGGTGTGGCAAAAACTGAGCGGCCTGTGTCTCGGTCTTGCTCTGGAGATGTTGTTGTTGAAAGTGAGGATGCATATGGTGGGAAGTTGAGGATTGCACATTGACATGCGGAGCGGCCAGATGAGGGTGTTGATTTTCAAAGCGCTGAACGTGCATGACAAGTTGCTGCGAGGCATCCACGACACCGTGGACGGCGGAAACGGCAGAGAAGTTACTGTCTCCAAAGTATTGTACATGTTCCTGTGGTTGGGGAAGAGGTGGTGGCAAGACCCTCTGAGATACATTGAGCTGATGGTGTGGGTGTATCGGGGGGAAGGATGGGTCTGACAAAACGAGCGAGTTTGGATAGAGGTCAGGTTGCGGGATGGACTGCTCGCGCGGCAGCAAGTGGTGGTCCGGCTGAGGGGGGTGCATGGGGGCAAACGCGGGCTGCTCGTGGAAATGAAGGGCGGGATGCATTGTGGGGTTGACGGCAGCAGGCGGGGTAGGGTAGAAGGGGTTGTGCGACTGGGCAGGCATGGCGGATGGAGCGTGAGCACTCGAGGGTGCCGAGGAAAGAGGAGAAGACGAAGACGGACGCAGTGCCGGATTTGAGTAATCGGAACGCGAACCAAGCTGGCGAGGCAATGAAGGGCGTGGCGCGAAGTGCAAGATGACGGCCATAGCACGGGGCAGACGGGCCGTAGGGGAAGGAGAGTTGGGGGGAGGTCAGGAGGGATCCATGAGGAAGCGTGGCGTGGGTTCGACGAGCGCAGCGCGGCGGGACGGTGACGGAATGAAGTCGGTCGCGAGGCGTAGGGAGAGGGGGATGAAGAGCGGGGGGGGTGTGGGGGGGGGGGTGGTGGGGTCAAGGCTAGTGACGAGCGCACAGCAACGGCAGCACACCAGGGGCTGTGGCGCGCAGGGCGGGGTGCGGCGACCTTTGGGGATTGGACAGGTGGAGATTGCGCATGACAGGGAGTGACTCGAAGGCGCATGCGCTGTGCATCGTGTCCAGCGATGGTACGCGTGCAGCGCGCACGCCCTGCAGGGACACGTGGTGAGCTGCAGTTGGGCGTGGCGACGGCTGCGCAAGGGAAAGGTGGGCGTTTATTGGCGCGCAGAAATTCAAAATGTGATGATCGAATCGAAAACGCGCACTAGCGGGTTGGCGGCGGGGCGGGCTGGCGCTGCGTTTCTCTCCGCTGTGGCACGTGTGGCATTGCGTGTGAGTGTTCGGGCGAGCGGTTGCGGCGCAGTCATACCGCTCTCGCGCGCCCCCATGCGGAAGGACTGTCTACGGCGGGGTGTGCTGGCTGTGTCGATGCAATGCAAGAGGTGCGGTTCGTAAGCGCTGCGCAGAGATGCATGATTTCAAGAACAGCGCGAGAGGGCGTGGAAGCTGGAGGCGCAGGGGCAATGGGCGGTGCCCAACACACGGCGGCGCAGCCAATGGCGGCGCACGCCACGCAGGCGGCGTGCCAGTTTTCTGGCAGGTGACAGCGCAGCGCGCGCAGCCGATGAGAATAAAGGGCGCAGGGCACCAATGAACGCGCGCGCAAGCGCTCAGTAAGCCACCGGCTGACACCTTGTTGACTGATGTTGCGCGATGTCACCAACGTGGCGCGGCGCGTGCCCTTCCAGTGCAACCACAGCGAAGGCTGGTGATGGCCACGTGTATCGCGTGTGCTACGGCCCACGGTCTGACGCACATGCGTTTTTGACGTGGCCTCCGTGGGCACGTGCAACACGTGGACACGGTGAATTGGTGGTGGCGGCGGAAGGCGCCGAGGCGGAGAGCGTGCAGGCATTTGGATTTGGACGGTGGGCGGCGAGAGCGTCGGCGGCTGTGGCCGCTTTGGTTGCGAGCGCGCTAGCGCGCTCGCCAATGGACGGCACTGGACCACTTCACGCCGCGCGATTCGCAGATATTCTCACAACCGTCGCGCCACGAGCGGAGCGTGCTTGCGTGTGCCGCACCCCCGCGCCACCCCTCGCTCGCTGCTACCCCGCCGCCGCACAGCCGTCTACGAATGTGCGCCATTTGCCTCCTCCCCGAATGTTCGAGTAGCGTTCTGGCTGTCGTTTCTCAACGCGCTGACATTCCGCACATCTGACGCCGCCATCGTCATCGCCACCGCCACCATCGTCGACGCCGCCCCCACCTTCGCAACTGCCCGCCAACGCCGCACCTCCGCCACCATTCCGTTTTCCAACGACTCGTCCGTCGTGCGCGCCGACGACGACCGGCGCGCACTGTCGCCCGCATCCGCCACAAAGCCGTCACCTCCCCCGCCACCGCTGCAGGCGCGGTCGCACGAGCCGTCGCCCGAGTGCGCGCGCCATGCGCGCGCACTGCTGAAGTCGCCGTTGCAACAGCACTCTTCCGTCACGCACGCCAGCGCCGTGCACCACGCGTCGCACCGCCCGTCCCCCATGACCGACGCCAATTATCCGCGCTCACCAACTGCTCGAACGCTCGCTGATCTCGTTCACCGCAACCAGTCACCAGCTCCCCCGCCGCGTGCGCACCCGCACCCACATCCGCGCCCGAACCACCCGCATCCGCGCTCGCACCCGCATCCGCGCTCGCACCCGCACCCGCATCCGCACCCGCACCTCAACCTGCGTCCCCACTCCACCGCAAACAGTGACGATGGTTCTCAGCAGGAGCGCAACCATCAGCGAACGCCGCATCCCGCCTCCGCCACGCAGCTGCTCCCGCCGCCCGGCGACGTGTCACGAAACGCCCGCAATTCCCACCCAGACATGGACACTTCGCTCAACCATCCGCACCGAAAGAGGACCGCTGCACATTTGGCGCCGTCGTCCATGCTAGCCCCAGATGTATCATCGCTGACGCAAAAGCCCGATGACCATGCCAGCTCCGTCGCGCAGCCGCCGCTGCGAACATCGCAGCTTCGAACGCTTCATCGTCGTCCGGACAAGTTCCAGCGCACCATCGCCCCCGTCGAAGGAAGCACGGACATGTTGCCCGCCGCGAGCGCGCTGCTCAACGCGGCCAATCACTCCCCGTCCAAGTCCAAGCGCCGCGCGCTCGGCAACGAGTCTCGCACTGAGTTGCTCGAGGAGAATCGCGTGTTGCGCATCCAACTGGAACACGTGAAGAACAAGCTTCGAGCCGCGGATAGTCGCATGAGCAAAATGCACAAGACCATCATGAGCCACGAGGCATTGCTGCAAAAGTACCGCTCAAAGCTAGTGGACGCATTTGAGTCTGTCGAGCACCCGTCACAATCACTGCTTGCCCCGGAGCACAAACGAGATAACCGCAATAAACTTGACGGTGAGAGCATGAGCAACAGTCAGGAGGAGGAGGAATGGAGCGCGTACTCACCAACGGCGTCTTTCGATCCAGAGCAAGCGGATGACCTACGCCGCATGCACGACCGCGACGTGATATCGCGAAGTGAAGGCGGTTTGGGCAAACACCGCCGCACCCGAGCGCCGGCGTGGACGGCGCGGGAGGAGGAGATTTTCATGAAGGCGTATGACCAGCATGGGTGTCAGTGGAAGTTGTATCAAGACTCGTTGCCCGGACGCTCGAGAAGACAAATTCAGTCACACGGGTCGTATCTGATCCGACAGGGCAAATTGGCCAAGAAGAACAGCCGACCGTGGCAACGGCGGAAACCTGCACCAAGCGGGGCGCCCAGTTGCTCGGTGAGGGACGCGCATGTTGAGACGCAGGAGAGGCAAGCTTCCGACGAGGAATAGATGTAGAGGACGCGGGTGCTGTTTTGTTGCTTTTTTTTGTGTTTTTCCGAGATCGCAAGATAAGGTGTAAAGCGTTATCAGACAGTGTGCATTTACGTTGGTGGTGTGGTAGGAATTCGGTGTGCGTGTGTGACGAAGCGCTGGCGACGGTGATTTTACTTATTGGTTCCTATCAAAATCGCCGGCCATGCCGAGAAAGGCGCTTCGGACGGGGGTTCCGGCGGTGGGCGGCAGGCCGGCGGTTGCGGCGGCGTCAGCCGGATCGATCTGCTGGGAGGAGTGGCGTCGACGGACGTCACGGCTGTGGTACTCAATGTTGAAGACGTTTTGATACGGACCCTGTGGGACAACAGGCGGCTGCTGCGACCCGGGGGACGGGAAGCGGAACTTGGACTCGGAAACGGGCTTGCGCAGGACGTCATCCTCCACGTCGGGTCGCAAGAGTTTGCCGGTGCGCAGGCGGTCCTGCATGCGCTGCATGAAGCCGCGAAGACCGCCGCCCTGCGCGCCCGCGGCGGCGTCCGCCTTGTTGGCGGCATCGAGCAGCGGCTTTGCACGCGATCGGAGCGCCATTTTGACAGGGATGCGCGGCGAGGGGCGCGGCGGAGGCAGCGAGGGCGGAGGCAGCGCAGCGGCGCAGTGACTGGGTGGGGCGGCGAAGAAGGCGCGCGGACGCGGGAGCGGCGCAGCTACGCGTGCGGCTGTAGCGGCCGCGGCACGTGTACACGCTGCAGGTGGCGCGCGGATACCGACGGGATAGCCGTGGTATCGCGGGGTATCCGCTGCACGCGCGTGACGGCGGTAGCGCCCACGGCGAAGCGGTTTGAATATTTGAACGGCTGCGCGCGCGCGCGCGATTGGCCGATGCAGTGCTGCCTTGAGTTTCGGGACGAGATGTCCACGAGCGGGTGGAAGGGAGGAGACGGGGCGGGGCGTGTCGCGCGCGTCTGCGAATGGGTCACACGCCGGAAAGATTAAAAAGCGAATGCGGGTAGGAGGGCGCGTGTGCCTCGTCACTTTTCATCTATCTCAGACGGCATTTGTGCGGCGATGCGCCTGCTGTGTCTGTACCAAGAGTTGCGGTGCGCACGCGTGCTCTTTGCTCCCATTGCTGCCGCCTCGCGGCGCTGTTCTGCCGCACAATGTGATGGCGCAATCAGAGAAGGGGGCGCAGTTTTTGTGATTCAATGATGACAAGGCTGGTGCACCGGCAGACTGCATCTCCCGCGCGTGGGCGGCGCCCGGCACTTGAGCTGCACCCCTGGCCGTTGTGTGAGCAATGGGCGAACACAGAGCGGCTGTAAACCCAAGCGCGTGCCACATCCAACAGCGTTGCCGCCGTCGATGCGCCCGTGCAGCGCCGAAGGGGCACGACGAGATACATATCCTGACAGTATGTCCCAGCGCCACGCTCGAACTGTAAACGACCCTCCCCGCCGACAGCCGTTGCAACTGACGCGCTGCGACCAGCGTGCGCGTGCACAGCGCGCGCTCGCCGGTGAGCATCTTCTCGACATGACCACCATCACGGCGGAGCGCCGGAGCGCTGCGCGTGCCATATAAAAGCGCGCAGATGAGCCCGAGCGCTCCGTGCTCCATATGCCACGCCACTACCCTCGTGCCCTTCTCGTCTCGTCGTGAGCGCGCTTCCGATATGCCACGCTCCACCCGCATGCTCGCCGCCTTTCTCGTGGCCGCCGCCGCCGCCGCCTGTCTCGCCTCCGCCGCCAAGCCCGCCCCGACCTTTCGCGACGTTACCGTGCAGGCCGGCATCGACCTGCGCCGCCCCAAGCTCAAAAAGTACGGCGCACCGTCCGTGGCCGATTTGGATCGCGACGGATGGCCTGACCTGCTTTTCTGTCACCATGACCAAACTTTCGAGGAGCTGTACTTCAACAACCGCGACGGCACCTTCACCAAGGCGCAATGGGGCGTGTGGCACGACACACACGGACTCAACGCCTGGCCCGTGTCGCCCACGACCAAAACCATGCGCTTCTCCATGTCGGTTGGCGGCAACTTCGGCAAGGACCCCAACCCGCCGTTTGTGTTCGAGGTGAACCCGTCCACGCGCGCCATAACGCGCGTCGACGCCGAGGCGGGGCTGGATGTGTTCCGCGGGCGCGGGCGCTCCGCCATCTATCTGGACCTGTCACAGGGCCGTCACCCGCAGTTTCTGGACATTATCTACACCAACGCGTTCTCGCTGGACGGCAAGTCACAGTTTGCATACGAGGGTATCGATGGGGACAAATTCAAGCCGCGCCAACTGAAGGGCGGGTTCGAGGTGTCGGACAACTCGCTGGCCATGGTCACCGACGTGGACAACGACGGGAAGGTGGAGGTCTTGGCCATGTGGCGCTTCACCATGTACAAGGTGACCGGCGACTTTGAGCTGACGGACATCACTAACCAGGTGTTGCCGAGCAGCGTGCCGCGCGACGGGGTGATTGCGGTGGCCGAGTTGGACTTTGACAACGACGGCGACTTTGATCTGTACGTAGCGCGCACGCGCGTCGGGCCGTGGTTGCCAGACGTTGCGTACGACGACATTTTGTTGGAGAATCGTAATGGAAAGTATGTAGACGTGAGCGCACGGGCGGGCATTCCAAAGGACACGCAGTCACACGGGGTGACGGCGGGTGACTTCAACAATGACGGGTGGATGGATATCTACGTGAGCCAGTACAACGAGCCGGACTACATGCTGATCAACAACGGCGACCGGACGTTCCGGCGCGTGGATGGGCTGACGACGCGGCCGGATGACGTGCGCGGCGACAACGCCGTGGCGGTGGACTACGACCTAGACGGGCGCTTGGACTTGATCTCGAGCCAGGGCGACCACAACGTCGCGGATCTGGGGGGGTCGTACCGCATCTTCAAGAACACGCTGGACATGTCGGAGGGCAACGCCAACTTCATCAACGTGCGCGTGGGGGTGCCGTGGGACCGGAGCTGCACGCCGATGCACGCGGAGGTGCTGGTGAATGCGGGGAACCTGTGGATCAAGCGGCGGGTGGGGTCGCCAGGCACGGAGGTGTCGAACTCGTATCTGGAGACGCTGCACTTCGGGCTGGGGTCGCGCACGGAGGTGACTGCGATCTACGTCAAGTATGCCAACGGGTACGTGGTGATGAGACGGAACGTGGAGCACGGGCAGACGGTTGTGCTCGGGCTGCTGTGAGGGGGAGGCACGGTGCGTGCAGCTGTTTCAGGCGGGGGGGCGGCGAAGGTAAGCGTTCGTCGTGCGGGGGGGCAGCGGCCCGGGAGGGGTGCGTCGTGTGGTGCGCGGAGGGCGGTGGGTGCGTTGGGCACAACCGCGGAGCCAACCACACCAGACATTATCGCAAGCAGCCAAAATTCAGTGCGTCAACTTTTTTGTTCAATCCAATTTGAAATACAGGCAGCGTGGCCGCTACCGAAGCAGCGCGCTTCGCGCCAGCGCGCACACGTGTGCCGCATCGGCTCGCCAGTTTTTTCGGCGCGCGCCCAATACGCAAAACAAATTAAAACATACTGTACCAACAGCTGTGTGACTTGGAGGAGGCTGCACGGTAACCGTGCCGCGCTGCACGCTTGCACCCTCAGCCAAGAGTGCCGTTGCAGTTGCGCCGCCGACACGCCGCGCCGTGACGTGCGCCGCGTCACGCCCATCACGGGGTCCGCGGCTACCCACCACGCCGCGCCCAGCCTTGAATTTGGCACGAGCTGCGTGTGGCGCTGCGCGCGAGCGGCAGCGGCGTCAGCGGCCGCGCCCCGCGCCGCGCCCTCCTTCGCTCCACATGGTGCACACCGCGCACGGCCGCTCGCACCCCCCCGACGGCGCCGCCCCCCCCGAGCGCACCCCCGTGCAAGCCATCAGGTAAGTACGTCGCGCGCAGCACCGCCGCCAGACAAGCGCGCGCCGCCGCCCCTCGCTCACCACCACCCCCCCCCCTGCAGGCACATCCAGCACACCTTCCTCGATCGCGCGCGCGCGCGCGCCCACCAAACCGTCCTCGCGCAGCTGCAGTCGCACGCCCGCTACGTCCGCTCGCTGCACAAGCTGCGCAACGCCTACCTCCACCGCCCCCCCCGCCGCGCGCACCCGCCGCCGCCCGCCGCCCGCCCCGCTGCGCCAAACGGCGAGTCGTCCGACGACACCGCCAGCGATGACTTTCTCGCCGCCACCAACACCGCCCGTTCGCCCCCCCCGCCCGACCCCGCCCTCGAGGCGCTCAACCACATTGCCCGCCGCCACCGCCGCCGCGCCGTTGTCGTCGTCATGCCCAAGCGCCGCACCAACCCCACGTACACTGCGTGGATCCCGGTCAAGCTCAACTACCTTGAAAACGACATCGATCTCGATGCCTTCCGCCCCTATTTCGGCGAGAGCAAGAGCCAGATGGACAAGGCTGAAGACGCCTACACCAAGATGCTCGAAGATGCAAGAGAGCGCCAGAGCGCCCAGCTGTACAGCGACGGTGAATTCGAAGCCAGCGGCACGCTTGTCCCCACCCAGACCGCTGCGTTTCACACCCTCTCTGCCAGGCGCATGAGGGCCTCGCAGCGCCATGCCATCGTCACCACCATTCGACAGCACGGCACCGACAAAACCGTGCTCAAGCACCTCAGCGTCGCCCTGAGAATCCCCGACACTCGTCGCGTGCTGCATGCATACCACGTTGCCGTGGCCCGAGAAAAGGCCGCCCAACAACGCATCCTGCATCGCCGCAACACACGAGAAAAGGAACACGCCATCTTCGACGCCTTGGACTTTCCGCGCGCGCACGCCTTTGCGCATCGCCTCCATATCGGCTTTGCGCACAGGTTTTTTTGCTTCAAGTGCTTTATATTTGCCTGCGAAATGCATGCTGGGGAGGATGTGTTTCCCAGTCGCCCGATACCCGACGAAACCATTGCGCACAGAATGCGCGCCTTGGAAACTCGCGTCGCCAACCCATGCTCTGCGCGCTGTTTCTTGCTCGAGGAGCATCTGCAGGCGCGCCAGAGTGCTGAAGAAGGGCGCCCGTGGTCGGATGAGGAGGTCATGCTCTTGAGACAGGCGTGCACCCTCACCGACCAACACCCTTGTGCGCTGGCCGTTATTGTTGGTACCAAGAGCTGTCGCGAAGTGCGTGCGCGCATTTCCGAGCCTTACGAAAGCAACTTGATAGTTTTGGCAATCAAATCCGCCAAGCAAGAGAGAAAGAACACGTCCAATCACAAGGGCAGCAAGAAAAAAAAAGCCGAATCGACAAATTCCCCGATTCAACGCATTCGAAGATGGCCAGACTCCAAATCGCCCGACGGCAAGTCGCGCCATCGCAATGACGATGAAGAGGATGATGACAACGCTGCCGATGACTCCAATCACGCAGCGTACATACCTTGCAATCACAATGGCGCATGTACAAAGGCCAACGGCTGCTCTTGTTTGAAGAACAACTTACATTGCGAGAATACATGTTGCTGTAACACAGGTCGCTTTTCACAAGTTGGATCTGTCATTCGATGGTGTCCGCACTCCGATGGTCAACAGGGCTCGAAAAAGCCAGCAAAGTGTAAGAATCGTCACTGGGGCTGTTCCTGTCGCTCTGGATACTGCAGTACAAACTCTTGTGAATGCTTCAGGGACAATCGCGCATGCAACCCAGACCTTTGCAACCATTGCGACGCAGATATTCTCCCTGATTACGTGAGCCTATACGAACGTCGATGCAGAAACACAGAGCTGATAACGAGTCGCCATAAGCGCACAGTCGCGGGAAAGTCTAGCGTTCACGGGTTTGGTCTGTTTGCAATGGACCACTTCAACGATGGCGATCTGATCGGTCATTACTGTGGAAGAACTGTGCATCCGGAGAAAGTGGATTTCCTACTTCGTGCGTCGGATGCGAAGAAACTCACGTACGCCTTCAATTTGACGGGAAGGATGACCATAGACGGCGCTTGTTTCGGCAGTAAGGTTCGACTAATAAATCATAGCAGCAATGCTGGTGACGTGAACTGCACTGCCAGACTTGAACGAGTTCGAGGAGAGGCTCGTATCGCCATTAAGGCTATCAAAACTGTGAAACCTGGAGATGAATTCCTCTTCGATTACAACATCACACAGGGAAACGAATGGCTTGATCAGAATTCAGATGACGGTTCAGTCTTCGAATCAGATCCAGATGATTCCCCAGGAAAGCAATCACAGGAGAGAAACCTTAAGCCCAGTGCTGGTATCATTTCACCTGTGCGGGCTCTCAACTTTGCGCCGAGCGGCCACACGGATGATCGTAGACAGAGTAATATGGATGTCATTCAATTCAAACCGAAAGTCACACCGAGCACTGGAAAAAGCATTCAAGAAGGTAATGAATTTGTTGGCCTCATCACTGAAAATCATGACGATGGCACTGATAGCGATTCCACCATGGAGTGTCCAGTTTTTCCGCTCAGTTGAAAGTATCGTCATGTTTAAGACAAGTTGCAAAGCATTTGGAAGCAAAACCAGATGTTGTGATCTCGCTTTTGCGTATGAATCAGTTGCATTAAGTGTTGATAGTTGTGTGCCAGTGCTGCGTGTGCGTCTCCGAACTTGCGAAGTCCCGAGCCAGATCACAAATGGGACATGGACAGCCCATGTTGATTATGTAGAATGTACGGACTTGTTCACTTACGGAGCTGCAAGGAGCGTAGCATTTATTTGCGTCATCAGTGTTTTGTTACTGCAGCTCACTAGGAGGTTACCGAAAGGCCTCACAAAAGAATTGTGTCAGTGCTGCCCCATTGTTATTCTGATTCAGGAAAAGTAATCTTTCCGGGCAGAGAACGCAATTCAGCCAAATTGATCCAGGGTTTTGAACGTACGAGAGGTACCTCCCAATTTTGCCGAGCTGTCGCAGGTAAGAACCAAAGTAGTAAGGGAATATGACTTTTAACTTCAGCTACAATTGCGCCTTAAAAGTCAGCGAAATTTCCATGAGACAGCCATAGCCATCCATCCCTTTTAAATGGTAGAGCATCTGCATTGTGAAGACCCGTGCAAGGGCGTCACGAGCAAGCTGGAGAAGGAGCTATGAGAAGCCCGAGGAAGGGGCAAGAAGAGTTGAGGTAGCCTTTCTCATGTGTAATACGCGCTACAGTTGTGCAGGATACCTATGATAATAAAGGGCCAGTGTGGCCAAGACGCGGCGACGACGGAGGTCGCGAGAGAGAGCGTAAGATTCCATGTTTTTCATGCATTAGGTAAAAGAGGTGTTTACCTTCGCGAGCGTCTTCAACGTATGTCCGATATCCTAGAAGGCAAGTGGCGAAAACTCTTACGTATTGTACGTAGCGGATGAGAGGACAAATCCCCGCCGGCAACTGTACGACGCCGGAACAAAGCCGCCCATAAAAATAGAAACAGCACTCAAAGCGAATTTACTTGTGCGAAATTTTATACTTCCACGTTAATTTTCATGGACAGAATAAATCCGCTAAAATCTCGTTCCAGAGATCAAAACTGTGTTTTAGTTTAAAGTTGTTTTATTTAAATTCTTACAGGTATCTTTATCTGATTTGTATTTCATGGTGGACGCCAAAACTGATTTCTTTTAGAAATTTGAAATGCATTTTTTTTCCTATTTTACTTCGCTTTTTTTATGGGCTTCAGACTTCCATAAAAGCCATAAAATATCAAAACAAAAAGGTATGAATTTTATTACTGCATGTAGTACAGGAAATGTTTTACAAATAGAATTCAAAGTTTTTTTACATTTAAAACTACCAAAAATGCTGATCCTGCGGACAAGCAACTCGATAGAGCAGGCATTTATTGCTTGTTCACAGTACGGCAAAAGTGATGGTGAATTTTATGAAAAGTTTAAGAGAAAAGACGTCGCGTACTCTATAAAGGAATGGAACTGAAAATATAAAATTTCGCTGTGTTGGAAAAACTTTTATGTTTTGTTTCATGAATTACGAAAAATACAGAGCTATTTTGAATCTATGAACGAATAACACTGCTTCATATCCATGTCTGTATCACACTGGACTCATGACAGAGTGAATAGATGAATTTAATTCACTCTGGACTCGTAAAAGAGTGAATTGATGAAGTGTTTGTGCTGGAAGCTTTTTTCACAATGAGAAGCTTATCACCTCGCTATAGCTCTTTTGCGACTGAAAATGAATTACAAGCGTGATAACTCATGTGCGTGGTGGGGAGGAGATGTGCGACAAGCAACTCTCGCTAGCGACAAGCATCTGAGGCTTGTTTTGTGAAATACTCGCGGGCATGGTGGATTTGTGTCGCCTGCCTCGCTCGCCCTTTTTGTGTTACAAGCATGGCACAAAACAAGTTGTATGGTCAAAGCATACAACTTGTTTGATTCCATATTTGAAATGGAACTGCCAGAGTTGGTCGCTCCATTTGAGTTTGCATGTGCTCGTCGTATAAATGTTTGGCGCACTTGGACAGACAAAACTCATCTGGACATGTCAGGCGTCTCCCGGAAACATAGACATGTATGAATCAGTTGTATTGAGTGTTGATAGTTGTGTGCCAGTGCTGCGTGTGCGTCTCCGAACTTGCGAAGTCCCGAGCCAGATCACACGAATGGGACATGGACAGCCCATGTTGATTATGTAGAATGTACAGGCTTGTGGAGTGCATTCGAGAAGCTGATCTGAAACGCAAAGAAACTGTCAACAGCCACCATGGGCAGCATGCGCAATACGGAGGTATTTTGTTTGTGCTTCAAGCAAACGTGTGCCTTTGTTCATTCTGTCGCCATCTTTGCTTGGTGCATAAATGACGAGCCATGGGGTGCGAGTGCTCGGAAAATTGAACAAAACGAGAGCGTTGCGGTTGCGGTAATTTTGGGTCCATGGGGCGCGAATGTACCCTTCGTAGAGCAACTGGGAAGCACGAGTCTCTTATCGATAAGAAAATCGTGACGCTTTCAGTGTCGCACATCGCGATGCGTTCCAAACGAATCCCAAACGAATCTGTGTTGTATAATCAAGGCAGTTGTCACTTACGAACAAGTCTGAACAAGTGCGTCTCTTCGCACTTTGATTGCACCAAGCGCACATTGTATAAAAGGGCTATTTAACAACATTGAGAAATGGTGTGGTGTAATTTGAGGACACGCTTACTTACAGTACACGTGTGATTTCTGACCTTCCCAAGCAGAAACAAAAGATCGTGATCACTCACGGATCATGAAAATCAACTCTTTGCGTGCCCCGCCCCGGCGCCAAACACAGTGTCAGAAGGATGAACGAGTGGTCATGCAACACGCGTTGGCGGCTTCTGTGAGCAGAAAGAACTGACCGCACTGTTTTCATTTTCAAAGACACTGTCAATGACCGCCTCCATTACGGGCGATGCTGTTCAACAACTTGGTTCAAGTTAGTCGCACCATCACCAGACCATCGACTGTCACTGTGCACTCGTGCGCACGACAGAGCCAACGTGTGCGAGACCATGGACAGTACTCCAAACAGGCATACAGCACCATCGATTACTCACAGCTCCGTGGACACTGGTCCATCCTGCGGGGAAACTTGAGAAAACAGTTTTTGTATTTTTCGTTTATTCATTGACGAACGGTAAGGCAATAAAACACCAAACGAATGATGCCCTTCGTCCCCTTTGGGGTCCGGTTACTCGGGAGGGTTGGAGCTTGATGAGCGGCCAAGTGCAGAGGGAGTGCGGTGCCGTGACAATCCGCCTTGTTCTGTCTCACCTTAAAGAAGCATACAAGCAACTGGCAAACCCCGGCCTCAACATGACCATGACCGCACACAATGCATGATTTCTTTTATAACACAACACTTACCGCTAGAGAGAGAGAAAATCTACACGCCTACCAAGATTTGGCCAGAGTATCCTATTCCAGCGCCATACGACTTGTTCAGCTTGACCATTCCAACCCATGCGCCCCAACACGCACAGTGTGCAAGACGTCTTGAGAAAGGCGCTGACAGCATCATGTTAACATGCCGTATGTGCACGGCACATCACTACCTGTGATATGCCTCAACAGCAGTGCCGCGCAGCCACAAAATGTATGCTTGCACAGCTGCGGAGGTGTGAGCTTCCGCTGCTGCGGCGTGAGGTTCCAAAAATTAGTGCCATGCTGGAAAAAGCTCAAGACAAGTGATTCGGCGCTGCTTGTTGAACGGCGGCGCATCCTATCGCTTGTCATCAGACAAGCACGCTGCGTCATGCAGCGGTTTACATTCAATGTCAATGTTGACAATGGTGGAAGGTTGTTTCGGAGTGTCAGCGCTTTGTGCGCCGGCGGGACTAGAGTACGCCTTCGAAACAGCGAACAAGACGCCAGCAAAAACGCCACCCATGATGCTGACCCAACCCGCCATTGATATGTTGGTGTTGAACAAAAGCGCTCCCAGCAGCACGACCGTGAACTTGTTGCACGCGCCCAGAAAACTCAGCGTACTTCCCGATGTGACCGATATGAGCCAGAATATTGACATGCCGATGGCGGCGGCGAGCACAGATGATACGACAAAGATATGACGAAAGACGACGGGGGAGGATGGGAAGTCATGGATGAACGGTACAAGTTGGTTGGATGTGAGCGCAGCAGGTAGCATGAGAGAGGCGGCAATGAGATTTGCATGCAGGGTCTTTTGCAAGGGGGTGAAGGAGTCAGAGAGGCAGGCGCGCAGCGAAAGAACGTAGAGAATGTTAATGACGACGTTGGCCATAGCCCAGGCGTAGCCGACAAGGTTGTAGTCCAGATCGGTGGTGGCGGTGACGGCGTTAGCTATTACAATGAGCAGCATGGCGGCAGAGGTGGAGGGCGCGATGGGATCTGAGAACAGCGCTCGTTCGGCGAGAGCGATGCCCATGGGAGCCATGCTCTTGAGCACGGACAATACGGGCAGTGACACCGAACGCAAGGCACGGGCGTTGGTGAAGATGTACAGGGTGAATAGTAAGCATGGTACAAAGATCTGGCGCAGCAGCGGGAGGGAGATGGGGGAGGTGCGGCGGGCCAGCTGCACGGCGGAAAGCAGAATAGTGACGCCGATGGATTGAAAGGAGAGCAGGGCCCAGGGGTAATCAAGCGAATGCGAGAAGATGAGCTTGTTCGCGAGCGTGAGCGACGTGGAGGTGATCACGTAGGCGAGACAGGCGAGCAGAGGGGTGAGCGGGATGAAACGCCAGGCGTTCGCCCTTGGGATGGACGGTTGCGGCGACATTTGGGAGGGGGGAAAGAGACGGTGCGAACGAAGCGGGGCGCATGGAGAGTGTGAGCAGCGATGGCGACGGCAGCGACGGCGGCATAAAAGCGGCGGCGGGGCGAAGAAGATATCGACACGCACACGGTGGGTGCGGGGGGGCGCGACGTTGAGTGTGAGGACTGCCAGAAGGCGCGGCGGTGGCACGCAATGGCGCAGCGTGCGGAGTTGCTGGTGTGGCCACACGTAGACGCCGCGTAGACACGTCCCGACGCAGCGCGACGCTCAGGCTGCGGTGAGCGCAGCCGCCCCCACTGCGGCGGCGCAACCCCGCGCCGAGCTCTCCGCCGGCGCGCACGCAGTCCGTGCATCGCTCGCCTCCCGCTTGCTCCAACGCGCGCCGCGGGCTACGTCGCGCTCGTGTGTTCCCCGCTTCCCCGCCAAGGACGTGAGGGCGCAGGCGCATCTCGCGCTCCGCGCGCTCCCGCCCCTCCCGCCCGCACCCCACGCCCCCCTGATCGCCGGCCTCCTCTGCTGCACGTCACTCTCCACCACGGTGCCCTCCACTCCGCCGCCCACACGTCCGCCGCGCCCCGCGAAGCCCCCCTCCCGCCACCTTGCCGTATTTGTGCTGCTGCGTATCGTGGCCTTGTGTTCCCCGCTGATCGCCTCTACGCCGATCTCTTGAGCTTTGCTGCGCGCCCTTTTCATGACGACTCGGACACCCCCCTCTTCGGCGCCGATCCCGACACTCGGCCATCTCTCGCGACGCCCACCGCCGCGTTCCATGATCTGCTTTGCGCCGTCTGTTCCGCTGCGACGCACGTGCGCCCCCATAGTGCGTCTTGGCGCCACATCCACGAGACCCGTTCGCATGGCCGCCTCGAAAACCGCGTCCAGGCGTAGAGTAGCTCGCGGAATCGCTTCCATCGCCGCCGTCGGCGCCGTTCTTACCTTGTGCACCGCGCGCGCGCATGCTCTCGCGCCCCCTTCCCCGTCGCCCGCGATCACCGCCGTGCAACAAACCAAGGCAACGTTGACCAACCCGTTGCATTCTCAAAGCACCCTGCCGCTGGGCAGTCAAGCAGCCGCCCCTCGCGTTGCTTTCCATACGCCTGCTCATATGCCAAGCGGTCATGAGGCTGCAAATTTTCTCCGCTCGCGAGGACTGAGCGATAGTCTCGTCGTGCTGCTAATCTCCGCCCTGCCCGTGGTCGAGCTCAGAGGCGGTATCCCGGTAGGATTCCTTCTCGGTGTCCCGCCGCTGCAAACGTTTTTGTTATCAGTCATAGGCAACATGCTGCCGGTGATTCCCGTGATTGCGCTTCTGAGGCTGCCTTTGGTCCAGCGCATAGCCTCGCCCGTGTTAGATAGAGCGAGGAAAAAAGCCGAGTCAGTGAGCAATTCTTCGTCCCAGGCGAAAGCGTTGGCTCTTTTTGTGGGCGTTCCACTGCCTGGCACTGGAGCGTGGACCGGGTGCCTGGTGGCATTCGTGCTTGACATGCCCTTTCGCAGCGCGTTTTTTTCCCTTTTGGTTGGTGTTGTATCGGCCGCGTTTATCGTTACTTCTCTCTGCCTCATGGGAAGGACGGGCGGCGCCATTGCTGCCTCTGTATTGTTAGGCACTGGACTTCTTTCTCTGCTTAGTGACTCCAGGCGTTCTCCCGTTCCGACAGATGATGATGTCGGTCGCTGAAGCGGTTGCGTGTCTGAAACATGTGAATGTCTACATGTAAAGTTAATTTTAAGACACTCTCATTGCCAGCGAACAAGTTCAAAGAAGTCTGTCCCTCTTGCACGCACTGCACGTCTTCTCCTTCCAAGACGCACACGCAGTCAAGTTTGACAAGACCTTCAACGATGCGATAAGCCCCCTGACCAGTTCAGTGAGTAGAAATTCGTGTCGCACCAGGGGCTTGATAATACACGCCGCCACCTGCGCACATAAGTACTCATTGTACTTGGCCCACAGAAGACCTGAAACAAGGTAATTTCGGTGTGTAGCCAGTACCGCAAGGAAGGCACCTCTTGCTTTTGCCACAGTTTTTGTTACCCAGCAAAACGCTGCCAGATGTCTAAAGTTTGTCATGCTCACGTTAAGGACGTGAACCCGATCTTTTTTTTTTACTTCGGAACTGTCAAGCAAAGAATACCTTTACTGATACTTTTTTAAGTAAAAGACTCAACTGAAACACATTCACAAAACCAAACTTGTTTTACAAAGACTTTTTCCGAGGCTGTTGCTAGTTTCTTCAAAGAAAAACCGTAGCTCCGTAGATACTCCAGTTTTTGGTGCCAAGTATACTCAAATGCAGCTGATCGTCATTTCCCCTGCACCAACTCCCATTCATAGTCTCGCAGCGTTTTCCAGTCCCAGTACATCGCCCAGTTACGACGCTCAAGACCAGAACGGCACCAGTATCGGTTAGTAGGATAGTCCAAAGTGCGCATCGAGAGCAAAAAGCTCCAACACAAAACGAAGCGAGATACTTACCCAGGAAAATTTTTACAACCCATCGGCCGTTGAGGACCGACAGGGAGACCACTGAAGGCCTTATTTCACAACCTGGCCAGGCAAAATGTTTCACAACCAGACGACCTTCTCAGCCGCCGGGGAGGATCAACGAAAACCCTCTGATTTTACAACCTGCGTTCTGCATTAAACAAGTTCAGACAAGACCACATCGTAAGTGATGCTGGATGTGATGAATGAGTTTGCGATTTTTGAAGCACTGGTTAGGAAGATGATCCAAAGGGCGTGTCGACAACAAAACGCGCCGACACAAAACAAAATGAGATACATACCCAGGGGACTTTTTACAACCCATCGGCCGGTGAGGACCGACAGGAAGACCACCGAAGGCCTTGTTTCACAACCTGGCTAGCATAGACTGGGCGGAGAGTCCACAGGAAAAATATTTCACAACCCGACGACCTTCTCAGCCGCCGGGGAGGATCACCCAAGACCCTCTGATTTTACAACCTGCATCCTGCAGCAAACGAAACCTGATACAACCAAAAAAAACCGGACAGTAAAAGATACCAAGATAGAGGCACGCTTCTGTGATTATTTGACTCTGTGACATCTTCTTCTTAATTATGAGTAGTTTTACGTTGATTACTCGTAAGGCAAAGGGGCCGCTAGACACCCTCGACAACCCACAAAGCGCCCTAAGAAAACCTAGTCACTAGTTGCAGACAGACAACTGTGTTACGCTCACTTCGCGACTACCTAGTATTGTAAAGACCGCATTTGACCCCTTAGGTGTTCTCGGAAACGTAAGCATTTCGCTACCGACGCTTATCGCCTTTCCATCGCCCGTCCTTCGCGTTCACTGCTTCTTTGACTCCCCTTGAGCTCTTCGGCAGAGCGGCACACCACGACATGGCGCTTACACCGTCCCACATTGTGCGGCACGGGAGGTCATGCGACAGTCTATCATTCGGTCCTCATACCTTCGGCGAGACCAAAGGAAAGAACAGCCAATCGCTCCACATCGTTTTCCAATTCTAGATAAGCGCGTAATAGAAATCCCGAGGAAACACCTGCAGAAGACCTCGACTAAGTTGCCTGCATAGGAGTCACTCTATGACGGGGAAGAAGCGCAGGGAAACAACGGCAGAATCATCACCCGCTGGTTAGCTCGTGGCTTGCTGCTTTCGAACAGGTAGACCGGGGGCAGTTTAGCGACGTATCTCCAAGGTCTGCGATGACGACCGGCTAGCAGATCTATCGCAAAGACGAGTTCAGCGACTTCCTGAGTCCGGAGGGGCAGCCGGTGCGCCGATCGCCCATGCGAGTTTTGGGACATTCCGAGGTCATTCTGTGACAAATTACGAGAGAACACGCAGAAATCGGCGGTCGCCAGACTCGGAAATAAGTAAAAAAGGTTACATGAACTCAAAAAAAAAACTCTTAGTTCTAGATGAGTCGGTCCTAACTTTACTTTTTTCCTTGTTGGCTGGGGCGACAAGACCATACGACATAGACTGGCTTCAAAATGAGCAGGCACCCCTCACTTAACGATCGAAAACCCAAAGATTAGATCCACTATCCTTTTAGAAATTATGTGAGCTTGGCAGCCCGGGTAACAAATGTAAGTGATATTTTATTCAAATGTCCACTCATTCTTTAGCAACATATCAGAGCAATTTCACTACAAAAACAGTAGAATGTTAGTGCAACCGTCTCAGTTGCTTCTTTTCGACCAATGTAATGACCACTGGAAGAGTAGCGTTTGTACCGTAAAACCACGGAAACTGTTCGATTGCTTCAGTAGACGGCAAACGCGTGCATTGCTCCAAAACGACAACAAATCGGAACAATTCTTGTTGGCATAAATATAAACTAGAATAAGTCAAATCTGGCGATTTTCAAGCATAATCTGCAAGAATTGGGCGTTGACAAGATTTTGCTACTAATGACACCGCTTTGCAGAGTGTGTACCGTGTGGAAACTGACGTTTTAAGCTTCAGACTGCAAGATGCTGAAGCGCACGCAAGACAACCTTCACATTATCGAATATAAAAAGCGGCTTCGCCTGTCCCACGCAGTATTCAGACAATGGTGCAAATGAAACAAGTCGCATGG
>JAHNZQ020000004.1:4295081-4306176 GCA_019155205.2 Gracilaria vermiculophylla
CAACTTTGGGGATTCTGTTTGCACGCTCCGCCGTGAGAATCACAAGGTATTCGCCTCTATAGAATGTTCCCCGCTCGCCTTCACCATGGTGCGCGCTATCCTCGATACCGGAGCTTGCCTCAACCTGGTGCACGCCGACGTGCTCCCGCGGTCTGCTCCCGGCTCCCTGGGGACTGGAAAGCTCCCTACGGTGCGCGATGCGTCGCGTCAAGCATTGACCATCCTCGGCGCAATCCCCTTGTGCCTCCGGTTGGGCTCCTTACAGGTGAAAGTGTGGTTCCTCGTAGCGACCAACTTGGCCGCACAATGCATATTGGGCACTTCCTTTGTGGATTGATATGTACGTGCAATCTACCCACGCCTGCGGAAGGTGACATTTCACGACGCCGCCCCTATAGGTATCGTGTCCGCATCTCCAGGAGCGGACGCCAACGCGCGTCACGTGGGTAATCTTCTAAAGGAGACGCATTCGAGTAAGTTCCGAGTGGTGAAGAGCATCGAAATACCCGCGAGGAGTAAGGCCGAAGTCTGGGTGCAGACCTCTGCATCTGGCCTTTCATTCCTACAGGGAAGTCCACACCTGACGACAAAGCAGCACTCCATGATGGCGAACGGTATTAAAGAAATAATACCGAACATTCCCTTCAGGGTTGTGCTCGCCAACCTCAAAGAGTCGCCGTTACGGCTCCAGAAAGTAATTGTCGTCGGACTGGCACTACCCGCCCATGCAGGACTGGCAAACCTCCCTCGATCGGAAGACCTTGGGGACCGCGATGCAATCGCCACCATGGAGGCGGAAGCGACTTCTTTGGCTCCAGAGGAAGAGAATCCTGCCACCTGTCAGGAGAAGCTCCAAATTGGCGAGGATTTCGAAGGATATCGCCATAGGATAGTGGAGATGCTATCCGCCTTTGAAAACATGTGGTCTGGGCGCCTGGGTCAAGTCAGCCTGGCCAAGCATAGGGTCCAGCTCAAACCCGATGTGAAAACGGTACATCAACCTCCGAGGAGAGCCTAACCCCATACGCGCGGTTTTGAACGCGATGAGGTCCATAGGATGCTGGAGAAGGGCGTTATCGAGCCTTCCAATTCCGAATGAGCCTCCCCGGTGGTGTTGGTCAAGAAGAAAGATGGCTCCCTAAGGTTCTGTATTGACTACAGGCGCCTCAACGAGGTAACGGTATGCGATTCGTACCCGATACCCCATATGGATGAATGTATCGACTCCTTAGGCGATGCGTCCGTTTTCTCCACGCTGGATGCCAACAGCGGCTACTGGCAGATTGAAATGAACGACTCCGATAAAGACAAGACAACGTTCACCTCGCACTGTGGGATCTTCAGTTTCCTAAGGATGCCATTTGGATTGAAGAATGCACCCGCTACGTTCCAACGAGCGGTGGACATTATCCTGTCAAAGGTGAAGTGGCAGTACGCTTTGGTGTATATCGATGACGTCATCATTTACTCTCGCAGCGTGGAGGAGCACTTCATTCACGTGAAGCATGGGCTCCAACTCCTAAAGGATGTTGGCCACCCCTTGAAACTGGAGAAATGTTTCTTTTTCAAGTCGTCGGTGGACTACCTGGGGCATTTCGTGCTCCCGGGCCGCTTACAGGTTTCCAGGAAAACTCAGGACGCCATCAAAGAAGCTCGCCCTCCCAAAAATCAGACGGAGCCCTGCTCCTTTTTAGGCTTGTGTAACGTCTTCCAGAGGTTTGTACCGAATTTCTCCCGTATAGCGGTGCCGTTAAATCCCCTCTTGGAGAAGAACAAGCCGACGCAATTGGCTATTTTGACGGACGAGGAGTTTGAAGCTTTCGACACCCTGAAGAGAAGACTGGTAGAACCACCAATCTTGGTACTTCCGAAGCGGCACGGCCGAATGAGGCTGGACACTGACGCCTGTAAGTACCAGGTCGGATGTGCCCTCCTACAGGAGCAACCGGAAGGTGGACTTCAGCCCATCGGATATTGGAGTCGCAGCCTCACCCCCACGGAACGGAATTATTCCACCTCGGAGCGCGAATGTCTCGCCATCGTGTGGGCGGTTTTGCTTTTTTCGCCCATACCTGGAAGGCGCGCGCTTCACCTTAAGGACGGACCACGCACCATTGAAGTGGATACTGTCCTTGACGGATGCTTTTTGTCGCCTGGAAAGGTGGAGGTTACGCCTCCTGGAGTTCGAGTTTGACATCCTCCACCGTCCTCGCAAAAAACACCAGGCAGCGGACGCGCTCTCGCGAATCTCCACCGATGGGGAAGAAAAATCACCTTTAGAGGACAACATCCCGTGCCTGGATATCCATGACGCCGACGGGAAAGAAAGATCCGATGGAGAATGTTTGGAGTGCTGTGAACCTGGAGGAAATTACAGTGGACTCCCTGAGGTGATGGCTCCAGTTGAGGAGGAGAAAGAAGTTCTCCCCATTACCGTAGCGGAGATCCTGAAGGAGCAGAGTACGGATGCGTACTGCAAGGAGTGCCTCGCCACTGTGGGGAGTTACCCATCGTCATTCGATGTCGACCAAAATGGCGTGCTTGTACGCCACGCCCCCCTGGATGGAGCTATCCAAAAGGTGGTCCCGACGAAGCTACGGGCGAGAGTGTTGTACCTCTCGCACTATCCTCGCCTCACCGTGCACCCCGGTGGGTCTCGGATGTATTTCACCATGCGGAGGGAGTTCTATTGGCCAAAGATGGCTAACGACGGCTTCCAAACGGTGGCGGATTGCTATTCCTGCGCCGCCGCTAGGGGGAGTATACGGAAACACCGGACGCCACTCACGCTGTTCCCACCTTCAGGACCGTTGGAGTTTGTGGCCATGGACATCCTGGATCCTCCCCCGAAGACGGAACAAGGGCATCGATTCATCCTCGTGATCACGGAGCGTTTTTCCAAGATCACGCGTACCATCCCCCTCCGGAGCTCTACTGTAGCAGTGATTGCCGACGCCTTTCCGGAGCATTGGGTTTACCCCTACGGGATACCGATGTACCTCCTTACGGGCAATGGCCCCCAGTTCGCGGCCAAACTCTTCAGCGATGTCTCCGGAATGCTGGGGATGAAACAGTTGTTTACAACTGCTTATCACCCCCAGACGAACGGACAGGCGGAAAGGTTCAACAAAACCGTCGCCTCGAGGCTGAAGCACTACGTCGCGGACCACCCGAAGGATTGGGACGCATATGTGGGACCCCTCACGTATGCAAACAACCTACAGGTGCACCGCTCCACTGGGACCGCTCCTTTCAATCTGGTGCTCTCGCGCATCCCGCCAATTGCCGTTATCGCAGCACGCGCCACGGCACCCCCGGCGGATGGGCCACAGGCGCCAACAGTGGCACACGCCAAACGCTCCATCGTAAGGCGATATGAGAGCGCGCTCTCCCTCGCGAAGGAGAGACGCAACGCCTCGCAGGGGAGATAAAAACAGGACTTCGATCGAAAGGTTATGAAAGGCCCTCACCTGAAGGAAAGCGACAAGGTTTTCCTCGATAAATCTGGGGAGATATCCGATGAACCAGCGGACGTCACGAGCAAGTTAGCGCCGAGCACCTCAGGACCTTGCAATGTCCTGGACATCTATAGGGACACTGTCGCCATTGAGGTAAACGGGCTCAGGGATGTCGTCTCTCGTGATAGGGTGAAGAAGGTACCGCCGCCGGGCCCTTCAGTAATGCCCCCTACCCCACCTCAGGGACCACTCGGGGTACTTCCTCATCCAGCCACCTCAAGAGTGCAGACACCTTTGGATACTACAAACCTCACTACACCTTTCGGTATACGATTCATGGAAGCTCCAGCCGCCATCATGACCCCTCAAGGTGATATCCTCTACGCAGTTGACCATATCGTCTCTCACCAACAAACCCCCGCAGGGATACTGTACGGCGTCCACTGGTATAAGTACACCTCAAATTATGACACGGAAGAACCTCTGGGACACATCCCGGAGAACTTCATCAGAAGATACCATGCCAATCTTGTGCGGAAACGCCCCTCCGCATATTCGCTTCCGTTTCAGAAAGGGGGAGGGGGCCCCCAAATGGAATTGTTTCTCGTCTCCGCTATCTATATCCCACCTGGAGTTCTCTTTCTTCGCCTCAAAGACGCGGTTGTCCGCTTTTCGCACGCTCCCGCGGCGGCAATTCGTATCGCTGAGTGCGCGGGCACGGCTCAGTTGTACTGCAACTACCGTTCATGGTTCTTCTGTTCCACCTCAAGGATCGTTTATTTCGCTGCTGCCGGGGACTAACTTCCTTCACTGGGGTTTCTTTCACCTACAGGTCACCGAATCGCATTGCATACTCCGCTTCGAGGCGATCTTTCGTCGTGAGCGCTTGGCTCTCCAAGAACTCTGCCAGGCTTTTCTTGATGGCCGCCATCGAGGCGCAGTCCGCCCGGGCCTTATGGAGTTCTAAGACCCAGGTGCGAGCCTCGCGCAGAGCCTCTACAGGGGACGCCGGGGTAGGACGGCCCATCACAAGGCACGCCTGCACTAACTCTCGGAAGGCAGCACCCAGAGCTCTAGAGAATAACCCGCCCGGTGGTGCACCAGAAGTAGCAACCTCCGTCGAAGGAACAACAACCGTAACGGAAGAAGTAGCGGACGGCGGACCGCCTGGGACTGGGGCCTCCTCAAGGGATTCTACAAGCAGCGCAGAGGAGGTCGGCAAAGCCAAGGATAAAGTAGGTGACACCGGAGGTGACGGCGGTACGGGAACCGAAACGCTCCTCAGGCGAGGCAAAAAAACATGCACAGGGACGCTCCGCAATCGGGGTTGCACCACCGGGGCCGAAGCCACCGAGACAGGAGTATTATTGTCCTCTTCCATAGGAGACACGGTGGTCACCACTGCGGGAGGATCCGGCAGTGAGGCTGGTCGTGGCGTTGGGACCTCAGAAGACGCACCCACATCCTGGGCCGGAACCGTCAGCCGACGGGGCGTGTAAGTCGCCAGGCTCTTCACCATGAGGTTATAGTCGGCGACACGGAGCCGCTCCGCCTGAGGAACCCGAGAGGGTGCAAGAGGGGAAAAGGCCGGCTAGACTCGCCCGTCATCGTCTCCATCGGGACTCCTCACAATAGGGTGGAACTTGTCTTCGACGAAGTCATACCGAAAGAAGCCTGGCATATCGTTCCACGCCACCTGAAGGTTGTAATCCAGCAGCGTCTCCGCCTCGGACTCGCTCCATGCGGTGCCCTTGATAATGTTTTGAATTCCGAAGGAGCTCGGGCCCTGGATAGTTGACGACGACAAGAAGAGAAAACGTCCGGCGGTTGCCTGATACGAAGAATTCCAGTAGAGGCGACCGTCACGGCACCGCATATCGGAAGTGACGCCCTCGCCCGCTTCTAGGAGATACGCCATCAGGGTGCCGACAGCGAATTCCGTTTGGGCAATCTGTGGTGCAAAGCGCGGAAAGCGGGCGAGCACTCAAGGCGTCCAACCTTGCTCCCTGGGATGGGTATCAAAGGTGTTGAAGCTCCCTCGATAGGGTCGAGTAGCACCGGGCGTAATTCCGGACGAGCCCTTCCTGACATGCAGTCCAGTGTGGGTGTGGTCGTCAACCGATGACGTCGGACGGAGTGAGCCGCGTGTACACGAGTGAAAGTGTCCGCGTGAATGGTTGTAGTAAGAATAAAGCAACGAGCCGAGCCGCGATACGTGGCGCAGACTCGATAGTCGTATAGATATTAAACCACGGACATGTAAGAATAGACTGCCAAGCAGAGCGAAAAATATAGACCATACGACAGTAAAAAATACAAGAAAAACAACAAAAACATGCAAAGAAAAAGTCCGTAACCACGGTAGAATTTTCTTCGGCGAAAGAGGTTGGTTGACCGTCCGTGTCTGCGGCGGAAGCACCCGACGAGGGTCTGGAGCCGTCCGCGAAGCGGTAGTGTCAGAGCCGAGATCCTCCTTGTGGTACTGTCAGCCCTCTTTAGGAATATTATACCTAGAGGCCAAACCACCCTATTTCCGTAGGAGCCACTGTACTACATACCCCCTTTCCTGAATTGCACCACGTCCTCGAGGTGCATCTTACCCTTTCTTGATCCCTGGGGTGGCTCCTATCGGTGTTGCGGCACGTGCGGCCTCCGGTGGTTCACCCATTCTCTCCTTCAGGCGTTCCTTCTCTTCTCCATACCCGTGCGCGGCGTGTTGCCGCGGGCTCGCGTTTCACTCCTTGCGGTGGTTGCGGGCTTTGCTCCTTCTTCATCCGGCTGCATCCGCTCCTTCTTGGTGTCATCTGTCGGTGCTGCTGCGCCAGTCGGCAAAGCGAGCGCCCGTGTCTTCCGCCGTACCGCGCGCGGTGCCAGCGCGCACTTCCGTGGACAGAGCGTGGGTCAGTACCGCAAGGATACCGACCCCCTGGAGGTGCTAGCCACTCTGACTCCTTCGAGTTTACTCCTTGTTGCAACACCCGCTTCTTCGCGTCCGCTCATCCGATCTCCGTGAAGGTGCCGGACTCATAAGTCTCTCGTCCGCACCTCCGTCGTTCTCCGTTGGATATGAGCGCGCGCTCCGCGATGGTGCTCCATAACTTGCCTGATGCCGGTCGCCCGGCTTCGCCTCGGGTTCAACGGTGGCGGCTTGACACGGCTCCCTCCTCGGTGGTGCATATAAGTTCGAATCGATCCCCGAGTGGTGTCAGGTCTCTCTTCGCAGGTGCAACCACGCGTTTGGTCGCCATCCACCCTGCTTCGTACGCCTTCGGAATGTTCTCTCCGACTCCGGCGCCGACATCCCCTTCCAATCCTCAGGTGTATCACACCTCGACCCGAGCACCGTTCCGTCCAGGAGAACACTTCGATCATCGCGCCACGCGGGTGTTTGTCCCGTTCTACGATAGGCGCGTGAGTCTCCCCTGTCCCGTGGAGGACTACATTCACCATTTCGGGCCGTACCTGCAGGCGATGCGGTTCCGCGCCGTCCCGGAGATTGCGTGGAACGACCAGAAGCGAAACCCCGTCGACGCATACCGAGCCCATTGGATTCATACTCTGGTACATGGTGACAATGCTCCAACCACGGTAGGACACTGCGAAACTCCCTACCTGAGGTGCGCGGAAGAACGAGAGATCCAGGTGCGACTCCAGGTCCTGCTCCACAAGGAGAGCTCGCACCAGAGAGCAGAGCGAGCGGGAAGCCTTGTCGATGGACGCTCCGCCCTTGCGGTGCTACCCTTTAATCCCACATACGACCGCCTGTACTGGCTCAATCGAAATCGATGGGGGACGCACCTTGCGGACGAAACTCGCGTACGCACCTCGTTCGGGTATTTCTACGGATGGCACAACACGAAATTCCATGATATGCCCTCCGGACAACGTCCAAAGTACTACCTGAAGGTAAACGACTCCTGGACGGACCATTGGGTTTCCCGCATCTCTGCGTGGCGACTACCACAACCGTCGCGTATCACACCTCGGAGGTTCTGGATCCGCATGACTCCCTAGGACGGTTCGTCATGTCAGTCGCCTCGACGGAGTTTCCGGTCGGCACCCTGATGGCGTACCTCCAAGTGGCAGACGAAGGCGTGACTTCCTATACCCGATGCCCCGACAGCCGCCTCTACTGGGACTCGTCGTATCAGCCGACCGGCGGGCGTTTGCTCCCCTTGTCGGCGTTCATTGTACGGGTCTAGCGCTCCTTCGGTCTCCAAAATCTGGTTAAGGGCACCGCATGGAGTGAGTCCAAAGCGGAGACACTGTTGGATTACAACCTCCAGGTGGCGTGAAGTGACACACCAGATTGAAAGGAGCGGTCACAGTGGAGCGGTGCACCTGTAGGTTGTATGTATACGTGAGTCCTCCCACATATGCGTCCCAATCCTTCTGGTGGTCCACGACGTAGTGCTTCAGCCTCGAGGCGACAGTTTTGTTGAACCTTTCCGCCTGTCCGTTCGTCTGGGGGTGATAGGCAGTTGTAAACAACTCTTTCATCCCCAGCATGCTGGAGACGGTGCTGAAGAGTCTCGCCGCGAGCTGGGGACCATTGTCCGTAAGGAGGTACAACGGTATCTCACAGGGATAAACCCAATGATCCAGAAAGGAGTCGGCAATCACTGCTGCAGTAGTGCTCCGAAGGGGGATGGCACGCGTGATCTTAGAAAAACGATCCGCGGTCACGAGGATAAATCGATGTCCTCGCTCCGTCTTGGGGAGAGGACCCAAGATGTCCATGGCCACAAACTCCAACGGTCCTGAAGGTGGGAACAGCGTGAGCGGCGTCCGGTGTTTCCGTATACTCCCCCTAGCGGTGGCGCAGGAATAGCAATCCGCCACCGTTTGGAAGCTGTCGTTAGCCATTTTCGGCCAATGGAACTCCCTCCGCATAGTGAAATACATTCGAGATCCACCGGGGTGCCCGGCGAGGCGAAAATAGTGCGAGAGGTACAACACTCTCGCCCATAGCTTCGTCTGCACTACCTTTTGGATAGCTCCATCCAGGGGGGCGTGGCGTACAAGCACGCCGTCTCGGTCGAAATCGAAGGACGATGTCAAACTTCTCACAGTGGCGAGGCACTCCTTGCAGTACGCATCCATACTCTGCTCCTTCAGGAACTCTGCTACAGTAATGGGGAGAACTTCTTTCTCCTCCTCAACTGGAGCCATCACCTCAGGGAGTGCCCTGTACTTTCCTCCAGGTTCACAGCACTTCAAACATTCTCTATCGGATCTTTCTTTCCCGTCGGCGTCATGGATATCCAGACACGGGATGTTGTCCTCCAAAGGTGAGTTTTCTTCCCCGTCGGTGGAGATTCGCGAGAATGCGTCCGCTGCCTGGTTTTTAATGCCAGGGCGGTGGACGACGTCATACTCGAACTCCAGGAGGCGTAACCTCCATCTTTCTAGGCGACCGGAAGCATCCGTCAAGGACAGTATCCACTTCAATGGTGCGTGGTCCGTCCTCAAGGTGAAGCGCGCGCCTTCCAGGTATGGGCGTAAAAGCAAAACCGCCCACACGATGGCGAGACATTCGCGCTCCGAGGTGAAATAATTCCGTTCCGTGGGGGTGAGGCTGCGACTCCAATATCCGATGGGCTGAAGTCCACCTTCCGGTTGCTCCTGTAGGAGGGCACATCCTACCTGGTATTTACAGGCGTCAGTGTCCAGCACCATTCGGCCGTGCCGCTTCGGAAGTACCAAGATTGGTAAATCTACCAGTCTCCTCTTCAAGGTTTCAAAGGCTTCAAACTCCTCATCCGTCCAGATAGCCAATTGCGTCGGCTTGTCCTTCTCCAAGAGGCGATTTAATGGCGCCGCTATACGGGAGAAATTCGGTACAAACCTCTGGAAGACGTTACACAACCCAAGGAAGGAGCGAAGTTCCGTCTGGTTTGTGCGAGGGCGAGCTTCCTTGATGGCGTTCTGAGTTTTCCTGGAAACCTGTAGGCGGCCCGGGAGCACAACATGTCCCAGGCATTCTCTCGACGACTTGAAAAAGAAACATTTCTCCAGCTGCAAGGTGAGTCCCGCATTCTTTAGGAGTTGGAGAACGTGCTTCACATGAATGAAGTGCTCCTCCACGCTGCGGGAGTATATGATGACGTCATCGATATACACCAAGGCGTACTGCCACTTCACCTTTGACAGGATAATGTCCACCGCTCGTTGGAACGTAGCGGGTGCATTTTTCAATCCAAATGGCATCCGTAGGAATCTAAAGATCCCACAGTGCGAGGTGAACGTTGTCTTATCCTTATCGGAGTCGTCCATCTCAATCTGCCAGTAGCCGCTGTTGGCATCCAGCGTTGAGAAAACGGACGCATCGCTTAAGGAGTCGATACATTCATCCATACGGGGTATCGGGTACGAATCGCGTACCGTCACCTCCTTAAGGCGCCTGTAGTCAATACAGAACCTAAGGGAGCCATCTTTCTTTTTGAAAAACACCACCGGGGAGGCCCATTCTAAATTGTAAGGCTCTATTACGGCCTTCTCCAGCATCCGGTGGACCTCATCGCGTTCAAAGTCGCGCGCGTGGGGTCCGGCCCTCCTCGGGAGTTGATTTACCGGCTCAGCATCCGGTGTGAGCTGGATTCTGTGCTTGGCCAGGCTGACCTGACCCAGGCGACTTGACCACATATTTTCAAAGGCGGATAGCATCTCCACTATCCTATGGCGATACCTTTTGAAATCATCGCCAATTTGGAGCTTCTAGTGCCAGGTGGCAGGATTCTCTTCCTCTGGAGCCGTTGGAGTCGCTTTAGCCTCCATGGTGGCGATAGCATCGCCGTCCGCATGGTTTTCCGATCGAGGAAGGTGAGCCAGTCCTGCAGGGGCGGGTAGTGCCGGTCCGACGACAATTCCTTTCTGGAGCCGTAATGGTGACGCCTTGAGGTTAGCGAGCACGACCCTGAAGGGAATGTTCGGTAGTACTTCCATAACACCGTTCGCCATCATGGAGTGCTGCTTCGTCCTCAGGTGTGGACTCCCCTGTAGGAATGAAAGGCCAGACGCAGAGGTCTGCACCCAGACTTCGGCCTGACTCCTCGCGGTTATTTCGATGCCCTTCACCACTCGGAGCTTATTTC
This sequence comes from Gracilaria vermiculophylla, assembly GCA_019155205.2. NCBI lineage: Eukaryota > Rhodophyta > Florideophyceae > Gracilariales > Gracilariaceae > Gracilaria > Gracilaria vermiculophylla. The sequence continues at coordinate 4,305,634 of JAHNZQ020000004.1, forward strand.
ATTGCGTCTTCTTTGGATCTTTGGAAGAATATCCACGTGACGCGCGTTGGCGTCCGGTCTTGGAGATGCGGACACGATACCTACAGGGGCGGCGTCATGAAACGTCACCTTCAGCAGGCGTGGGTAGATTGCACGTACATATCGATCCACAAAGGAAGTGCCAAATATGCATTGTGCGGCCAAGTTGGTCGCGACGAGAATCCACACTTTCACTTGGAAGGAGCCCAACCGGAGGTATAAGGGGATTGCGCCGAGGATGGTCGATGCTCGACGCGACGCATCGCGCACCGCAGGGAGCTTTCCAGTCCCCAGGGAGCCGAGAGCAGGCCGCGGGAGCACGTCGACGTGCAACAGATCGGGGCCAGCTCCGGTATCAAGGATAGAGCGCACCGTGGTGGAGGCGAGCGGGGAACATTCTATAGAGGCGAACACCTTGTAGTTCTCACGGCGGAGCGTGCAAACAGAATCCTCAAAGGTGTCGAATGGGTCCAACGGGATTGGGGGGCCCGCCGATTCTGCGTCGACGGAGCAGACGGCCTCTCC
>JAHNZQ020000004.1:4310754-4330181 GCA_019155205.2 Gracilaria vermiculophylla
CACAACTGGTCTCCCGACTTAGAAGGTCACAGTTCCTAAAGGATCCGCACAAGTCGCAGCAGAACCGTGTTTCTAGTTTGCAACGACCAACCCCCAACAGTGGAATTCTTCCTTAAGGTGATTCGGAAGTGGAAGCAAATCACCCCCGACCTACTCCTCTATGCACCCCTCAGAACCCCCAATGGAAACCACCCTACAGGATCCTCAAGCCACCGACTCCGTTGGTGGGCGCAGCATGCGCAGCGCTCCCCAGGAGATGGCCGCCACACTGGAGGACCCTGAAAATCTCCTTCGGAATCCTGGCTCCTCTCTGGAGCGTTTCAGGAATCGCCTTAGGAGAATGCATGTCGGAGGCAAGCGGAATCCCCCGCGACACCTCTGGAGAACGCCGACGTGGAGGTTGAAAAACCTCACACGGCATCGCAGCCGCCACCTCAGGAGCTGCAGGGACGGGAACACCCGGAGGCTAACTCCCTCCTGGAGTCCCTGGCCCCGCGCCTTACGGATTGGCTCTCACAAGAGCTGGTCGAAAGACAACCTGCAGGTGTTGAGGCCCACTTCGGAGCGCGCCGCCACGTCCTTGTGGAGGAAATCGCGACGGAGAGCGCTCACCGTGCTGTGGATGCATTGCTGGGTTCCGATCCCTTTCTTGAGGTGATCTCAGATGTTACCCGTGCGGATGTGCACTCCCAAACCGCGCAGCTGCTCCCCGCAGCGGCGTTCCAAAGTTATCCTTCCGTACAGGAGAGGTTCCCTCTATCAACCCCTAAAGTTACCCCGAGCAGAGAAGGACAGGATACTGCCGTAAGGGAACGGGACCACCTCAGGAATCTTGCTATGCACCGTGTGGACCTGACGCCCCGCGGAGGAGGACAGGATACCCGTCGCGAAGAAGTTCACCTAAGGAGAGAAGGACAGGATACTCCTCGGGTGGATCACGATAACGGGGGTATCGTCAGCAACCCAGACCACCTTAGGGAAAGACGACGAAAGAAACGGAGGGAGAAACGAAGAAAGCGAGACACCGATTCGGAGAGAAGCTCAGACTCCGAATCCGTGAACAGCTCCAGCTCAGAGGACGGTATATCTCCCAAGGAGAAGAGCAGAAGGGTCAGGAAGGTCGTCCCGCTTAACGACCTCTTCGGCAAAGTGGTGGATTACGACACCTACATGTTGAATGATCACTCCACTCTTTACGACGCGTGAGTCGCTAGACGACTCACGAAGATCCAGCGGCGCATGGATATTCGAATGAAAAAGCACTCCTTCTCAGGCGAAGACCCCATCTCGGTGTTGAATTTTCTTACGCGCTTCCGTTCAGCGTGAAACACCAATGGTGTCCATGAAGGTGCCGCCGTATGGTGCTTTCAGTTCTATCTCACAGGCCAAGCGCACTCGCTGGTGCAGCCACGCCTCACGGGGGAGAGCACCATTGTGGATGAGCCTGGAACGGAGATCTTGACGACGTACCCGGAGGTAGTCAATTTTCTCCTTAAAAGGTACGCCTTGGACGAAGTGATAGCCGATGCTGACGCTGAGGTCACCTCCTACAGGCAGAATACCGGAATGACCGAGACGGAGTTCTCACAGAAGCTGTGGACCAAGGCCTTGCGGTGTGGGAATGTGTACTCCGAACGGTGGTTGAAGTCGTTGTTTGTCGAGGGACTTCTTCCCTCGATACGCGCGAGGGTGCGTAATCACCTGAAAACACACCCAAAGACCACCTACACGGAGTTAGCGCGTTTCGCAGAGTCACATGGAGATACCCACCGTGCCGCTCGTCACAGCCATGCTCCACTTTCGGACAAACCGGCGGCCTCAAGGAACCGTCGGGCATCCGCCCTGACGCTGGACTCCAGCACCTCGGAGGAGGTCGACGAGCTCACGCTCGTAGGAGGGCAAGAGGCCCTTGCCCTCACATACACCTCCTCTCAGGGAGCACCGTCTAGGACGAGGACACCCTCGTCTCCCACTTCGTACGTCTCGGCAGGATCTTGCAGGAGCGTCCGATTTGCGAACCCTCGAGGCTACCAACCGCCTTGCAGGATTTGCTTGTCACGAGAGCCTGTACACTGTACGACTCCCACCCCGGCAATGAAGGCTGCCATCCGGCAGGAACGAGAGAAAAACTTCCAGGACCTGAAGGACACACCAACGGAGAGCGGAAGTTATCGAGCCGCGTATCGCGACATCCGCTCCCCTCAAGGAAACTACGGTTACCGTGCTCCACCGGGAGTGCAGCCTGTCCCACTGTCACTTGCACCCACAACGCAGGTGCCCGTGCCCAAGCCGGTTGCACATCAAGGTAGCACGTTCCATCGCGATGCACAACCGCAGACGCCGTCCTTGACTGGAACTCAGCCCCTCTCGAACCAGGAAAACCCTCAGAGCCACGCGTAGAGGCTCGACGTGGCTCTTTAACATCGAGCATCAGCTCCACGGAGGTCGCCTTTAGGAATGGGGGAAGAGCCGTCTGCTCCGTCGACGCAGAGTCGGCGGGCCCCCCAATCCCGTTGGACCCATTCGACACCTTTGAGGATTCTGTTTGCACGCTACGCCGTGAGAATTACAAGGTATTTGCCTCTATAGGATGTTTCCCGCTCGCCTCCACCACGGTGCGCGCTATGCTCGATACCGGAGCTGGCCTCATCCTGGTGCACGCCGAAGTGCTCCCGCTGTCTGCTCTCGGCTCCCTAGGGACTGGAAAGCTCCCTACGGTGCGCGATGCGTCGCGTCGAGCATTGACCATCCTCGGCGCAATCCCCTTGTACCTCCGGTTGGGCTCCTTACAGGTGCAAGTGTGGTTCCTCGTGGCGACCAACTTGGCCGCACAATGCATATTGGGCATTTCCTTTGTGGATCGATATGTACGTGCAATCTACCCACGCCTGCGGAAGGTGACGTTTCACGACGCCGCCCCTGTAGGTATCGCGTCCGCATCTCCAGGACCGGACGCCATTGCGCGTCACGTGGGTAATCTTCCAAAGGAGAAGCAGTCGAATAAGTTCCGAGTGGTGAAGAGCATCGAAATACCCGCGAGTAGTCAGGCCGAAGTCTGGGTGCAGACCTCTGCATCTGGCCTTTAATTCCTACAGGGGAGTCCACACCTGACGACGAAGCAGCACTCCATGATGGCGAACGGTATTATAGAAATAATATCGAACATTCCCTTCAGGGTTGTGCTCGCCAACCTCAAAGAGTCGCCGTTACGGCTCCAGAAAGTAATTGTCGTCGGACTGGCACTACCCGCCCTTGCAGGACTGGCGCCCCTCCCTCGATCAGAAGACCTTGCGGACCACGATGCTATCGCCACCATGGAGGCGGAAGCGACCTCCTCGGCTCCAGAGGAAGAGAATCCTGCCACCTGTCAGGAGAAGTTCCAAATTGGCGAGGATTTCGAAGAGTATCGCCATAGGATAGTGAAGATGCTATCAGCCTTTGAGGACATGTGGTCTGGGCGCCTGGGTCAGGTCAGCCTGGCCAAGCACAGAATCCAGCTCACACCGGATGCGGAACCGGTACATCAACTCTCGGGGAGGGTCGGACCCCATGCGCGCGGTTTTGAACGCGATGAGGTCCACCGGATACTGGACAAGGGCGTTATCGAGCCTTCCAATTCCAATTGTGCCTCCCCGGTGGTGGTTTTCGAGAAGAAAGATGGGTCCCTAAGGTTCTGTATTGACTACAGGCGCCTCAACGAGGTGACGGTACGCGATTTGTACCCGACACCCCGTATGTATGAATGTATCGACTCCTGAGGCGATGCGTCCGTTTTCTCCACGCTGGATGCCAACAGCGGCTACTGGCAGATTGAGATGGACGACTCCGATAAGGACAAGACAACGTTTACCTCGCACTGTGGGATCTTCAGATTCCTAAGGATGCCATTCGGATTGAAGAATGCACCCGCTACGTTCCAACGAGCAGTGGACATTATTCTGTCGAAGGTGAAGTGGCAGTACGCCTTGGTGTATATCGATGACGTGATCATTCACTCCCGCAGCGTGGAGGAGCACTTCATTCACATGAAGCACGTGCGCCAACTACTAAAGGATGCTGGCCTCCCCTTGAAGCAGGAGAAATGTTTCTTTTTCAAGTCGTCGGTGGACTACCTGGGGCATGTCGTGCTCCCGGGCCGCCTACAGGTTTCCAGGAAAACTCAGGACGCCATCCAGGAAGCTCGCCCTCCCACAAAAAAGACGGAGCTCTGCTCTTTCTTAGGCTTGTGTAACGTCTTCCGGAGGTTTGTACCGAATTTCTCCAGTATAGCGGCGCCATTAAATCGCCTCTTGGAGAACGAAAAGCCGACGCAATTGGCTATTTTGACGGACGAAGAGTTCGAAGCCTTCGACACCCTGAAGATGAGACTAACAGAGCCACCAATCTTGGTACTTTCGAAGCGGCACGGCCGAATGGTGCTGGACACTGACGTCTGTAAATAACAGGTCGGATGTGCCCTCCTACAGGAGCAACCGGAAGGTGGACTTCAACCCATCAGATATTGCAGTCGCAGCCTCACCCCCACTAAACGGAATTATTCCACCTCGGAGCGCGAATTTCTCGCCATCGTGTGGGTGGTTTTGCTTTTACGCCCATACCTGGAAGGCGCACGTTTCACCTTGAGGACGGACCACGCACCACTGAAGTGGATACTGTCCTTGACGGATGCTTCCGGTCGCCTGGAAAGGTGGAGGTTACGCCTCCTGGAGTTCCAGTTTGACATCCTCCACCGCCCTGGCATTAAACACCTGGCAGCGGACGCGCTCTCACGGATCACCACCGATGAGGAAGAAAAATCACCTTTTGGAGGACAACATTCCGTGTATGCATATCCATTACGCCGACGGGAAAGAAAGATCCGATGGAGAATGTTTGGAGTGCTGTGAACATGGAGAAAAGTACAGTGGACGCCCTGAGGTGATGGCTCTTGTTGAGGAGGAGAAAGAAGTTCTCCCCATTACTGTAGCAGAGTTGCTGAAGGAGCAGAGTACGGATGCGTACTGCAAGGAGTGCCTCGCCACTGTGGGGAGTTTGACATCATCGTTCGATGTCGACCGAGACGGCGTGCTTGTACGCCACGCCCCCCTGGATGGAGCTCTCCAAAAGGTGGTGCCGACGAAGTTACGGGCGAGAGTGTTGTACCTCTCGCACTATCCTCGCCTCACCGGGCACGCCGGTGGATCTTGGATGTATTTCACCATGCGGAGGGAGTTCTATTGCCCAAAAATGGCTAACGACGCCTTCCAAAAGGTGGCGGATTGCTATTCCTGCGCCGCCGCTAGGGAGAGTATACGGAAACACCGGACGCCGCTCACGCTGTTCCCACCTTCAGGACCGCTGTAGTTTGTGGCCATGGACATCTTGGGTCCTCTCCCCAAGACAAAGCGAGGACATCGATTTATCCTCGTGATCACGGATCGTTTTTCCAAGATCACGCATGCCATCCCGCTCCGGAGCAATACGGCAGAAGTGATTGCCGACGCCTTTCCGGAGCATTGGGTTTATCCCTATGAGATACCGTTGTATCTCCTTACGGACAATGGCCCCCAGTTGGCGGCCAAACTCTTCAGCGCCGTCTCCGGCATGCTGGGGATGAAACAGTTGTTTACAACTGCATATCACCCCCAGACAAACGGAGAGGTGGAAAGGTTCAAGGAAACCATCGCCTCGAGGCTGAAGCACTACGTCGCGGACCACCAATAGGATTGGGACGTATATGTGGGACCCCTCACGTATGCATACAACCTACAGGTGCCCCGCTCCACGGGGACCGCTCCTTTCAATCTGGAGCTCTCGCGCATCCCGCCATGTGCCGTCATCGCGGCACGCGCCACGGCGCACCTGGCGGATGGGCCACAGACGCCAACAGCGGCGCAAGCCAAACGCTCCATCCTAAGGCGATATGAGAACGAACTCTCCCTCGCGAAGGGGAGACTCAACGCCTCACAGAGTAGATACAAACAGGACTTCGACCGAAAGGTTATGGAAGGCCTTCATATGAAGGAAGGCGACAAGGGTTTCCTCCACAAACATAGGGAAAACGCCGATGAACCGCCGGACGTCACGCGCAAGTTAGTGCCGACCACCTCAGGGCCCTTCAAAGTCCTTGCCACCTATAGGGATACTGTCGCCATTGAGGTGAACGGGCTTAGGGATGTCGTATTCCGTGATAGGGTGACAAAAGTCCCAACGCCCAGCCTTCAAGGAATGCCAGCCACCCCACCTCAGGGACAAAGCGCGGAGATTCCTCATTTGACCACCTCAGGCGCGACGACACCACGGTATACTGGCAACCGCATCACCGCTCTTGGTGAACCAATCCTGGAAGCTCCCGATGCTATCCTGACCCCTGAAGGTGACATCCTCTACGCTGTGGACCATATCGTCTCCCATCGACAAACACCTGCAGGAGTACTGTACCGCGTCCGCTAGTATGGGTACACCTCGAAGGACGACACGGAAGAACCTGCGGGACATATCCCGGAGAAATTCCTTAGGCGATACCACGCCAATCTGGTGGGGAAACGCCTCTCCACATAGGCGCTTCCGTTCAGGAAAGGGGGAGGCGGCCCCCGACCAGAGTGTTTTTCGCCTCCAGGATGCCATTGCTCGTTTTTCGGATGCTCCAGTAGCGGCAATTCTTGTCGCTGAGCTCGCGAGCACGGCCTTGTCATATTGGAACTACCGTTCACGGAGCTTCGGCTCCAACTAAAGGATCTTTTACGTCGTCGCTACAGGGAACTAGCTCCCATTCCAAGGGTCCTCTCACCTACAGGTCACCGAATCGCGTTGAATAATCCGCTTCGAGGCGCGCCTTTGCCGTGAGCGCTTGTCTATCAAAGAACTCCGACAGGCTTTCCTTGAGGGCTGCCATCGAGACTTGGTCTGTTCGGGCCTTGTGGAGCTCTAAGACCCAAGCACGCGCTTCGAGCAGAGCCTCCACCGGAGAAGCTGGAGCAGGACGGCCTGTCACCAGACACGTCTGCACCAACTCCTGGAAGGCAGCCTCTAGAGCCCCAGAGGAGACTCCTCCCGGCGGTGCACCCGATGTGGCCACCTCCGTTGACGGCGCAACAACCGCCACGGAGGGAACTGCAGACGGCGGACCAGCCAAGGAAGGAGCTCCCCGACGGGATTCCGCAGGCTCCGCAGTGGAGGACGGCAATGCCAAGGGCAACGTCGGTGACGCCGGAGGTGACGGCGGTGAGGGAACTGGAACGCTCCGCAGGCGAGGTTGAGCAATCGGCGCAGGGACGCTCCGCAATCGGGGTTGCACCAATGGGGCAGAAAGTGCCGGGACTGGAACTATCTCGACCTCTTCCATTGGATACACGGCGGCTACCACTGCGGGAGCACTCGAAACTCCAGCGGGCCGCAGAGCTATCACCTCAGGAGGTGCGACCATATCCTGGGGCGGAGCCGGTAACCGATGGGGCGCATTAAACGCCTGCTTCTCCATCAAGGGGTCGTAGTCGGGTACTCGAAGCCGTGGCACCTGAGGAACCCGAGATGGCGTCAGATCGGGAAAGGCGGGGTATGCATGCCCGTCATCGTCTCCGTTCGGACTATTCCCAATGGGGTGAAACTTGTCCTCGCCGTAGTCGTACCAGAGGAAACCCGGTGTGTCACTCCACGCCACCTGGAGGTTGTAATTCAACATTGTCTCCGCCTCAAACTCGCTCCATGCGGTGCTTTTAACCAGGTTTTGGATGCCAAAGGAGCGCAGAACCCGTATGATGGACGCTGACAAGGGGAGCAAACGCCCGGCGGTCGACTGGTATGATGAGTCCCAGTGGAGGCGGCCGTCGCGGCATCGGGTATAGGAGGTTACGCCTTCGTCCGCCGCTTGGAGATAGGCCATCAAGGTGCCGACCGCAAACTCCGTAGAGGCGACCAGCATGACGAACCGCCCTAGGGAGTCATGGGGATCCAGAACCTCGGAGGTATGATACGCGAAGGTGATGGGCGTCGCCACGCAGAGATGCGGGGAAACCCAATGGTCCCTCTAGGAGTCGTTCACCTTAAGATAGTACTTTGGACGTTGCCCGCAGGGCATATCATGGAATTCCGTGTTATGCCATCCGTAAAAGTACCTGAATGCGGTGCATACGCGAGTTTCGTCCGCGAGGTGCGTCCCCTATCGATTCTGATTGAGCCGGTACAGGCGGTCGTATGGGGGATCGAAGGGCAACACCACAAGGGCGGAGCGTCCATCGGCGATGCTTCCAGTTCGCTCCGCTCTCTGATGCGAGCTCTCCTTGTGGAGCAGGACCTGGATTCGCGCCTGGATCTCTCGTTCTTCCGCGCACCTCAGGTAGGGAGTGTCGCAGTGTCCTACCGTGGTTGGAGCATTGTCACCATGTACCGGAGTATGAAGCCAATGGGCGCGGTATGCGTCGACGGGGTTCCACTTCTGGTCGTTCCACGCAATCTCCGGGACGGCGCGGAACCGCACCGCCTGCAGGTACGGCCCGAAATAGTGAATGTAGTCCTCCACGGGACAGGGGAGACTCACGCGCCTATCGTGGAACGGGACAAACACCCGCGTGGCGCGATGATCGAAGTGTTCTCCTGGACGGAACGGTGCTCCGGTCGAGGTGTGATACACCTCAGGATTGGAAGGGGACGTCGGCGCCGGAGTCGGAGAGGACATTCCGAAGGCATACGAAGCAGGGTGGATGGCGACCAAAAGCGTAATTGCACCTGAGTAGAGAGACCTGACACCACTCGGGGATCGATTCGAATTTATATGCACCACCGCGGAGGGAGCCGTGTCAAGCCGCCACCGTAGAATCCGAGGCGAAGCCGGGCGACCGGCATCAGGCGAGTTATGGAGCACCATCGCGGGGCGTGCGCTCATATCCAACGGAGAACGACGGAGGTGCGGACGAGACACTTATGATTCCGGCACCTTCACGGAGATCAAATGAGCGGACGCGAAGAAGCGGGTGTTGCCACAAGGAGTAACCTCGAAGGAGTCGGAGTGGCTAGCGCCTCCATGGGGTCGGTATCCTCGAGGGACTGACCCACGCTCCGTCCAAGGAAGTGCGCGCTTGCACCGCGCGCGGTACGCCGGAAGACGCGGACACTCGCGTTGCCGACTGGCGCAGCAGCAACGACAGGTGACACCAAGAAGGAGCGGATGCAGCCGAGTGAAGGAGAAGCGGAGCCCACAACCGCCGTAAGGAGTGAAACGCGAGCCCGCGGCAACACGCCGCGCACGAGTATGGAGAAGAGAAGGAACGCCTGAAGGAGAGAACGGGCGAACCACCGGAGGCCGCACGTGCCGCAACACCGATAGGAGCCACCCCAGGGATCAAGAAAGCGGAAGATGCACCTCGAAGACGTGGTGCAATTCAGGAAAGGGGGTATGTACTACAGTTGCTCCTACGGAAATAGGGTGGATTGGCCTCGAGGTATAATATTCATAAGGAGGGCCAACAGTACCACAAAGAGGATCTCGGCTCTGATACTACCGCTTCGCGGACGGCTCTGGACCCTCGTTGGGTGCTTCCGCCGCAGACACGGACGGTCAATCAACCTCTTTTGCCGAGGACAATTCTTCCGAGGTTACGGACTTTTTCTTTGTTTGTTTTTGTTGTTTTTCTTGTGTTTCTTTATCGTCGTATGGTCTATATTTTTAACCTTGCTTGGCAGTTTATTCTTACACTTCCGTGGGATTTTATCTATTCGACTCTCGAGTCTGCGCCACGTGTCGTGGCTCGGCTCGTTGCTTTATTGCTTCTACTACCATTCACACGGACACCTCCACTCGTGAACACGCGGCTCACTCCGTCCGACGTCATCGGTTGACGACCACACCCACCCTGGACTGCAAGTCAGGAAGGGGTCGTCCGGAGTTACGCCCGGTGCTACTCGACCCTATCGAGGGAGCTTCACCACCTTTGCTACCCATCCAAGGGAGAAAGGTTGGACGCCTTGAGTGCTCGCCCGCGTTCCGCGGTTTGCACCACAGATTGCCCCAACGGAATTCGCTGTCGGCACCCTGATGGCGTATCTCCTAGAAGCGGGCGAGGGCGTCACTTCCGATACGCGGTGCCGTGACGGTCGCCTCTACTGGAATTCTTCGTATCAGGCAACTGCCGGACGTTTGCTCTCCTTGTCGGCGTCAACTATCCAGGTCCCGAGCTCCTTCGGAATTCAAAACCTTATCAAGGGCACCGCGTGGAGCGAGTCCGAGGCGGAGACGCTGCTGGATTACAACCTTTAGGTGGCGTGGAACGATACGCCAGGCTTCTTTCATTATAAATTCGTCGAAGACAGGTTCCACCCTATTGTGAGAAGTCCCGATGGAGCCGATGCCGGGCGAGTCTAGCTGGCCTTTTCCCGTCTTGCACCCTCTCGGGTTCCTCAGGCGCAGCAGCTCCGTGTCCCCGACTATACCCTCATGGTGGAGAGCCTGGCGACTCACACGCCCCGTCGGTTGACGGCTCCGGCCCAGGATGTGGGTGCGCTTTCTGAGGTCGGAACGCCACGACTAGCCTCATTGCCGGATCCTCCCGCAGTGGTGACCACCGTGTCTCCTATAGAAGAGGACAAGAATACTCCTGTCTCGTCGGCTTCGGCCCCGGTGGTGCAACCCCGATTGCGGAGCGTCCCTGTGCATGTGTTTTTGCCTCGCCTGAGGAGCGTTCCGGTTCCCGTACCGCCGTCACCTCCGGTGTCATCTACTTTGTCCTTGGCCCTGCCGACCTCCTCTGTAGTGCTTGTAGAATCCCTTGGGGAGGCCCCAGTCCCAGCCGGTCCGCCGTCCGCTACTCCTTCCGTAGCGGTTGTTGTTCTTTCGACGGAGGTTGCTGCTTCTGGTGCACCACCGCGCGGGCTATTCTCTAGAGTTCTGGGTGCTGCCTTCCGGGATTTAGTGCAGGCGTGCCTTGTGATGGGCCGTCCTACTCCGGCGTCCCCTATAGAGGCTCTGCGCGAGGCTCACGCCTGGGTCTTAGAACTCCATAGGGCCCGGGCGGACTGCGCCTCGAGGGCGGCCATCAAGAAAAGCCTAGCAGAGGTCTTGGAGAGCCAAGCGCTCACGACGAAAGATCGCCTCGAAGCGGAGTATGCAATGCGATTCGGTGACCTGTAGGTGAAAGAAACCCCGGCGAAGGGAGTTAGTTCCCGGCAGCAGCGAAATAAAAGATCCTTGAGGTGCAGCAGAAGAAACGTGAACGGTATTTGCTGTACAATTGAGCCGTGCCCGCGCGCTCAGCGATACGAAGTGCCGCCACGGGAGCGTGCGAAAAGCTCGCAACGGCGTCTGGGAGGCGAAAAAAGAGAACTCCAGGTGGGATATAGGTAGCGTAGACGAGAAACGATTCCAGTTGGCGGCCCCCTCCCCCTTTCGTAAACGGAAGCGAATATGCGGAGGAGCCTTTCCGCACAAGAATGGCATGGTATCTTCTGATGAAGTTCTCCGGGATGTGTCCCGGAGGTTCTTCCGTGTCATAATTTCAGGTGTACTAATACCTGTGGACGCGGTACAGTATTCCTGCGGGGGTTTGTTGGTAGGAGACGATATGGTCAACTGCGTAGAGGATATCACCTTGAGGGGTCATGATGGCGGCTGGAGCTTCCATGAATGTTACACCGAAAGGTGTAATGAGTTTTTTAGTATCCAACGGTGTCGTCACTCTTGAGGTGGCTGGATGAGGAAGTACCCCGCGTGGTCCCTGAGGTGGGGTAGCGTGCATTCCTGAAGGGCTCGGCGGTGGTACCTTCTTCACCCTATCACGCGAGACGCCGTCTCTGAGCCCGTTTACCTCGATGGCTACAGTGTCCCTATAGGTGTCCAGTACATTGCAAGGTCCTGAGGTGCTCGGCGCTAACTTGCTCGTGACGTCCGCTGGTTCATCGGATATCTCCCCAGATTTATCGAGGAAAACCTCGTCGGCTTCATTCAGGTGAGGGCCTTATTTCACTTTCCGGTCAAAATCCTGTTTACATCTGCTCTGTGAGGCGTTGAGTCTTTCCTATGCGAGAGAAAGTGCGTCCTCATAACTCCTAGAGATGGAGAATTTTGCTTGCGTCGCTGTTGGTACCTGTGTCCCATCCGCCGGGTGCGCCCTGGCGCGTGCCGCAATGATGGCACTAGGCGGGATGTGCGAAAGCACCAGATTGAAAGGATCAGTCCACGTGGAGCGATGCACTTGCTGGTTCTTTGCATACGTGAGTGGGCGCACATATGCGTCCCCATCTTTCTGTTGATCCACGACGTAGTGTTTCGACCTTGAGGTGAGGGTTTAGTTAAACCTCTCCGCTTTCACGATGGTCTGGGGGTGATAGGGAGTTGTAAACAACTGCTCCATCCCCAGAATTCTGGGGATGGCGTTGAATAGCTTCGCCGCAAACTTCGGGCTCGTTGTCCGGAAGGAGATAAAACGGTATCCCATATGGGTACACCCAGTGCTCCAGAAAGGTGTCGACAATTACTGCTGCAATGGTCCTCCGAAGGGCAATGGCACGCGTGATCTTCGAAAACTGATCATTGATCACGAGGATAAATTGGTATCCTCGCTCTTTGACTTGGGGAGATGGCCCAAAATGTCCATGGCCACGAACTCCAAAGGTCCTGAAGGTGGAACCAGAGTGAGTGGCGTCCGGTATATACGGAAATACCCCCTAACGCCGGCGCACGAGGGGCAATCCGCCACCGTTTAAAAGTCGTCATTAGCCATATTCAGCCAATAGAACTTCCTGCTCATGGTGAAATACATGCACGATCCACCGGGGTGCCCAGCGAGGCGAGAATAGTGCGAGAGATACAGCATCCTCGCCCGTAGTCTTGTCGGGACCACCTTTTGTGGAGCTCCGGCCAGAGGAGCGCGGCGTACGAGTACGCCGTCTTGGTCGACATCGATTGACGATATTAGACTACTCACAGTGGCAAGGAACTCCTTGCCATACGTATCTGTACTCTGTTCCTTCATAAAATACGCTATGGTGATGCAGAGAACGTCTTGCCCCTCCTCAACAAGGGTCATCACCTCGGGTATCCCAGTGTGCTTGCACTCAGGTTCACAGCATTCCAAGCATTTTCCATCGCATCCTTCCTTGCTGTTGGCGTCCTCGATGACTAGGCACGGAATTGTGTCCTTCAAGGGTGATTTTTCTTCTCCTTCTGTGAAGATTCGCAACAGCGTGTCCAGTACCTGGTATTTCGTGGCAGGATGGTAAACGGTGTCAAATTCAAACTCCAGGAGGCGTAGTCTCCATCTCTCCAGGCGATTGCAAGCATCTGTCAAAGACAATATCCATTTTAATGGTGCGTGGTCCGTCCTCGAGATGAAACGCGCGCCTTCCTGGTACGGGCGAAAAAGCAACACCACCCATACGATGGAGAGACATTCGCGCTCCGAGGTGGAATAATTCCGTTCCGTAGATGAAACGATGCGTCTCCAGTATCCCATAGGTTGACGCCCACCTTCAGGTTGTTCCTGTAGGAGGGCATATCGGACCTGGTATTTACAGGCGTCTGCATCCAGCACCATTTGCCCGTGCCGCTTCTGGAGTACCAAGATCAGTGGCTCTATTGGTCTCCTCTTCAAGGTTCAAAAGGCTTCAAACTCTTTGTCAGTCAGGATATCCAATCGCGTCGGTTTTTCTATCTTTAAGAGGTGATTTACCGGCGCCGCAATGCGGGAGAAACTCAGAACAAACCTCGGAAACACATTACGCGCCCCCAGGAAGAGGCGGAGCTTCGTCTGGTTTGCGGGAGATTGAACTTCCTTGATGGCATCCTGAGTTATTGCGGAAACCTTTGCGCGGCCCAGGAGCACAATGTGCCCCAGATAAGCCACTGAGGACTTGAAAAAGAAACATTTCTCGAGTTTGAAGGTGAGTCAAGCATTTTTCAGGAGTTGGAGCACGTGTTTAACATGCATAAAGTGCTCTTCCACGCTGCAGGAGTATATAATGACATCTTCGATATACATCAGTGCGTACGGCCTCTACACCTTCGACGGGATTGTGTCCACCGCCCGTTTGAATGCAGCGGGTGCATACTTCAATCCAAATGGCATCCTTGGGAATCTGAAAATTCCACAGTGCGATATGAACGTTGTCTTATCCTTATCGGAGTCATCCATCTCAATCTCCCAGTAGGTGCTGTTGGCATCCAGCGTGGAGAAAACGGACGCATCGCCTAAGGAGTCGATACATTCATCCATCCGGGGTATCGGTACAAGCCGCGTACCGTCACCTCGTTAAGGCGCCTCTAGTCAATGCAGAACCGTAGGGAGCCATCCTTCTTCTTGACAAACACCACCGGGGAGGCCCATTCGGAATTGGAAGGCTCGATAACGCCCTTGTCCAGCATCCTGTGTACCTCATCGCGCTCGAAATCGCGCGCATGGGATCCGGCCCTCTTCGGGAGTTGGTGTACCGGTTTTGTATCAGTTGTGAGATGGATACGGTGCTTGGCACGGCTAACCTGACCCACGCAACCATAACACATGTCGTCAAAGACGGATAGCACATTCACTATCCGATGGCGATACTCTTCGAAATCTTCGCCAATTTGGAGCTTCTCTTGCCAAGGCACAGGCTTGTCTTCCTTTGGATTCATCGATGTCGCTTCAGCTTCCATCGTGGCGATTGAATCGCGTTACTCAAAGTCGTGTATAAGAGGACGATGAGCCATTCCTACAGGGGCGGGTATTGCCATTTCGACGACAGATCCTTTCTGAAGCCGTAACGACGACTCCTTCAGGTTGGCTAGCACGATCCTACAGGCAATGCTCGGCACTATTTCCATAACTCTGTTTGTCATCATGGAGTGCTACTTCGCCGTCAGATGTGAACTACCCTAAATGAATGAAAGACCAGATGCAGAGGTCTGCATTCAAAGTTCGGCCCGTCTTTTTGCATGTATTTTGATACTCTACACCACCCGGAGCTTATTCGTCTGTATTTTCATTGGAAGATTACCCATTTGACGCGCAATGGCGTCCGGTCCCGAAGTTGCGGACACAATACCTACAGAGGCGGCGTCGTGAAACGTCACCTTTTACAGGCGTAGGTATAATGCACGTACATACTGATCCACAAAGAAAGTGTCCAATATTCATTGTGCTGCAAAGTCGGGCACCATTAGGAGACACATCTTCACCATTAAGAAGCCCAGCCGGAGATACAAGGGTAATGCTCCGAGGATGTTCAATGCCCGACGAGACGCGTCGCGCACCGTAGAAAGATTGACAGTCCTCATGGAGCTGAGAGCAGACCGCGGGAGCATGTCAGCGTGCACCAAGTTGAGGCCAGCTCCTGTGTCAAGGATAGCGCGCATCGTTATGAAGGCGAGCGAAGAACATCCTAGAGAGACAAACACCTGGTAATTTTCACGGCGGAGCTTGCAAATAGATTTCTAAAAGGGGTCAAATGGGTTCAAATGGATTGGGGGGCCAACAGATTTTGCGTCCACCGTCCTGACTGCTTCTCCACCTTTCCTAAAGGAGACTTCCGTGAGGCCAAGGCTGGAAGGTAAGGAGCCACGCGGAGTCTCTACGCGTGACCCTGAGCTTTTTCCTGGTTAGCGGTGACTGGATTTTCAGTAGGAGACGGCTGCTGTGGTTGCGCATCGCGATGCTACGTGTTCCTCTGAGGTGCGACCGGGTTGGGTACTTGCCCTTGTACTATCGGCGCCGGGGCAGGTGGAACAGGCTGCACTCCAACTGAAGTGCGGTACTCGTAGTTTTCTTGAGGGGAGCTGACAACGTGATACGCGGTTCGATAAGTTCCGCTCTCCGTTGGTGCGTCCTTCAGGTCCTGGAAGTTGTTCTCCCGTTCCTGAAAGATGGCGGCCCTCATTGCCGGGGTGAGAGCAGTACAGTGTACTGGCTCTCGAGAAAAGCAAATCCTGCAAGGCGGTGGGTATCTCCGAGGGTTCCTGAATCAAACACTCCTGTAGGACCTAGCCGAGACGTACGAGCTAGGAGACGAGGGTTTCCTCATCCTAGACGGTGCTCCCTGAGATGAGGCGTATGTGAGGACAAGGGTCTCTGGATCTCCCACGAGCGTGAGCTCGTCGACCTCCCCTGGTGTGCTGGAGTCCAACGTCATGGCGGGTGCTCTACGGTTCCTTGAGGCCGTTGGTCCGTCCAAAAGTGGAGCGTGGCTGCGACAAGTGGCATGGTGGATATCCCCATAGGATTCCACGAAACGTGATAGCTCCGTGTAGGTGGTCTTCGAGTGCGTTGTCAAGTGACTATGCATCCTGGCGCTGATCCGGGAAAGGAGTCCCTCCAAAAATAACGACTTCAGCCGAGGTTCATAGTACACGTTCTCACACCGTATGGACTTCGTTCACAGCTTCGGTAAGAACTCCATTTCGGTCATTACAGTAACCTGCCTATAGGACGTGACTTGAGCGTCAGCATCGGCTATCACCTCGTCCGTTGCGTACCTTTTGAGGAGTAAATCCACCACCTCCGGGTACGTCATCAAGATCTACGATCCAGGATCATCCACGATGGTGCTCTTCCCCGTGAGGCGCGGCTGCAGTAGCGAGTGCGCTTGACATGTGAGGTAGAACTAAAAGCACTAGACGGCAGCACCTTCACTGACACCATTGGTATTACACGCTGAACGGAAGCGTGTGAGAAAATTCATCACCGAGATGAGGTCTTCACTAGAAAAGAAGTGCTTCTTCATCTCAATATACATGCGGCACTGGATCTTCATGAGTCGTCTAGCGACCGACGCTTCGTAAACAGTGTAGCGATCATTCTACCTGTAGGTGTCATAATCCACCACCCTGGCGAAGAGGTCCTTATGCAGGACAACTTTCCTGACCTTTCTGCTTTTCTCCTTGGGAGATATGCTGTCATACGAGCTGAGACTGTTTACGGATGCAGAGTCTGGGCTTCTCTCCGAATCGGTGTTTCACTTTCAGCTTTTCTCTCTCCGTTTCTTTCGGCGCCTTTTCTTTAGGTTTTCTGGGAGACTGACGATACCTCCGCAATTGCGATTCACCCGAGGGGTATTCTGTCCTCCTCTGCTTGGGTGAAGTACTTCGCGCCCGGTATCCTGTGCTCCAATGTGGAGCGACAGGTCCAGAAGGAGCAGAGCAATATTCCTGAGGTATTACCGTTTCCCTCCCGCAGTATCCTTTCCACCTCTGGCGTATGGGGCGGCATTATCCTGTCCTTTCTTGCCCGGGGTCACGTTAGGTGTTCATAGAGGGAACCTCTCCTGTACAAAAGAATGAATTTGAAGCGCCGCTGCGGGGAGCAACTGCGCGGATTGGGAACGACCCTCCGCACGGATAACATCTGAGATCACCTCCAGGAAGTTGTCCAAATCCAGCAAGGCATCCATAGCACTGTGAGCACTCTCCGTTGCGATTTCCTCCACGAGGGCGTGGCCGCGCGCTCCAAAATGCGCCTCGTCATCCGCCAAAGTTTTTGCGACCAGCTCCTGTGAGAGCCAATCCGTAAGCCGGGGGGCCAGGGACTCCAGGAGGCTGTTACCTTATGGGTGTTCCCTGTGGTCCTGTCAGCCCTACTCTCGAGGTACTAAAGCACAATGTCCGTTAAGAGTTTTTGTTGACTCCAAAGGCGCGTGTTCATAAAGGTGGTCTCTAGTATCCGCTGTCGCGAGCCGGGGGAATTCTTAAAGGGAATCCGCAAAAACCGAGCGGAGGGGAAGGTTCACTGGGCGGACAATGCGCCTACAGCCACTGCTATGATGCGACCTGGGGATCGGTGGCTTAGAAACCGGACTTGATTGACGAGAGACTCCAACAGGAAAAGTAGATGAAGACTCAAGGGGCTTGTATTTATTTCCCCAAAGGTGGAGCTCAACCGGCAGATTAAGTATCAAGCCGGGAGCCGGCCTCGGCAGGTCTGGCTACTGTACTAATTACCTGCATGAATTAACTAAAATAAAAAATAATTCTACCGTTCCTTAAGGGTACTGTAGCGCACGCGGGCGGAATTCTGCACCACGTTGCCCAGCTTATAAAATACGAGCCCTCCTTGGGAATATTATACCAGAAGGCCACACCACCGTTTTTCCCTTAGAAGCCACTGTACTACATACCCCCTTTCCTAAATTGCAACAAGTCTTCGAGGTGCATCTTTCCGTTTCTTGTTCCCCGGGGTGGCTCCTATCTGTGTTGAGGCAAGTGCAGCCTCCGACGGTTTGCACGTTCTCTCCTTCAGGTGTTCCGCCCTTCTTTCATACTCCTGCGTGGCGTATTGCCGCGGGCTCGCGTTTCATTCCTTGCGGTGTTGCAGGCCTCGCTCCTCCTCGGCTCGGCTGCGTCTCCTCGTTATCGGCATATCCCGCCTGTGCAAGCGCACCAGTTGGCAGCGTGAGCTCCCGCGCACTCGAGTTCGTAGTGCGCGGTGCAGTCGCGCAATTTCCGAGGCCGGAGCGTGCGTCCGTCCAGAGTGCACACTGACTCCCTCGAGGCGCTTGCCACTCCAATTCCTTCGAGGATTCTTCTTCATGAAACACCCACTTCATCGCGTCCGTTTATTCATTCTCCGTGAAGGTGCTAGTCTCGTAATCTTTTCTTCTGCCTCTCCGTCGTCCTCCACTGGATATGAACGCGCGCCTCGGTATGGTGCTGCATACTGCGCCTGATTCCGGTCACCGGGCTTCACCTCGAATTTCCGATGTGTACGAGAGGACAAGTTCAACCGCATTTTGAGGAGTTCTAATGGAGACGATGACGGGTGAGCAAACCCTGTCTTTCCCCGTCTGACACCTTCCCGGATTTCTCAGATGCCACGGCTCCGAGTGCCCGACTCAGACCCCTTGATGGAGAGCCTGGCCCATGATGCGCAACGTCGGTTACCGGCTACGTCCCAGGATATGGGCGCACCTCCGGAGGTGATAACTCTACGGCCCGCCGCAGTGCCGAGTGCTCCCACAGTGGTAGCCTCCGTGTCTCGTAATGAAGAGGACGAGATTGCTTCCGTCCCGGCACTTTCGGTCCCGGTGGTGCAACCCCGACTGCGAAGCGTCCCTACGCCATTTCCTCTGCCTCGCCTTCGGAGCGTTCCAGTTCCCGCACCGTCGTCCCCCCCGGTGTCCCCGACTCCGTCCTTGGCATTGCCAACCTCCACTGCGGAACCCGCGGAATCCCGTTGGGGAGCCCCTGTCCCAGCTGGTCCGCCGTCCGTGGCTCCTTCCGTGGCGGTTGTTGCGCCGTCAACGGAGGTGGCCACATCTGGTGCACCGTCGGGAGGAGTCTCCTCTGGGGGTCTGGAGGCTGCCTTCCAGGAGTTGGTGCAGGCTTGTCTGGTGACAGGCCGTCCTGCTCCGGCTTCTCCTGTAGAGGCTCTGAGCGAGGCGCGTGCTTGGGTCTTAGAGCTCCACAAGGCCCGGGCGGACCAAATCTCGATGGCGGCCTTCAAGGAAAGCCTGTCGGAGTTCTTCGATAGACAAGCGCTCACGGCAAAGGCGCG
>JAHNZQ020000004.1:4348663-4362046 GCA_019155205.2 Gracilaria vermiculophylla
GGGTCGCGCTCGCTAACCTCAAAGAGCCGCCGTTACGGCTCCAGAAAGGAATTGTCGTCGGACTGGCACTACCCGCCCCTGCAGGACTGGCGCACCTTCCTCGATCGAAAGACCTTGCGGACCGCAATTCTGTCGCCACCATGGAGTCGGAAATGACTTCAACGGCTCCAGAGGAAGAGAATCCTGCCACCTGGCAGGAGAAGCTCCAAATTGGCGATGATTTCAAAGGGTATTGCCATAGGATAGTGGAGATACTATCCGCCTTTGAGGACATGTGGTCTGGTTGCCTGGGTCAGGTCAGCTTGGCCAGGCACAGAATCCAGCTATCACCGGATGATAAGCCGGTAAATCAACTCCCGAGGAGGGCCAGACCCCACGCGCGTGACTTTGAACGCGATGAGGTCCACCGGATGCTGGAGAAGGGCGTGATAGAGCCTTCCAATTCCAAATGGGGCTCCCCGGTGGTGTTTGTCAAAAAGAAAGATGGCTCCCTTAGGTTCTGTATTGACTACAGGCGCCTTAACGAGGTGACGGTTCGCGATTCGTACCCGATACCCCGTATGTATGAATGTATCGACTCCTTAGGCGATGCGTCCGTTTTCTCCACGCTGGATGCCAACAGTGGCTCCTGGCAGATTGAGATTGACGACTCCGATTAGGACAAGACAACGTTTACCTCGCACTGTGGGATCTTCAGATTCCTACGGATGCCATTTGGATTGAAGAATGTACCCGCTACGTTCCAACGAGCGGTGGACATTATTCTGTCGAAGGTGAAGTGGCAGTACGCCTTGGTGTATATCGATGACGTGATCATTTACTCCCGCAGCGTGGAGGAGCACTTCATTGATGTGAAACACGTGCTCCAACTGCTAAAGAATGCTGGGCTCACCTTGAAGCTGGAAAAATGTTTCTTTTTCAAGTCGTCGGTGGACTACCTGGGGCACGTTGTGCTCACAGGCCGCCGACAGGTTTTCAGGAAAACTCAGGACGCCATCAAGGAAGCTCGCCCTCCCACAAATCAGACGGAGCTCTGCTCCTTCTTAGGCTTGTGTAACGTCTTCCGGAGGTTTGTACCGAATTTCTCCCGTATAGCGGCGCCGTTAAATGGCCTCTTGGAGAAGGACAAGCCGACGCAATTGGCTATCTTGACGGACGAGGAGTTCGAAGCCTTCGACACCCTGAAGATGAGACTAACAGAGCCACCAATCTTGGTACTTTCGAAGCGGCACGGCCGAATGGTGCTGGACACTGACGTCTGTAAATAACAGGTCGGATGTGCCCTCCTACAGGAGCAACCGGAAGGTGGACTTCAACCCATCAGATATTGCAGTCGCAGCCTCACCCCCACTAAACGGAATTATTCCACCTCGGAGCGCGAATTTCTCGCCATCGTGTGGGTGGTTTTGCTTTTACGCCCATACCTGGAAGGCGCACGTTTCACCTTGAGGACGGACCACGCACCACTGAAGTGGATACTGTCCTTGACGGATGCTTCCGGTCGCCTGGAAAGGTGGAGGTTACGCCTCCTGGAGTTCCAGTTTGACATCCTCCACCGCCCTGGCATTAAACACCAGGCAGTGGACGCGGTCTCACGGATCACCACCGAGGGGGAAGATAAGACACCTTTAGAGGACACCATCCCGTGTGTGCTCATCGAAGACGCCGACGGGAACGAAAGATCCGATGGAGAATATTTGGAGTGCTGTGAACCAGGAGGAAAGTACAGTGTACTCCCTGAGGTGATGGCTCTTTTTGAAGAGGAGAAAGAAGTTCTCCCCATTACCGTAGCGGAGATCCTGAAGGAGCAGAGTACGGATGCGTACTGCAAGGAGTGCCTCGCCACTGTGGGGAGTTTCACATCGTCATTTGATGTCGACCGAGACGGCGTGCTTGTACGCCGCGCCCCCCTGGATGGAGCTCTCCAAAAGGTGGTCCCGACGAAGCTACGGGCGAGAGTTTTGTACCTCTCGCACTATCCTCGCCTCACCGGGCACCCCGGTGGATCTCGGATGTATTTCATCATGCGGAGGGAGTTCTATTGGCCAAAAATGGCTCACGACGCCTTCAAAACGGTAGTGGATTGCTATTCCTGCGCCACCGCTAGGGGGAGTATACGGAAACATCGGACGCCGCTCACGCTGTTCCCACCTTCAGGACCGTTGGAGTTTGTGGCCATGGACATCTTGGGTCCTCTCCCCAAGACGGAGCGAGGACATCGATTTATCCTCGTGATCACGGATCGTTTTTCCAAGATCAGGCATGCCATCCCGCTCCGGAGCAATACGGCAGCAGTAATTGCCGACGTCTCTCCGGAGCATTGGGTTTATCCCTATGAGATATCGTTGTATCTCCTTACGGACAATGGCCCCCAGTTCGCGGCCAAACTCTCCAGCGCCGTCTCCGGCATGCTGGGGATGAAACAGTTGTTTACAACTGCATATCACCCCCTGACGAACGGACTGGCCGAAAGGTTCAACAAAACCATCGCCTCGAGGCTGAAGCACTACGTTGCGGACCACCAGAAGGATTGGGACGTATATGTGTGACCCCTCACGTATGCATCCAACTTACAGGTTCACCGCTCCACGGGGACTGCTCCTTTCAATTTGGTGCTCTCGCGCATCCCGCCAACTGCAGTCATCGAGGCACGCGCCACGGTGCACCCGGCGGATGGGCCACAGACGCCAACAGCGGCGCAAGCCAAACGCTCCATCCTAAGACGATATGAGAACGCACTCTCCCTCGCGAAGGAGAGACTCAACGCCTCGCAGAGGAGATACAAACAGGACTTCGACCGAAAGGTTATGGAAGGCCCTCATATGAAGGAAGGCGACGAGGGTTTCCTCCGCAAACCAAGGGAAAACGCCGATGAACCGCCGGACGTCACGCGCAAGTTAGCGCCGACCACCTCAGGGCCCTTTAAACTCCTTGCCACCTATAGGGATACTGTCACCATAGAGGTGAACGGGCTGAGGGATGTCGTCACCCGAAATAGGGTGACAAAAGTCCCAACGCCCAGCCTTCCAGGAATTCCCGCCACCCCACCACAGGGACAACGCGCGGAGATTCCTCATCCGACCACCTCAGGCGTGACGACCCCACGGGATACTGGGAACCGCATCACTGCTCTCGGTTAACCAATCCTGGAGGCTCCCGATGCCATGCTGACCCCTGAAGGTGACATCCTCTACGCGGTGGACCATATCGTCTCCCATCGACAAACCCCTGCAGGAGTACTGTACCGCGTCCGCTGGTATGGGTACACCTCGAAGGATGACACGGAAGAACCTCCGTAACATATCCCGGAGAACTTCCTTAGGGCGATACCACGCCAATCTGGTGCAGAAACGCCTCTCCACATAGGCGATTCCGTTTAGGAAAGAGGGAGGGGGCCCCCGACCGGAGAGGTTTTCGCCTCCGCAGTCTATTTCCTACCTAGAGTTCTCTTTTTCGCCTCCAGGATGCCGTTGCTCGCTTTCCGCACGCTCCCGTGGCGGCACATCGTGTCGCTGAGCTCGAGGGCACGGCCTATGCATATTAAAACTACCGTTCGTGGAGCTTCTGATCCATCCGAGGGATCTTTTATTGGTCAGGGTCCTCTCACCTATAGGCCACCGAATCGAGTTTAATACTCCGCTTCGAGGCGCACTTTCGCCGTGAGCGCTTGGCTATCAAAGAACTCCGACAGGCTTTCCTTGAGGGCCGCCATCGAGGCTCGGTCTGTCCGGGCCTTGTGGAGCTCTAAGACCCAAGCAAGCGCCTCGCGCAGAGCCTCTACAGGAAAGGCCGGAGCAGGACGGCCTGTAACCAGAAACGCCTGCACCAACCCCTGGAAGGGAGCCTCCAGAGCCCCAGAGGAGACTCCTCCCGACGGTGCACCCGATGCGGCCACCTCCGTTGACGGCGCAACAACCGCCACGGAAGGAGCCGCGGACGGCGGCCCAGCTGAGACGGGAGCTCCGCGACGGGATTCCGCGTGTTCTGTTGTACAGGACGGCAATGCCAAGGACGGAGTCGGTGACATCTGAGGTGACGGGGGTGAGGGACCTGGAACGCTCCGCAGGTGAGGCTGAGTAATCGGCGCAGGGACGCTCCGCAATCGGGGTTGCACCACTGGGGCCGAAAGTGCCGGGGCGGGAGCAATCTCGCCCTCATCCATAGGAGACACGGCGGCTACCGCTGCGGGTGTACCCAGCATCGCGGCGGACCGCGGCGTTATCACCTCAGGAGACGCGCCCATAGCCTTGGGCAAAGACGCACGTGGCAAGATGATCGAAGTGATCTCCTGGACGGAACGGTGCTCCGGTCGAGGTGTGATACACCTCAGGATTGGAAGGGGACGTCGGCGCTGGAGTAGAAGAGGACATTCCGAAGGCGTACGAAGCAGGGTGGATGGCGACCGAACACGTGGTTGCTCCTGAGGAGAGAGACCTGACACCACTCGGGGATCGATTCGAAGTTATATGCACCACCACGGAGGGAGCCATGTCAAGCCGCCACCGTGGTATCAAAGCGAAGCCAGGCGACCAGCATCAGGCGAGTTATGGAGCACCATCGCGGGGCGCGCGCTCATATCCGTAGGAGAACGACGGAGGTGCGGACGAGACACTTATGAGTCCGGCACCTTCACGGAGATCGGATGAGCGGACGCGAAGAAGCAGGTGTTGCCAAAAAGAGTAACCTCGAAGGAGTCAGAGTAGCTAGCGCCTCCAGGGGGTCGGTATCCTCGCGGGACTGACCCAAGCTCCGTCCACGGAAGTGCGCGCTTGCACCGCGCGCGGTTCGCCGGAAGACGCGGGCACTCGCGTCGCCGATTGGCGCAGCAGCACTGACAGGTGACACCAAGAGGGAGCGGATGCAGCCGGTTGAAGGAGGAGCGAACCCACGGATGCCGTAAGGAGTCAAACGCGAGCCCGTGGCAACACGCCGCGCAGGAGTATGGAGAAGAGAAGGAACGCCTGAAGGAGAGAACGGGCAAACCGCCGGAGCTTGCACGTGCCACAACACCGATAGGAGCCACCCCAGGGATCAACAAAGCGGAAGATGCACCTTGAGGACGTGGTGCAATTTAGAAAAGGGCGTATGTAGTACAGTGGCTCCTACGGAGGTAGAGTGGTTTGGCCTTAAGGTATAATATTCCTAAGAAGGGCTCATATTTTATTAGCTGGGCCAAGTGGTGCATAATCTCGCCCGCGTGCGCTACAGTATCCTTGAGGCACGGTAGAATTTATTATTTATTTTAGATATTTTATGCAGGTAGTTAGTACAGTAGCGAGACCTGCCGAGGCGGGCTCCCAGCTTGATACTTAATTTGCCGGTTGAGCTCCACCCCTGGGGAAGTAAAGACAAGCACCCTTGAGTCTTCTTCCACTTTTCCGGTTGGAGTCTCTTGTCAATCTACGCAGGTTTCCAAGACGCCGATCCCCAGGTCGCATCGTAGCAGCGCCTGTAGGAGAATTGTCCGCCCAGTGAATCTCCCCCTCCGCTTGGTGTTTGCGGATCCCCTTTCAGAATTCCCCCGGCTCGCAACTGCGGATACCGGAGACCACCTTTAGGAACACGCACCTTCGGAGTCAACAAAAACTCCTAACGGACGTTGTGCTTTACTACCTCGAGAGGAGGGCTGACAGTACCACAGCAACTTTAATCGATGCCTGGGATAATGCTGAGGTCAAGCTTCTAACAGATCAAGGTGTCTCCATGAAATGTATTCCACGTTAAATGATTGAAGTTTTGAAGAAGAAGGGATGCATCAGAGACATCGTGATGTTCCAGCCACCGGAGATATATAACATGTTTGATGAAGGTGCACAGGCAATTTCGGGCTAGAAGAAGTGTACAGCAGATCAAAAGTTGGAACTCGGACATGGCACACGTCTGCATATTCGTAACGCTTGCTGGCGCATCATGGATGTTGCTTGCGATCACGTGGTGATATGTGGAGAAACTCTGAACTGTTGGGAGCTGAACAATATGAAGCATCTGGAGGCGGCCGCAACGAGACGTAATGGAGAAATTGATGTCAGCACGCTCGCCTGGGACCCTCCAGTGGAAAACGTTCCCTATCGAATGGCATCGTTATGGTATAGTACCAGCTCTATGTACCACGGGCTTGGTAACCTGAACGATGAGAATGAGCTCCACGGAAACAGTAAATACATCGATCTCGGGAAGAATGACCCCAAAGATCTAGACGCAGCTTTAGAAAACCTTGTCCCAGATGCCAGGGACAATGGAATGACGTCCAGTGGCTGTGGACAGCTACAAAGGTTGCTTCAGAAGTACAGGAAAGTGTTCCGTCTTCGGCTGTGTAAGATACCGCCGGACAAATTCGAACAATTGCGAGTAGAAATCCCGGAGGGCTACGAGCCAGTCAAGGTGGACATCAGACGGTACACAATGCTACATAGAAAGTAGTATATGGATACCTTCCTTCGGAAATTGGTAGACACGTGATTCACATTCACGAGTACTAAGGCCGAGTGGCAATACTCTCTATTTATTGTACCCAGGAAATGTAGGGTGAAGTTCAGGCTCACAATCGACCTCCGTCCGCTCAATGCCACGACGAAGAAGATTGCATTGCCAATGCCTAATCTTGAGGCAGAGATACAGGATTGTGAAGGAAATGCTGTCTTCGCTGCAATTGATCTAGTGTCAGGACATTGGCAGCTTCTGCTTCATGAGGATTAGTATGACAAGTGCTCCTTCAGTACAACTAACGGCGTACACTAGTCTCGCAGAAAGCTCATGGGGATGACGAATGCTGTATTACGTTTCCAAGGATCAATATATCCGCTTTTTGAGCACATGAAGCAGTCTCTAAAGCTGTGGAAAGATGATTTTGAATTGTATGAGGAAGATGAGGAGGCATTGCTGGAAAGATTGGTTGAGTTTTTCCAAGAGTGTCCGGAGAAAGGCCTTTGCGTGTCTGCTCGGAAGTCTAGTTTGTTCAAAAGAGAGTTCCACTGGTGTGGCAGAATCATCGACGAACACGGATACAGAATGTATTTGACACGGGTGGAGGCCTTTCGAGATTTGCAGATGCCTCATACAGCAAACGAATTCTGTGAATTTGTCCATTGTTGTAGGAGGATGAGTCATGGAATCCCAGATCTAGCGGCTCGAAAGCAACCGTTGAGCACGATTTCGGAACAAGCGTAAGCAAGAGTCGGGAAGCGAAAAAAAAGTTGCTCTGGCGAATGCATACACGTAGCCTATCATAGGGAACACATCACGTAGGCTCGTTCGAAGAGGTTCAAAAAAGCCTTCGCAAACGTATAAGATTAGCTTTTTTCAGTGAATATAGTATTACTTGTATATTTACAGACGTTTCAGAGAAGTTTTGTTTAAGGGTAGTGACGCAGACGGGAAGAGACCAGCTGGAACACCCAGTCATGACATAAGAGCGTAAGCCCATTGGGTTCTTGGGTAAGGCGTTCAATGAAACACAGGAAAGGTGGAAAAAGTATGAGAAGGAAGAATATGCGATCTTTCAGGTGTTTCAGAAGATGGACTACATCCTTTTTGGCCACGTCAATACCGTCGTGTTTACAGACCATCAGAATCTACTGATTGTGTTTTGTCCTACAGCGTTTGATCCATCGCTAGGAAATCACATGATATGCAAGATACAGCGATGGGCATTGTATCTTGCGAGATTCGATTACCGTATTAAGCATATTGAAGGGCACAAAAACACTTGTGCGGATATACTGAAGCGCTGGGAAAAAGGATGCCGGTCGAAACCAGCAGCCAGATCGGTCTCCAGTCCTTTGTTGACCTCAGCGCAAATCCAGCCTTAACATGAATCTTTCCTATGGCCCAATACGGCAGAGATAGGGGCACTCCAGCAGAGAGCGGAGAGGGCAGAGAATGTCTTCAAGAATGAAGACGGAATCCTTCGGGTCAAGGAAGGTGTATGGAACCCCGACAATGATGTAGGAAGGAAGCCCAAGCTCATTATTGTCTCCCATAGTGGAGGCTGTGATCATCGTGGCTCCGCCGCGACTGAGATTATCCTCAAAGAGACAATCTACTGGAAATCAGGGACCAGTAACGTGAGAAATTTTTTCAAAGACTGTCTTCACTGTCTCCTATCAAGGACTGGGTCAATCGTCGCACGGCCGTATGGTATTTTTCTTCATGCCACACGCCCTAAAGAACTCATTCATGTCGATTTCCTATACATGGGGGAGAGCAACGCAGGTTTCAGATATCTCTTGCTTATCAGAGATGACCTTTTCGCGTTTGTGTGGTTATAGCCGGCTCTTAATGCAGACAGCGCCACCGCCCCCGAAGTTTTGTCTTCTTGGATAGCGTCATTTAGTAAATAGGATGCAATGGCATCAGATCAAGATGCTCATTTTCGGAATTCGCTGATGAAGAATTTGTTTGCAAAGTTCCACTTCTCCCACCGTTTGACGACAGCGTACAGTCCCAGGGCGAATAGTTCCTTGTAATGAATTTGTCTAGAGGTGAAAAGAGCTTTTCAGGCTCTTTTCGGAAAATGGAAGCTGAAGCCTACTCAGAAGCCAACTGTCGTAGAAGTTGTTCAGAGCGTCTTGAATCATGCGCCATTGAAACGTTTGGAACCAAGAGATTTCGCTGTGACAAAGATGTTCCATACACCTTCAGAGGTGTTCACAAGACATAAGCCTAAACGCCCTTTGCTTTCAGCAGAGATCAAAGAAGATTATCCAAACCCAGCATCAACTACGGAAGCCAGAGCGACGCAGCTAGTAAAAATTGGCAAACTTCAGTCTGCGAGTGAAGATTTGCATCGTGGTGAGGCATCCTTGGTGTCGAGGTCCAGGAAGCGTAGAATCGAGCAACACAATAAGAGAACTAGAGCGCACTTTCCAAAATCTGAATATTGGCTCTTATGTTCTCGTGCGACAAGCTGTAGGAGGGGGACACAAGTTAGGATTCAAGTGGAAGGGTCCTCAGAATGTGGTCAGTGTGAAGTCTGAGTGGGTGTTTACGGTCGAGATCATTCTAAGTAAGAAGCAACAAGATGTTTATGTTCGTCGCATTTTGCCCTACCGCTCGGATTTGGATGGTCAATTTGTGCAAGATGAACTATTTTATTGGAATGGTCTTCCGGACGAAACGGATTCTACCTTAGGACCACTACATCACATGTTTCAAGATGTTCCAGGTGAGCTTAAAGGTTTTCCGTGCACCTCGAGAAAGCGTGAGATAAAAAAACCTGCTATACGTCTCTGCAATCTAGAGCAGTGATGAAGTTTGCTAGTTGAAGCTCTTATGTACAATGTGGGACTGGTGCAGTGCACATTTTTGGCTCTAGTGAAGAGGTGCTGTTTCTACACGTTCGCTCTACAAATTTATGAATAATCTTAATGTTCTACACATCTATGGTAACATACTCAAGTTCATCAGGCACTTTAGAACTATGCAGTACAGCTCTTGTTCAAATTAGCCAATTCCCACGCCGTTTAACTAGAAACGCCGTGGCAGACAAGTTGGGAATTCGAACGATACGAATTCTACGAGTTTGAAAGAGGACAACTGTCTGGGTATTTGACTCTAAAGGCACCTGATCGATATTATCGAACGTACTGTCTTCCTACTCCTATTCATTTCAGAGCCGCCATATTCATCATAGTCCTCAGAGGTTTTTTTCTGTAGCGTATTACTGCAATTTGTGATTTTTAAAGGTTGTTTCCTTCAAAATGTCGAAAACCTTTGCGGCGTGTTCTTGAGAAGTAAACCCCAAATTATAGAAGCTCCAAAAAATTCGTTCCTGGAACAAGAAAGAAGAAGATCAAGATTTTCAATATCTATTGAATATTCGCGCATTTACCCCATTTTCTAATAGAAAACTATGCATTTGTCTACCTAAAAATGTTGTTTCATTGTTAAATACTGTTTTGTTAAGAATCAGATCTATTCAAGAAACTTTAAAACTAGTTACTTCTTTGATGTATTCCTCTAACAAGATTACAACATGACATACTTTAAAGGTACATCATTTGGTCTTATGGTAGAACTGTGATATGAAAGAGGTAGAGCGTGTAACATTGTCGAAGCACAACTGAAACTCTGAAAATATTTACTGAAAGTTTCGTGGGTTCTGTGCTTCTGCTAAAATTTCAGGATTCCGTCGAAGGTTCTCAACTTAAATAACTTTCTAGGCAACTGGTCACGTAATTTACTCACCTACACGATTGCGTCTTTTTCCAAATCATTTGCGGTGCTGAATAATGGAGCTAGTCTCTAACGCACTGTAATTATCAACTCCCACATTTGTATTGGCTGGGAGTCTGTTACGATAAAAACATCCAGATGTCCAGTCTCTCGCCACGGGTAGAGCCGAACGCCATTGCATGTCGCGCTATGAGCGCCCGTGTAACCTCGGAGAGGCATTCACACACACACGCCATATGTAGCACTCATCCTCTTTTGAGATGGGATTATCCCGTGGACTTTCCTGAACAGCTACATAGCGCCTTATCGAAGTCCTTAGAGATCTCTCCATCGTACAACATCAGTTCTAAGCTGCAGACATGAGGCTGTCGTTTTTGGTCAGTGGATCACCATAGTTCTTCTGAACTGGTGTCCATATCATCCTCTCGACGCTGCGTGTTTCCAACTCGTACCTAATGGCTGACATGTCCCCCAGAACTGACCGATCGGCGGCATTCCAGCAGGTAGAAAGTGTACAGTATAGGTCCTTAGAGTCCACAACGATCCACACGCCCGCGGCGACACCCAGCAGGGTAGAAAACGCGTTCGCCAGAACTTTTCCTTCGTCGATGGCTTTGCCGGCAGCCAAGGTTTCCGCTGCTCCGATCGAGTTCACAGGTCTGCGAGATTTGTGGGAGCTCCACGCGATCGCATGTATGACGGTTCCCTTTTGAAGTGGTCTAAATAGCAGCCCTGCGACAAGAACTAGTTGTCCGTAATCTTCCTTCCTGCTTTCATCAAAAAAATACGATCGTGGCTCGGTAGCTCTCTCTTTGTAGCCGGGCGCATGAAGTTTAGCTCGCTCGTCATCCGCTTTAGTTTTTTGGAATGTTAATATGCGTAACCATGTCTTTCACTCTAGCAGTCGGACCTTTCTGTACAAGCTAACTTGCAGCAAATGCTGAGAAGGGGGATGCTGCAACACACAACTATCCTAAGCAACTGTTCAGAGACCTGAAGGACGCGAGCTCAATGCTGTTGGAAGGTGATTCCTGGTGCTTACGGTGTACACGGCAAAATGCAGGAGGCTGATATCGCTATATCTTCTCGTCTCCGTGAATAAAAACTGTCATATTTTTTATCTGTGTGACCCTCAGGCCGTAGAAATGGATCTTTTTCGGTCCGTAGACAATCGTTCCCAGCGTATTGACGTGTTTTATCCTCTCGACTACTGTGTTTAGCGCCTTTCGTTCTCCTCCAAACAGTATGTCGTCCACAACACTCACCGCAGCCACAACAATTTTGCCTTGTGCCATCTAGTAGAAAAGTTGCGGTACATACATTAATTGCTGAAAGCCGAAACCACGAAAGACATCGTCACTAAGCTACTGCTCATTTGCGTCTAAACGTGCCAGTTCATATGCTTCTGACAAAAGATGCCAATACTGCTGACATCTTGTCTGGCATTCCCGTGGTGGAACCAAGAAAAAATCTCGCTCGGTTTGTGTCTGCAGAAAAGCGGTTTTGAAATCGGTCTTGGAAATAGTCCATCGATATATGGTTGGCAAAGAAGTAATATACGTATTCCTACCGGAGGGCATGTGGTTGAGTCTGTCCTTTGATGCTTCTTGTATCGGTCTTTGTTCCCGTGCTCATCGGTTCGGGCCTTTAGCACACGGGCGTTATCGTCGCATGTCTTCACCTTGTATAATACGCGAACAGTGAGGATATTGGCATTCTTTGGGACGTCGGCTACGAATTCTTCATTTCCAAATACCCTGTAGTAAATATAGATGGGTCCCTTCTCTTCGCTTCGCCACTCTTGGCCGGGCAACAACTGCACTTCACGTGCCTCGAAGTGCTTATCGGTATATGTAGTCGAGTCAGGGGTATATGCCTGGTCGTTGGCGTCTGCATGTTTCGCGTAGTTCCATACTTTCTCTCGCAGATCCAAATTTTACTTATCCCCGTCGTCGTTCACAATTGAGTGCTTTCCAGAATTGACATCATGATTCTGAAAATTTACCCCATAGAACTGCCTGTCCATTGGCCAATAATCTTCGATCTTGTTCTAAATGCTCGGTACGTTGGGACCGATGCTGTCCGTTTCTTCTTCTTTGCCTACACGATGCTGGGGTTCCGTGTTCTGCTCCACTTCCTGAACTGTAGTGTTGTTCTCCAGACGGTATACGGCGTCCTCTAGATGTCGATCCCGCTCGTCTATAGCATCTTGCACAGTGGCTGCTAGCTCGATGTCACGTAGGGCTGGTCTTACATATTCAATAACAGCGCAAATTGTCTTCCTCTTGGATCCGGGGACTGTGACGGTTCTGTTCCTGAAGTCGTAGGCCAAAATCCTTCGGTTTTCAGACCACATTTTTCTCTTTTGATGGTCTCTCTTCGCAAAGACATGTTCGATATCACCTGAAGCGATGGATGTCTTCTGGATGGCTTTCGAACGGAGTATCAGCGTGAGCTTGCGCTTGGATAGAGGGCTCTAATATGCATTCACAAGTTCCATTTGCAGTAGCTTCGGCGTTGCACCAGATTCAACCGGTCTGGCATAACCCTTAGCCAACTCCTGGACCGATAAAACTTCGTTGCAGTATAGAACGTTCGATATTATGATGGATTGTTGGACCAAAAGGGCATCTTTCCAGCACTTTTCTTGTTTTTTACTGACTTCCTGGAGGTGGAGAAATACATTGCGTATGATTTTAGATTCCAACACATTCTTTTTGTGTCTTCGAAATGGCAGCAGTCGGGTTTCTATGTTCTGCTCTTCATGGTACCTCATGAATATGCTGTTCTCGAACGGTCAATTGTATGCTACCGTTCTTGAGGTCCAGAACGTCGTGATCTAATGCGCATCGAAGACCGGAATGGCCTTGTTCATCGCATGGTCTTTGACCGTAGCACCTACTGAGATATGAAAAACTGCACCCATGAAGTGCATTACGCAGTACTGGTTGAGGAACACATGGTATACGCATACCAAGTCGTTGACCTCTCGTGATATTGCGCTGAGGGAATCTTTCCGAGTAGGCTTGGGATTTGTGGTGGTTTGTGTAGTACAGTGGCTCCTACGGAATTATGGTGGTTTTGCCTTAAGGCATAATATTCCTAAGGAGGGTTCGTAATTTATTAGCTGGGCCACGTGGTGCATAATATTGCCTGCGTGCGCTACAGTATCCTTAAGGTACGGTAGAATTTATTATTTATTTTAGATAT
>JAHNZQ020000004.1:4367692-4419214 GCA_019155205.2 Gracilaria vermiculophylla
GGTCTTGTTTCACAACCTGGCCAGCATGAACTGGTGGGGAGTCCACAGGAAAACCTTTTACAACCCGACGACCTTCGCAGCCGCCGGGGAGGATCACTGAAGACCCTCTGATTCTACAACCTGCATCCTGCAGTAAACAAAATGAAACAAAACCACAAAAAACCACACGGGAAGAGAGAAATGTCATGACGAGCGAGGTGGCGAGAGCTGGGGCTGATCGAGTCGGAGATAATCGGTTGAGAGAGAGACAGTTGAATGAAGCGGAGAAGAATGATTGAATCGGTATCGGTCGGAGTGGAAAATTCCAGTTGAATCGATAAAAGTCAGCTGACGGCTGCACAAGGGACGACGCAACGAAAGATGGAGTCTGAGAGGCCTGCTGATTGAAGGCAGAGCCGGCTTGACGGCTTTTATACCCAGTCTTGGATGCCAGCTCTCCTGTCTGAGTTGAGCAGCGTCAGCGATGCTGTATTATTACGTGGTTCTGGTCCCACCGGAGATAAAATAAACAGACAAAAGCAGAACGAGACAGTTTGCATTCATGCAGTGACCTACCAACCTTTTGACCTATATCGGGAGAGTGTTGTCCACTGAGTGGGTGTCAGCAGCGTGCACGTTAGTTTGTGTGTCGGGTATACTGCCTCGTTGTTTATTCAAACTTTTTATTAAAGTATTGAGGCAACAAAGACAGGTCAGATCCAGCGCCTGTCGGAAGAGAGTAGTGATACCTTGCATTGTCTTTGGCTTGCATCATTTGTGGCGCTGTATTGAGCTAGAACCGCAAACGATTTATCTGTTGCGGTAAGTGATGCAATGCATTCTTCTCCACAGCGCACAATCAATATTTCGCCTTCCAACTTTCCCGGTTTAGTTTATTCGAGACAGATAGTTTTCACTGAATGCAAGATTTGTTCTAAGAACTACATGTCCTGCATGGCTGGAAGGCAACTCATTTTGTTTCGGGCTTGATTTCTTGCTCGGTACGACACATAGGTTTTCTGATAAAATCGTTTTTATTGGATTCAAATGGCAATTGAAACAAGTATCAATAGACTCAACGAAAACGATCTATGTTTCCAGTGCGGTGATTTTATTTGCTTTGGATTCAGGTATCTACTGATGCAAATAAGAAAAGGTGTCCCTCTCTAATGTTTATTCAAAGCAGAAAATGCTATTTACAGCAATGAGAAGGGTAAAGAAAAAGGCAATCAAGTGACATAAAGATTGCGATAAAAACTTCTTCTGCATATTGAAGGTTTTGAATCGAGCACGGGAGAGTTCGAACGATTATGAGTTGAAAACAGGCTTTTTGCACCGTTTTATATCATCATAAAAAAAGCTGGGATATCCTCTTCGACCCCGTGTGACGCTTTTTATCACTCGTACCGGCCGATGCATCATGGATTTCATAACATCTATCTGTACCCATTACATCAAATTTTAGCTGTACAACAAAGTGCTGAAGGTTTGGCGTGAAAACGTGCTTCACTCAATCAATTGGAAGATAATCCACACTAACCATGCCAACGGTTGATGTGAGAGAAACATTCTCTTCGACCAGTCTTCCAGGCTCAGGAGAAATAGAACTGAAGTTACATGGCCGCAATCCAAACAAGCTGACGCAAACTATGCGGCCAGCTTTTCAGCAGAAGAAGCCGCATCCAATGGCCGGGACTCGGGTGGTCTTCGCTGAGGTGCATCATACGTACAGAGGGAGACAATAGCATTGCAAGATGAAGCGCAATGCGAACAATTTGATAACGTCAATCCCATTCCGACCCTTTTACGGAAACATCTGAGACTATATCATTTGCATCGGGGGAAACGCAACTACGTTTTCTTTTTCCAATCCAGTGTGCGCTTGTCGTTTATGTTTCATGTACTTGAATGATTACACAGTTCGTGTCAAGTATTTTCATCTCGACAAAATGTCACCCCTTCAGATACGTGTGCGTATGCGTTTCAAGAAAGCCCATTGTCTAATCGCTGTCGAAGCTATAGAGCTATAGTATAGTAGATGAAAGCCTCCATCCGTTGCATTTTTTCCAGCGATGATGGTCTTTTGTGGAATATAGCTGCATATCTATACTGCGTGCGCTACTCTTCAAAGGCGACCCACATTGACTCCCATTTTATCTAATCCATAATGACAGCAAACGGTAGGACGTGCGAGAACCGAAGCTCCTCCTCCAAATTCAAGTGTACTCTGTCGCTTTACGGCATCATTGTCCCCGTCAGCATTGTATTGCCTGTTCTTTTTCCATTTCTAAAAAATGACGTGTAGAGTAGAGAAACTATTTTCATTGACCGAGCAGTAAACATAGGATTAATGAAATCCAGGGTTTTCACAGACAAACCAGAGAGCATTTTTTCAAAGTGGGTAAGACTTTGATGGCCGTTGGTCCCGCTCTTCTTTCTAGAACTGATGAGAGTCATGATCAGGTTCGCCGTTCCCTCCCCCCCATCTTTTCACACCGCTCTGCAGCCGGTCATGTGTTTGCGTTTGACTTCAACTTGTGTTCGGCAGAAAGTTTTACGCCACAGTAAAGAAAAAGAAGAAGAAAGTGTTAGCATTTGACTGCGACTTGCGTTTGACTGAAAGAAAATCCAGCGAGATGAAAAATATTTGCGAACAATATTTTCAAGAAAAATCATGCATCGTTCATGAAGATTGTGCGCTTCGCAATACTCTAGCTAGAACGCTTCCAAATATTACCTGTCTCCTAACGGGAATGGCTTCTTATTGGAGTTGAGAAAAGAAAAACAGACATTCTTTGCAATTGAACCGATTTCTGTACGAACACTGTTGCTCGATGAGACTTGCTCTGCGATTCCTGGAAGATGATGGTGTTCGAGATCTACCGTAAAGATCGGAGCGGAGAAATATTCAATGTTAAGTATGTGGATCTTTGTTTGTGGTGTATTTACCGTAGATGAACAGCGCAGCAGCATTATTTCTCATACAATGAGTCTCGGATCGGACCTGCACGCATACAGGCAGTATAGATAATGAAGGTGGTTCCAAGCAAATTTTCACCCTTCGTAAAGTACATTTGATTTTCACGGATCTTTGAAGGAAGCGATCTCAGTCCCTGATGAATCGGAGAGATGATATTAGCGAACATAGTTGGGCTTCATTGCGTTTCGCTTTTTGCTATACTAGAAATGCTGGCTGAATGCTTCTCAAATAAGGAGCATAGACGATTTCTTAATTCATGCGTTTTGTTTCGATCAAGTCGGCTTTAGTCCAGTAAAAGATAACAGTACGGGATTGACCCATCGAAAACATCCCAAACTTACGCTACTCATGTTTCACGTCTGTCATGATTTCCCGGTGTCCAATGTATATCTGAGATTCCATACGGAATAAGAACAATCCTTTTGGGTGTGATATAGAAATCGATGGGCTTCGTGAAGTGAACAGTTTGCCAGAACATCCACAGAATTTTTAAGAAAAGCGCTGTTCTCGTTCAAAGATTTGAATAATTAAATCTACACATCCCACGTTAGATAAGAAAATAAAGGATCTACTTGTCTTGCACGACATAAAGGAAGTTCTTTTGGTATCTCGAAATCAGGACTGGGAGACCATAATGTAGACAAGAAAAGAATCTGCATAATAAGGACTGTTCACTGTTGAAAATTTGCTGTCAACAGATCAGTAATATATATATCGGCTTTCGTGAAGTATTAAGAGACCAACCATGATGAACGAATGAAAAGTGTATCGGCGGTTTCTTTCTTGATTCCAGTTGGAATCCCATGCAACAATGGTTGCCAAGTTGTTTGTACTGGTAGTTTGATCTCAACATACCCCGTCGCTTTTCATTTATAGTTTGTAAATTCCATTCTAGTGTTAGCATTCATCTTTCGGGACTGTTGTCGATAAACTTGAGGCTTAATAAGTGGCTTGCAAAATAAACAGTCCTTTGTATCAAGCCAAGGTAATTGCATGCAAAACTTGAATCTCCGCTTCTGGACATCTTCATCCATCTTAAAGATTGATAATTCGGAAACCGTATACACGTATTTCTGCTACATACCAGATCAATAAGATTCTCTCCGCCGTTCAAGCGGCTGTCGCTCAGCTATCCGAACGAGCACCGAAGTGTCAAATAACCCTTGCAAAGCGCACGTTGTGTCTATGCTATCAAAACCTTGACGTTGACAAGAAGCTTCCTATCGTTTATGACATGCATAAAGTGAGGATCACATTTCTTTTGAGATCGTCATCTGGATATCGTTCTACCGTCGAAGAAGTCTGAAGTACGAATACGTGTTTTTGATGTACAATATATGCAAAACTTTTCACAAAACCCTCGCTGCCGTAATACTGCCCCTCGCACCTTTTCTTACCTTCTCTTCCCTTCTCTACCAGCTCATCTTGACCGCTTTTTTTCATGGCCGGTTGCAACCCACCCAAACCAAGTAATATGAGAAGGGGATATGAATATCTCTTTCTCTTTCTTACACGTTTACTTCAGCCATACTTTTCATTGAAGCATTTCATTCGGCGTCGCAAGTACTCTCAAACAAACATGATTCACAAACGCAAAATGCGAAGATTCTTACGATCAAGTTTTATTTTCAAGTACACATTAGTTTTTTTTAGCACCTGAAGTCTGTACATTTCACATTTGCAGTGTCTTTTTCAATATCTATGTACCATACATTTCCTTCCAAAGATAGAAATTTGCGGAAGACCGAATGATGATGAAAAAATGTATTTAAATTTAAAACTTGCAACAAACCCATCCAAAACAATTGTGTTGCATTTCCTTCTCTCCTTTTCCACAAATGCCTGCGTATTCTTATATTTACTTTTCGTGTTTTTGGATTGCTTCGGATGAGAAACTTGCATTGAGTCTCGCATTCCAGCCACATTCACATATGGAGATATTAAGCTTTCCTGAAGCGAGAACAAGCTTCGTGCAATAGGCATGAGCTTCCTGTAAGGATGTGAGGTGTTGTAGAAAAGTGAAAAGAAAACCATGATGGCCTGAGAAACGTTTTGGCCTGAGAAACGTTTTGAACGAAATATTTACGATGAAGAAGCTTTTTCATTCTGCAAATGATTCATGCCAAAGCAAATGCATTTTCTCTCTCGCGTTGGACAGATACTGAATTCAGTTTACATTTGCAAACTTCACATCATTGATCATTGAACAGGTTCTGGCAGCCTTCAAGTCTAGAACCACTTCACAACAAGCATTTTACTCCAAACGGGCACCCGTTCATTGGAATCACTTCCCTTATTTGGCAGCCCTAACCATCAAAATCGAGGGCTGAATGAAACCTATCAGGTTCCACCGCTGTCTGTTTATTTTACTCCAGCGTGCGTGCAAAGTTACGTATGAATACAGCATTGTCATCTCGTTCAGCAGGGCCAGCAGTTCTCATCACGTTTTCTGTCGCGCTTCAGGCGGCCTCTCCATCCGACAGTTTCATGCTGACCGAGTGTCTTCGCTCCACCCATCTGTCTCTGCCCCAGCTGATTGTCTCTCATTTAACTGAATGTCTCCGTATCAGACGATCATCTGCACCTCAACTTCCGTCAGTTCTTGCAATCCCGTCAACCTCATCTGGCATCACTTACCGTGTGATCTCGTCTGGTTTCGTTTCCTGCTTGATGCAGGTTGTAGAATCAGAGGGTCTTCAGTGATCCTCCCCGGCGGCTGCGAAGGTCGTCGGGTTGTAAAAGGTTTTCCTGTGGACTCCCCACCAGTTCATGCTGGCCAGGTTGTGAAACAAGACCTTCGGTGGTCTCCCTGTTTGTCCTCACGGGCCGATGGGTTGTAAAAATTCCCCTGGGTAAGCATCTCGCTTCGTTAGGCGTTGGAACTTGTTGTTGTCAATGCGCGCATTGAACTATCGTACTAACCGATATCGTTTCCGTTTCGGTCTTGGGCGTGGCAATTGGGCGATGCACCGGGACGAGAAAATGTTGCGAAACAATGAATGGGAGTTTGGGTATGGGAATTAACGATCAACTGCATTTGAGTATTGCTGGCACCGACAACTGGGATATCTTCAAGTAGTGCTATGTCAACCATAATTGCTGAAAAAGGTTATATTGAACAACATTTCATTTTTGTTTTGTCTACTTTTACTGCGAATAGCTTTTTACACAAGACGAACACAGCTGAAGCAAGAAAGCAGGGTTCTAATGCTTGTTAGTTTGCTATGAAAAACTCATTACGTCCAGCTTTTCTTATACTTTTTGATATGATGTTAATAGTGAATTGTTTGCATGAGTGAATTGTTTACATGCTTATTTACATTCTATACATTCTGTTTACAGGTATCTCGTTAGATTGAATTGTCATGTGCGCTGATGATATCTAGAAGATATTTTGTTCGCACTACGTCCCTCGAGGACTATATAAGAACCATTCTTGTTGTCTTATGAGTAAAGAGAAGCGTGTAGCTGATTTACAAACCTGTAAAATGATATCTTACCATTTTGGTGGGAGACCGGTGAGTGTCACGGAAATTTTTACGTATTGCATGATGATATAACTCTATATATAATTGTTGTATTCACCGGTAACTGGCTTTTTCGAACGGATAAGATAAACATGTACAATGAAGTGAAAATCAATTTCCTGTACGGATATTGTCTTTATTGTTCTTGTCAATATTGTCCTTAGGACTTTCGTGCATGAATCTTGAAAGTTGCCTGTAAGAAGCATTTGGGCAGAATCGACATGAAACTAGAAGATAAAAAAAAAGATAACACAGTCTTTCTAAATCACCATAGGCGAAAGTGTGACATATTTCCTTCTCGTTCTTTGCTTTGACGGAATACGGTTCTTTCTTATTTTTTCGCAGGGGTTATCAATATGATCGCTAACTCTTTGAAAGCTACACGGATAACCTTAACATGATCCAGAGATCATAGAGTATGTTAGACGTATACTACTTTTCGATTTGTCACTAGAATTTCATCAGGTTTTGAAGATTCTCCCGTCGGCTCATAAACTTCTTTGTCAATAATTTCTGTCTTTTTTTTTCATTGTACTCTTTCATGGAGCTCTTTATTCTCCCTTGTTTTGAAGAATTAACAAAGAGGGACACATCCACAAGGCACTCTGCGGGCACCATATTGTTCTGACCAGAAAAAAATGACAGAAACCTCTTTTCTGACCCCCTATATCTTCGTCCACTTTAAATAAAACTGACTGATACATATTGGATTAGCGCCCACCATTGCTTTTTCGAGCCGCTTCTGACCCTCGATGATGGGCACTGTGAGCTAAAACTCGCATATTGCTCTGCGTACAGCTCGAGGATTCTACAGAGCCACTGAGGCTAGCATTTCTCCGCGAGTTGTCACTGTCTCCGATTCAACTGAGACAGTGAGCTCGCAGGCCTGCAAGAAAAGTCATCACCCCTCCTGGAGACCCCAAGGGTAAGAACGGGATAGACGTGTTGACGTTTCCTTTCCCGAAGCCGATCCGGGTTCCCTTCGGCGAAGAGCGACGCACTGTGGCTTTGTGACTCCTCAACCACCGATAACGTAAACCAATGGAAACCCCCAATGCTAAAACCTCAACGCACAAACGACATCCTTCGATCTCGTCAATGGCGAGAAAAACAAAATCAGAGAAACTGTTGTGAAGTTTTTTTCCAATGTTCAGTTCCGTGTCTGCTACTCTCGAACAGCTTTTTGTCAACCTTTCAATGACAAATCTTTGGAGACTGAACGGCGATTGAAAAGCAGAAACAGCAAGACCAATTGCACCGTGAATATCAATGAAATCCTGAGTTCGAAGAAACCAGCTGTGCACCAATCGTGGGTGTGAGTTTGTGAATGAACAAAATCCTCAGGCGATCAATGCACCGTTTCCAAAGTTTTTACCATACGAGATGTCAATGTTCATTGATATCCCGTATTGTGAATGGAGCATTAAAAGGAGCTGACGAAAGTTGGTGAACCACCCACGAGTAAGTACTGAAAGCAATGGGTTCAAAACTTTTAACGTAAATGGGTGTTGCGATGAATGGAAAAGAACGAATTTACAAGCGGAATAGTTGTATTATGGTTGGACAATGCATTCAGATCGACGCTGCCTGAAACCTTCTGGATGGTACTGGAAAAGCGTGTGTCAGATATGTGCTTTAGATCAGAAATAGTTTGGAAATGTTCATATCACCATTCAACGCCAATCTATGTCTCAAGTTACACAAAACAATATTGCGCCTCGACTATGATAATCAAAATTAGACAAGCCCAACTTTGATGCTTTACCTGTACACCGGCTTTATAATTATCGCATGCATTGTGGAAGCGATTGCTCTGTCCGCAAAGTATTGGAAGGATTAGAACTGCCATGCTACTTTCAGAACATGAAATGAAAGTGTTTGGAATGCTCTCGGCTGCGGGTGTTGGAGGCCCAAACGGAAACTCAAAACGCAGGTGCAGTTGACGACTTTTGGTGCTTGTCTCTGTTCATGGCAAAACTTGGATGACCTTTTTAATCTTGAAGAGAGCGTAAACCACATCTAGATGCTAAAACTGCTCGTATACTCCTTCTCCGTGATTGAATGGTAAAAATTAGAAGTCTTTTCAATCCAGAGTCGTTATCATATGCTGGAAGAGGGCTGTTAAAGTTGTATGTCCGTGTCTACAAGACGTCGAAGAATCAATAGGCAGAAAAAAACAACAAATAAACCTAAATTGCTTGAAACCTGCCTGTGCCTCAAGGAAGCACAAGCATTTGCAAAGATGAGGCCTGTTGTAACTCGAAATGATCTCTTGAATGAATGTGGAACTCAGTATTATTTCGTGAAGACATGGTTTTTGTTTGGAGTTGAACACTTTAGAAAGGAAAGAATTGGAAATCAGTTTCTTTTTTACTTTCAAATGTACTTCTTTACAACAGTTTTGTTGCACATGCTGCGGTCTCTAGATGGGTTTTGAATGCATAGTTTGGGCCATATACTTTTTTTTTCCAAGCAAAGGACATAATTGATGAAACCGAATGAAATGGTGTTA
Source organism: Gracilaria vermiculophylla (assembly GCA_019155205.2). Taxonomy (NCBI): domain Eukaryota; phylum Rhodophyta; class Florideophyceae; order Gracilariales; family Gracilariaceae; genus Gracilaria; species Gracilaria vermiculophylla. The sequence continues at coordinate 4,376,691 of JAHNZQ020000004.1, forward strand.
TGATAAGGGTTTTGTAGATTATAAGCCCAAGCCCTCACCCTCTTTTGAAAATGAATGAGATATGTTCAATTGCCTTCAGGTATACCGTGAGGTCAAGAAGCTGCCGCTGCTCTCTGAGGAGTGCACAAAGAGTCTGTTCTGCCCTCTGTTTCGGCTCTGCCTGTCGTAGAATTAAAAGACCATTCTTAGTAGACATTTGTTTGAAGACCCGTCGGTGCCAAAGTCGTTCGTTATTCGCTACACGAGTCATCATGCCAATGATTTCTGTATTTGGAATAAATGTAGCGTGGGTGAAAGACATGCATAGGTCTCGCGTAAAATTACTGTATCACGTTCTCAATTTCCAGTAACCCAAGATGAAGAACCGGCCTCTATTGCATTGTCGATTTTCAATGCCATAAAAAACTAACTCTCCAACATAGTTTGCGTCGTCCGTTGTGCAGCTTTCAACTGACTATTTTCGATTCAAGTGGATGTCTCGGCTTCGACCGTTATGGAGACATCACAGAGTCTTCGCTTTGACCGTTGCCGATTCAATCAGGCATCTCCGCTTCATTCAAATGTCTTCACATGAGGACAAGCTTGACAAAACACGCTTCAGGAATGATGGTCGTTTCCTTCAAAGCTCGGTTTATCACTGTTCATATCGCGCGAGAGCTTCAGAATTTGAACCGAAGCGCGGGAACATACTAATATAATCTCGTGAGTTGGTGAGAAAAATGGCTTGCTCATTGTTTGATAGTTGCGATTAAGCGCGCGATCTTGAAAGATTGTAGCAGCCATTTTCCTTCGCATTCGATCTAGTTTATACTACGTTTTGTACGAATACAGCTTACACTTCGGATGAAATCCTAAAACTCCAAGCTATGAAGATCAAGAACTATGGAAACAACAATAGTGGTGCTTTGATGAACAAAGAATCTCGTGATCCTTAAACATGAAAATACTCGAAATATTAAAAAAGATGTTTCACGAGGGCGAAAAAGAATTTCGATTCCGTTTCTGATGGTCCACGAAAGATTTCATTTACTTCTACAAAGCGTTTTGTTGCTCGACAGAACCTTACTTGATACCACCGTAGCGCAAAACGACATGCACCTTTTTAGAATCATAAAGCACCAAATATGTTTACAATATTACTGAAGAAATAAACACCAATGCTGAACATCAATATAAGCGCACTTTAAAACTAAAGTGCTTCTTCACTAGCATTTCTTCAATACAAGCAATAGCCAAAATCTTTCATAGGTACTCCAGTTGTCGGTTCCAGCAATAGTAAAATGCAGTTGGTCGTCAGTTCCTATACGCAAACTGCCATTCATTATTTCGCAACTTTCTCGTCCCGGTGCATCGCCCAATTGCCACGCCCAAGACCGAAACGGAAACGATATCGGTTAGTACGATAGTTCTTTGCGCGCATCGACAACAAAAAGCTCCAACGCATAACAAAGCGAGATGCTTACCCAGGGGAATTTTTACAACCCATCGGCCCGTGAGGAGCGACAGGGGGGACCACCGAAGGTCTTGTTTCACGGCCTGGCCAGCATGAACTGAGCGGGGAGTCAACAGGAAAGTGTTTTACGACCCGACGACCTTTTCAGCGGCCGGGGAGAATCACCGAAGACCCTCTGCTTTTACAACCTGCACCCAGCAGGGAACGATACCAGAAAAAAAACCAGACAAAACCGGACGGTAAGAGACACCATTAAGGAGGAATATAGCTGCGAGAACTGAAAAAGATAAATCGAAGACTCTCGGCTGAGTCAAGCTCGGCTTGCAGGATCAGAGACAGCCGGTTGAATCGAAAACGGCCGGATGAAGAACCGCACAATGGACAGCAGGAAATACATTGGAGGCAGAGAGTTGTGGTGAAAGGAGACACAGTTGGCGTGACGGCTTTTATACTCAGTTCTGAATACCAGCAAATGATTTTGTCTGGGTTGAACAACGTCGATGATGCTGTATTCATACATGTTTTTATACACGCCACAGAATCAAATGAAACAGACAGAATTAGAAACAGACAGTTTGCATTAGGGCAGCGATTTCTAGAAGCAGTGCTCTTGAGCTATCTTATGAGAGTGGTTTTGTTTTTGTGGGTGTCAGCAGTGATCATGTTGTGTGGTGGGACGATGTTGCAGCCTCAATGTCTGTTGAAACGTTTTTCAAAAGTATGGAGTACATGAAGGTGAACGAGATTGAGCATGCGTCAAAGAAGAGTGAGCTTTTTGCATTGTGCTGTGACTGGAATCATTTGGAGGGCACTATGGGACGAATACCACAAATATTTAGTTTTAGCATGATAATTGATGGAATGAAATTGTCTCTTTAGAGAACTATGAGCACGTCGCGGGCGCAGGGTGGCCACGTAGTTTGTACGAGACAGGTCACTGACTGCATGACTTGATGTGCAACCAACCGTTTACACGCGGGCAACATGCGATTCAGTTCGTCACGCATTCTGTTTCCTGCTTGAAAAAGCTGTGGTGGGTTGATGTGTCTGCGAGTGGATGTGTTTTCTAGAAGTTGATTGATAAATTGATGAGGTTCAGAGAGACACACCGACTAGGGTGAAGAAAACGAGGATGTTATTTGCTTTTGGATGCATATATGTGCGGAGAACGAGAGGGAAAAGAAAAAAGTGCTTTTCTCGTGCTGATTCTAAGGGGATAATGGTGGATTATTGTGAGTTGCGAACCCTCCCGGCGGGTTTTCAGCAACGTCAGTTTCAACGTCAGTTGTCAATTTTTCTGACTTGCAATTACAGACTTCCGGCTACCCAACGTTGTTGAAACGGAGATAATCTGGGTAATGGTATGAACAGAAGTGAATACGGTCGAAGAGAGAAGTGACCAAGCGACAGGCATAACGTGAGAAAAGCGTTTCTGTTTCGTACGTGGAGGGGCTTAGACGGACCATGGTACACTTTGAATATGTACTGCAACAGATGATGTCGGTGTTTCAATGAACATTTTGGGCTCAGAGCATGCGATGATCGCGTGAGAGGTTGGGATGGGAAGCACGAAAAGTGGCAGGGGCGCGAGGCAGGACGCGTGCCAATGCTTTTCGCGGAGGTGTTCAAGACGGCTGACAGCGCTTTGTACGCGGCGGGCGCACGCAGTCAACGCGTGTTGTGCAGGAGGACAGCGTGATGCGAGGGCGATGTGCCACATGACTTGAGTGTTCGACACGTACGTAATGCGAAAGAGCTGTTGAGGTTGACGGCTTTGCAACATCAAAATGGTGAAAATATATTTTTTTTTGTGCAGAATCAAAAGGGTGTTGTTACTTTGGCTTTGATGTGGCACAGTTTGAAAAGCGACTGCCTCGTTTGAAGGAGGTTGACGTATGAAGGAAATTTTGAACGGCATGTGTGGAGCACGCCGTACTGTACACAACAACACTCTTACATTTGTATAAAATCTATGAGCACGATGATGAGGACAAAGATTGCTGGAGGCTCTCAAAGGGATTGCCCTCAAACGAACGCAACTAGTTTGCATGAACGCTTTTGCTTGCGCACATCACAGTGCCAGCCGCGCTCCCCGCAACGTGAGGCAAGAGCACGCGATTGTCGCTAAAGCCTGTTGGCGCTTTTCAAAGCTGTTGTTTTGGATTGGCGCGAATGTTTTTTGAGCGGCTGCTGTTGCAAAACATGTGAGAACGCTCAACGCCGGAAAGAGTTGAGCGGCAGCGGGCGTTGCCATGATGGGAGCAAGACGTGTTTCACAAGCGGCGGCGATTTTGATTTTTGCAGCATTTGAGAGAGGCATGGGGTGCGGCGGCCTGATTGAGTGCGCTACAACTCGCTGTACGTGGCCACGTTGCACGGGCTGAGTTGCGCTTTAGCTCCGTCGTTGTACTTTACGCCGTCTACTTGCGACATGGTGGAGGCAAACGGAACATGTGCTCAAAACGTTGAGTGCAGTGAATAAAAGTATAATGTATGTGCGTCTCCGTTTAACAAGTTTACGCTTTATAACGCAAGGTTGCATGTGTACCGCGTCGTGTACTCGTACCGTATCAGATGTCATCGAAGCGCAGGCGCGCTCAGCACCGACGCCGATATGCTAAACAAACACGCCTACCGCATCACGGTTTTGACTCATACCACCGCGGGAACAGTTTGTCCGCGGCGCCATCTCAGCTTCTGTCCATGACGTCAATCAAGCGCACGGGTGCGGTGCGGTGCGGTGCGCCGCCTTTTGGCGAAACGGGCGAACGGAAGCGAGTCGCCAACGTGCGCGTTTGATCAAAACAATGCCGTTTTGCTCGCGCGCTGCTTGGGCGTGGCTGTGATTTACCGGCCATGTCCGTGCGCCAAGCGCCAAGCATGGCGCACGCCCCAAGACGGAAACAGTGGTGGCCACCGCCGCGGGGACCGACTGAAAACGGTGCGAAAACGGGGCCGCGAACGACATGCGCGCTGGGGGGTGGTTGGCGGAGTAGCGCGCTTGGAGAGCTTTCCCGCATCGCCCCCGTGTCGTCGACAACTATTAATAGTATGTACTGCAACGCAACGCGCGACTTTTATGTGTGTGTGGTGAACGCCTCACACGTTCTCTCGCTGAGCGTGTTTGCTGATGTGTGGACTATGTGCAGTGCGCTTGTGAACGAAACTGGCAGCAAACAGCGGGTGGTGAACGAAGCAATCGTGGTGGCGTTTTCTGACGCGCCGAGACGCGCGTTTGCACCGAGTCGAAGGGTGACTGCGTCACTACAAGCCAAACAGAGAGCCATGGCTCACGGCCACAGGGCGATGGTGGCAGCGATCGCTTGACAAGTGCACAGCGGCGGAGAAAAAGTGCCAACCACGAATCTGTAAATAGACAAACACAAACACACACGATTTTGGCAAACAAGAGAGCAAGGGCCGCCGCGCTCGTCGCAAGTGCTCGCGCTACCTCTTTGGTCTCGAGGACTGCGGCACACAGACAGCGAGCATGGATGCAGACTGTGGTGAGCGCCGCGCATGGTGCGGCGCGCGAGCGCGCTTGTGTGCGACGCGACGCACATTGGGTGCTTGTGGTGCTCGGCTGCTACCCAAACAAACAGTCGCTCAAGCCGCTGCAGCGAACGAGCGGTGGTGGCGTGGTGACGCCAGCGACCACGTGGTGCTCGCGAGTTGGGGGAGACAGCTGCCGCTGGACACGTGCTTTGGCGCATGAGCCTCTCCGTCTCATTTTCTCTGCGGAAAGGGTTGCGGCGGAGAAAACGCAGCACAACCAAAGCAAATGCAACACACACACACACACACACACACACACACACACACACACACAAAAGTCTCGCGAGAGGCGCCGCGGTGAACACGACGACACCCGATGGCGTCGAAGCGTTCCCCCTGTGGTGACCTCCGCGTGCTGCACAAGGGACCGAAGGTGTGTAAAGTAGCAGCAGCAGTCGGGGGCGGGGTGGGGGGCAGGGGCGGCGGCACGAGCTCTCATTGCAGCTCACGCGGAGGGGGGCGACAGGCTGTGCCACACGTGGCATAGCTTGCGCTTTCACATGTTTTGATAGCCACCACACAAAGTGGTTTGTTTGTTGAGCGCCCAACGCGCCGCGCGCGGCGCTCATTCGCCAAGCCGATCTCCGACATGGCCGTCTGAGCGCCGCGCTTCTCCGTCGTGCGTGCGTTTGTGCTGCCAGCTGCGCCGCCTGCGCCCCATCCCCACGGCCGCCGCTGCTCTCGAGGCTGTTGAGCCGTGTGGCCGTCATGCTCGCCGTGCGCAACTGGACCGGCCGCAAACGGCCCGTGCTCAGCAACAGCGTGGCCGCCGTTCCCATTGCAATGCTCGCGCCGAGGCACACCAGAGTGTACCGTCGCGACGCGGCCGCCATGCTCATTCCCGGCAACGGCGTGCTGGAGAGCACGACGATCGGCGGCACGGTCACGTTCTTTAGCATCTATCAGAACGTCATCGGTGAGTTTTTGTTTCGGCGCGCGCGCACTCGTGTGTGTGTGTGTGCGCAGTTTGTGCGCGCCGCAGTTGCTAACCGGCGTGGCGCCTCTTGTTGTTGACGTTGCGCACAGTGGCGCGCATTCTGCTGTCGTGGTTCCCCAGCGTGCAGGAGAGCCGGCTGCTGCGACCGCTGTTCACGGTGTGCGACCCGTACCTCAACCTGTTTCGGCGCGTTGTGCCGCCGATCTTTGGGCTGGACCTGTCGCCGGTTCTGGCGCTGTTCATGCTGCAGGCGCTTGGATCTGTACGTTGAGGGCGCGCGGCGGGGGCGACGGACAAGGCGCGACGGGCGCGGACAAGGCGATTTACTAACACGGTGCTAATGCGTTTTGTTGTTGTTGTTGTTGCTGCTGCTGCTGCTGCTGGCGAATGCGACGGTATGGCAGGCTACGGCGGCGCTCGGGGCGGAGGCGCACGGCGGGCGGGGGCGCACGCGCGCGCGGGGCGCGTTGGACGCGGCGCGGCGCCAGTAGACAGCGTGCGCAGCAGCAATAAAGCGGGCGCTATTACTTTCTCTTCTTGCGCGCCCTGCGCAGGTGGTCGGCGTCGTGGTCGGGGTGGTCGGGGTGGTCGGGGTGGTCGGGGTGGTGGGCGTGGTCGTCGGCGGCGTCTCGCTTTCGCTTCTTCTTCTTTTTCTTCTTCTTCTTCTTGTCGCGGCGCTTCTTCTTGCGGTCGTCGTCGCCCCACGGCTGCTCGACGTGCAGCCAGGGCGGCATGGGCACGGGCTGCGCGCTCTCCTTGAGCGTGAGCGCGTTGCGCACGACGCGGTGGTCGAAGGGCTGCAGGCGGCGGTGGTCCTCGTTGACGGGCTGCATGGCGATTTGCAGCAGCGAGCCGGCCGGGCAGCGCGGCTTGAGCGGCACGACGTCGGTGGGGATCTCGTTGATGAGGAACATGAAGGAGGAGCGCAGCTTTCTGCTGCGCAGCTCGGTGAGGATCTCGGTGAGGTTGAACTGGCTCATGAGGTCGTCGGACGCGGGGCGCGGCTGCTGTGCGGCGGGGGCGGCGGGGGCGGCGGGGGCGGCGGGGGCGGGGTGTGGCGGCTGCGAAGGGGGCGGGGGCGGCAGCTGCGCGGCGCGGGGGTCGGCCATGGGTGGCGGGGCGGGGCGCGCGTGGTGAGCGGCGGCGCGGCGGGTGGGGGACGCGCGCGCGCACGGGCGCGAGCGCGAGCGCAGCGGCGAGGGTGGGGGCGGCGGGTCAGCCGCACGGACACGCAGTGGCGGCGGCGACGACAGTGTCATGTGGCATGACAGTGTGACGCGGCGCGACACCACGACATGTGCGGTGGCGGCGCTGACAGCTGCGGCGCAATGCGCTGTGGCGCGGCGACGGCGCCACGCAGCGGCGGCGCGCGGCGGACAGCGCGCCGGCGCGCGCGTTGTGTCAGCACGCGCTGTGTAAGGACGGCGGCGGCGGCGCGCGCTGTGCGCCGCTCGTTGGTGCGCGCTCTACGCGCGCACGCGCGCTGCCGCGCGCCGCCGCCGCCGCCGCCGCCGCCGCCGCCGCCGCAGCCGGCGGCGGCGGCGCGCACTTGGGGGGGACGGCGCGCGCGGCGTGATGCGGGCGCGCGCATTGACAGCGCGCTGTTGGCGCGGTTGAATTATTCGCGCGCGGCGCTTGCATGCTGCGGCGCGTTGCGTCATTGCGGGCGCGTGCGGTATCGCAGCGCGCGCGCGGCGCGGCGGCGCGCGTCGGGCGGCACAATTCAGAGGCGGTCGCGCGAAGGGCGGTTTGGTGGCGCGGCGGCGAGACATGGTGTCCGCGCGCGATGCTCGGCGGCGGCGGCGGCGGCCGAGACATGGTGTCCGCGCGCGATGCGCGGCGCGGCGGCGAGACATGATGTCGGCGCGCGATGCGCGGCGCCGCACTTGAGAAAGTTGCGCCCGTTAGCGGCCGCGCATGAATTTGAGCGGTGCGGGCGGCGCGGGCGGCGCGGGCGGCGCGGGCGCGCTTTCCGCGCGCGGATGGGCGTGTATGATGGGCGGCGGCGACGCGGCGAGACGCGCGCGCACGCTATGTTTAGGCGGTTGACAGCGCGAGCGCGCGCGCGCGCGCGCGCGTGACGTGCTTGTATCTTTTGACGCGCGCGCGCGGCGGCGGCGCTATGAGCGCGGCGAGACGTGCGGTGGCAGCGCGCGCGAGGTGCGGGAATTGAGGGCGCATTTACACGACGCGCAGGCGCGGCGACGCGCGCGGCGACGGCAATTCAGCGCGGCGGCGGCGACGGCGGCGACGGCGGCGGCGCGCGGCGGCGGCGGCGCGCGGCGGCGCGCGGCGGCGCGCGGCGGCGGCGGCGGCGGGGGAGCGGAAAGCGGCGGCGGTTGAATTGGGGGGGGGCGACGACAGCGTCGGAAAGCGCGGCGCGGACGGCGCGCGTGCGCGCACCACGTTGCGGGAGCGCGCGCGTCGCAGTGGCGGCGGCGGCGGCGGCGGCGGCGGCGCGGCGGCGGCGGGCGGCGCGCATTAATCAGCGCGCGGCGCGGCGCATGACGTGTTCCGGCGGCGCGCGCGCGCATTGGGCAGCCGCGCGCCCAATTCACATTTACAGCGCGCGGCGCGCGCCGACGGCCGCTTGCGCGCGCTGACGGCGGAGCTGACATGCGTGCAAAAATAGCCGCGGCCCCGCGCGCGCGCCCCGCGGCCCGCGCGGCCGGCCCCCCGCGCGGCCCCCCGCCCGCGCTCCGCACCGCCGCATCGCGCCGCCGCGCCGCCGCGCCGCCGCGCCGCCGCGCCGCCGCGCAGAGCCGCTCGCCGCGCGCGCGCGCGCGCGCGCCGCCCGCGCGCAGCGCGCGCGCCCCCCCCCCCCCGCGCCCGCGCGCCCCCCCCGGGCGCGCGCCCCGCACGTCGCTCCCCCCCCCCCCCTCCCCCCCCCCCCCCCCCCCCCCCCCCCCCCTACGCCGCGGCGCGTGCGCGGCGCGCGCCGTCACGCGCAGCGCGCGTGCCGCGCGCGCGCGCCCCCACCGCGCGCGCCGCCCCCGTTTCAACACCGGCGCCAGCGCGCGTCCAATATTTTCGCCAACCATTCAAAGCCGCGCGCCTTGAGACCCGCTGCCACCCGCACAATTCGCCCCGTCCCTCACTCAGCAATCGCCGGCAGCTTGGCGCCCGCCTTGTGCTCGGCCGGCAATATAAAGTGGCTTTAGTCCCCCTCCCCCTTCTCTCATCATCTCATCTCTCCCTCCCTTCCCCCCCGTCTCTCCCCCGCCCTCTAGTCCCCTACACCCCCCCAAACACAAGCGCTCTACCCCTGCATACTCGCACTCTCTCCCACTGCTGCCTGCTGTGTGCCCCATCGCGCCCATCGCCCTCCATCCATCCATCCATCCATCCACCCATCCACCCACCCATCCATCCATCCATCCATCCATCCACCCATCCATCGCCATGGCGTGCTCTCTGCAACAGCTCACGTTTGGCTCGGACCTCAACGCCTCGGCGTGGGACGCGCACGTGTCGTGCATGCCGTTCCCGCCCGCGCTGCCGCTGGCGCCCGACAACATCAACATCATCGCCGAGCTGGACCTGTACACGTCGGCCATCAGCACGCCGCTGCCGGCGGCCGACGACGCGCCGTCGCCGCTGTCCGACGCGTCGCACCCGCTGCTGCACGCGGCGGCGGCGGCGGCGGCAGCGGCGGCGGGCGGCTGCGGCGCGCCGGCGGCGGCGGGCCGCAAGCGGCGCGCGGCCGCCGCCGCCGCCGGCTGCGGCGGCGCCGCGCCCAAGCGCGCGCACACGCTGCGCGGCGCGGCGGCGGCGGCGGCGGCGCCGCTGTTCGAGCCGGTGACGCCCACGACGCGGCGGCTGATGGCGGCCGCCGCGCCGCGGCGCGCGCCGCTGTCGCCGCCGCACTCGCTGTGCACCGAGGAGGAGGAGGACGAGCGGCAGCTGCGGCAGGCGCAGCCGGCCGCGCTGTGCGGCGGCGCGCTGGCGACGCCGGCGGCGGCTGCTGCGGCTGCTGCTGCTGCTGCTGCGGCGCTGCCGGCGCAGCTGCTGAGCAAGCAGGCGACGGCCAAGAGGCGCGCGCTGCGGCGCGCGGCCATGAAGCGCAACCGCGGGCGGCGCGACGACGCGGCGTCGGCGGCGGCAGCCGCGGCGGCGCCGGCGGGCGGCGCGCGCGGCGACGCGGGCAGCGACGGCGAGGCGTCGTCGGCGGCGGCGGCGTGCGCGGCGGGCGCGCGCGCGGGCTGCGCGGCGGGCGAGCCGGTGGACAAGAAGGCGGCGCGCGCGATCCGCAACCGCGAGGCGGCGATGAAGAGCCGCGTGGAGGCCAAGCAGAAGATGCACAAGCTGCAGGCGGAGAACGCGCGGCTGGCGGGGCGCGTCAAGAGCCTGAGCGACGAGAAGGAGGAGCTGGTGGCGCAGCTGCGCGCGCTGGTGCAGCACACGTACGGCGTGTCGGTGGGCGACGGGCAGGACGTGCGCGAGCTGTTCAAGATGCTGGCGCCGGTGGGGTGCCGGTCGTGAGCGCGGCGCGGCGCGGCGGCGGCAGCGCGCGGTGTACAGTTTGCGCGGAGTGCGCGGAGTGCGCGGGAGCAATACGTGTGCGGCTTGGGCGCGCGGGGGGGGGGGGCGTGTGCGTGTGTGCGTGCAGTGAGCAGAGGCGAAGGCGCATGGAGCACAAAGCGCGCGCGCGGTGCGCCGCGGCTTGTACCGTGTACATAGACACTCCATAAACGGCGCAGTGTGAATTTGCTAATTTTTCGGCGCGCGGCGCGCGGCGCGCGCGCGAGGGAGCGCGGGCGCGGCCGATGCGCGCGGGCGCGGCCGATGCGCGGCGGCGGCGGCGGGCGGCGGCGGCGGCGGCGGCGGCGCGGGAAGCGCGCGACATGTGGCGCGTCGCCACGCGCGGCGGCGGCGGCGCGTGTGATTGGCGCGACGCGGCGGCGATCACGGCGCGACTGCCGGCGCGCGCCGCCAAACAGCCGCGCGCGCGCGCGATCCGATTTTGGGGGGCCGGAAGCGCGCGCGCGCGCGCGCGCGCGCGGCGCTGCGAACGGGCGGCGCGCGCGGCGCCGCGAGCACGCCGCGGCCGGCGCGCGGCGGCGCGCGGCGCCGGCAGCGCGCGGCGCCGGCAGGCGGCAGGCGGCGGCGGGCGCGGTGCACGTGCGGCGCGCGCGCATGACGTGTCGCGCGGCGCGGCGCGCGGCGCCACGCGCACGGCGGCGCGCACGTGCGGCGGCGCGTCGGCGACGCGTCGGCGCGCTGTGCACGTGGCGGCGGCCGCGGCGGCGCCACGCCGCGCTCGACGAGTCGTTTGCGCGCCGCATTACACACGCGCCGCCGCTTGCGTGCGCCGCGGCGGCGGCGGCGGCGGCGGCAGTGGCGGAGGCAGTGGCGGAGGCAGTGGCGGAGGCTGCGGCGGCGGCGGCGGCAGCGCAGCCAGCGCGGCGCGCGGCGCGGCTGGCGGCCGGCGCGCCGCGCGCCCGCGCCTTTTCTCGCCGCCGCCGCCGCCGCCGCCGCCGCCGGCGCGGAAAGCGCGCGCGCTGTGTGGCGGTGGGTGGCTGCGCGCCGCTCGCGAGAGTGCCCCGACAGCCTACCTTCGCCTGTGGCCGCGCGGCGCGCGCCAAAACGCGCGCACCGAAAAGCGCCCAAAACGGCCGCGCGCGCGCGCTTGGCCGCGCCGCGCCGCCGCACCCAAAACACGCAGCAGCGCCTCGCATATATTCGCCGTAGCACGCGCGTCGTCGCGCGAGCGCGCGCGCCCCCCCCCCCGCCCTCCGCGCCTTGCGCGCCTATTCTCGCCGCCGCCGCCGCCGCCGCCGCCGCCGCCGCCGCCGCCGCCGCCGCCGCCGCCGCGCTGCTGCGCGCGCCTTCGCACTCTCAGCCGCCGCTTGTTGTAGCGCCTTTGGCGCAGCACTTGGCCGCCGCGCCTATATTTGTGGCTGGCGGTTATTTATACGTATAAACAGACTGCCGCCGCTCGCGCCAGATAGGAAACACACACTGCCACGCGCAGCTTGGCGCCCATTCTCCGCGTCTTTTGTCGCTGCGCCGCGCCGTCGCGCCGCGCCCGCCCCCCTGCAGTGGAAGCGCGCGCGCGCCGCCGCCGCCGCCGCCGCCGCCGCCGCCGCCGCCGCATGGAACGGATGTTTGCCGCCGCGCCGCACTGATCGCGCGCGGCGCCCCCCTTCCCCCCCCGCCCCCCCCGCCCCCCCCGCCCGCCGCCTCTCACGACGAGACGACGACCATCTCGAGATGCGGCGCGCCGCCGCGCCGCCCATCGCGAGCGCCGCCGATCGAGACCTCCGCGCGCCAGCGCGCGCCGCGCCGCGCAACGCCAAAGGGCGCGGCGCGGACACGTCACGCGCGCGCTCGCGAGCGCGCGCTGGCGCGCGCTGCCGCCGCCTCCCATTCGAAAGTTTGAGCGTTTGAATTTCGAAAACTTTTGTCGCCGCCGCCGCCCGCCGCCGCCGCCAGCACGCCGCCGCCAGCACGCCGCCGCCAGCACGCCGCCGCCAGCACGCCGCCGCGACGTCGCGCGCGCCGACAGCTTTCGGCGGCGGCAGCGGCGGCAGCGGGCGCGGCGACGGGCGCTGTGCAGCTGAGAGCGCGCGCGCTCAGCGCCGCAGCCAGACGCGCGCGCCACGCGCGCCACGCGGCCACGCGGCCACGCGCGCCACGCGGCCACGTGCGCCACGCGCCGCCGTGCACTTTTTTTTCTTTTTTTGTGTGCAAGAGCAAATCACAGCGCGCGGCGCGGCGGAAAGCTGTAAACGGCGCGCGCGAGAGGTGAGGCCACGCGGGTGGTGAGCGGAGGCGGCGGCGGCGGCGGCGGTGATGGGCGCGAGGGAGGGGGGACGCACGCGGGGCGCGAGCTCGCCAGACGCGGCGCGCGAGCTCGCCAGACGCGGCGCGCGAGCTGGCCGCACGCGGCGCGCGAGCTCGCCAGGCGCAGCGCGCCGCCGTGTTCCATTGCGCAGCGCCGCGGCGGCGCGGCGAGGGCGGGGGGGGGGACGGGCGAAGGGGGGAGCGGGCGCGCGAGCTCGCCAGTGCGGCGGCACGCACGCGAGCGCGCGTGTGGCGGCGCGCCGCGCTTGTTCCATTCTGCAGCGGCGCGGCGCACTGTCATCCGCGCGCGCGCGCAGAGGCGGCCGCGGCGCAATGACACTGCCGCCGATTACAGCGGCGGCTGCGGCGGCGCAAAGTGGTGCGCCCCCATTAAAGCTGCGCCGCAGCCGCGCGCGCAGCGTGTGTGTGTGTGTGCGAGCCGAGCGGCGCCTTGGACGCGCAGCGCGCTCGCTGCCGCTGCCGCTGCCGCTGCCGCTGCCGCTGCCGCTGCCGCCGCCGCCGCGCGTGTAATTATAGAGCGCGCGGCGTGAATGAAGATAACGCGCGCTATTTGCGGCGCGCGGTGTAAATGGGTGCCGCGCGCCGCCGATGCGCCGCCGCCGCCGCCGCAGACGCCGCAGACGCCGCAGACGCCGCAGACGCTGACGGCGCTACGCACATCGACGCCGCGCGCAGCGCCAACGTATGCGGCTGCGCGCCGCGCGCATGACAGCAATGGCAAGCCACTGCAGCGCGGCGGGCGAGCGGCCGGAACAGCACGTCAGGCGCGCCGCAATGACGTAAAAGCGCTCTGCAGCGCATGTCATGCGCGCGCCACTTATTGGCGCCGCACAAGCGCCCCGCCGCTGGCTTAGAGACGTAATGCGCGCGCCGCCGCGCAGCTCCGCAGCCGTGCAGCGACGCAGCCGCGCAGCCGCGCAGCTGCGCAGCTACGCAGCTACGCAGCTACGCGCGCGCGCAGCTGCTGCTGCGTGACGCCTCCCGCGCCTTGCGCGCCTATTCTCGCCGCCGCCGCCGCCGCCGCCGCCGCCTGCCGCGCGCCGCGCGCAATCAGCCAGTCGCTGGCTGCGAGCGCGCTCAGCCAACGGCCGCCGCCGCCGCCGCCAACGGCCGCGCCGCCGCCGCCAACGGCCGCGCCGCGCGCCCAACGGCAGCGCGTCGCCGCCGTTACGCACGCGCCGCGCTTCCGTCGCCGCCGCCGCCGGCGGGTGCGATGGCGCCGATGGCGGCGGTGGCGCCGATGGCGGCGCGCGCGCGCGCGCGCGCGCGCGCGCCCGTCTCGAGCGCGCGCCTTGGCGCGGCGGCCGCCGTCACGCGCGAGCGACGCGCGTCTATTTTTGCGCGCGCGCCCGATCGGGGCGCGCCGCGCGCCGCGCGCCGCGGCTGACGCCGTCAGCCGGTCAGCGGCCGCGCTTGCCGCAGAGCGCACCCGCCGCTGCCATGGCGCCGCCGCCGCCGCCCCCCCCGCGCTTGTAGCGCCTCGGCGCGCGCACGCGCCGCCGCCACGCGCGCGCGCCCCGCCCCATGGCGCACCCGCAGCCGCACCGCATCGCCACCGTGGCCGTGTACGCCGCGTCGGCCGCCGCCGTCGACCAGCGCTTCGTGCGCCACGCCTACCTCGTCGGGCGCGTAAGTTAACGCGCGCCGCCAAGCCGCTCGCCACGCGCCCCATCTCACCGCCGCCTCCGTCGCCCCCCCGCAGCTCATTGCGCGCCAGCGCTGGGTGCAGGTCAACGGCGGCGCCGCCACGGGGCTCATGGCCGCCGCCACGCGCGGCGCCGCCGACGCGCGCGGCGCCGTCGACTGCGTCAGCCTGCGCCGCTTCGCGCACGTCGAGCCGCCGCTGCGCCCGCGCTACCGCCGCGTCCTCGTCGTCGATTCCATGCGCGAGCGCAAGCGCGCCCTCTTCGCGCGCGCCGACGCCCTCGTCGCCCTGCCGGGCGGCCTGGGCACGCTGGACGAGCTCGCCGAGCAGATGTGCGCCCGCCAGCTCGCCCTCCACCTCAAGCCCATCGTCGTCCTCAACACCCTCGGCTTCTACGACCACCTGCGCCTCTTCATTCGCAACGCCCAGCACGCGCGCTTCATCCCCGCCGCCCTGTCGCACGTCGTCCGCTTTGTCGACACCCCCGAGCAGCTCATTCACCATCTCACCCACTACTACCCGCTCCACACCACCACCACCACCACCACCACCACCAACAACAACAACAACCACCACATCGAGTGAACGCCGTTTTCCCTTTTATGCTTTTCGTCAACAACAACGACCAAGTGACCGCCGTTTTGCTTTTAATGCGTTTTGCTTTGCACCCCCTGCCCCACCCCGCTCCGCGCTCCCTCGCTCTTCTTCTCTGCGCCCCTGCTACTTTAGCTACACGCTTCCCTAGTATCTGTGGTAGTTGCCCACGCCGCGCGTGTTTCTTCTGTGCGCGTGCGCCCGCCCGCGACGCCGGCCCCCCCGGTAGTAGTTGCTGCGCGCCCCGTGGCTGTCCGCCTGCTGCTGCCCGTAGCTTTCCTGCCGACCGTACCGCTCGCTCTGCGCGTACGCCTCGTTCCCCGCCGCCGCCGCCTCCCCCATCTGCCCCACCGTCACGGGCATCATCGCCCCCAGCGCGGGGCTCATCCCCGAAGCCAGCCCCGCGTTGAACACCGCCGGCGCCATCACCCCGGATACCATCCCCGCGTTCACGTACTGGAACCCCGGCGTGACCGCCGCGGGGTACTGCGCCGCCGCCCCCATCGCGTACCCACCCGCGCCCCCGCCTGCTGCGTACCCCATGTTCCCACTGTACATCCCGCCGTTGGCCCTGTACACCGTCCCGCCACCCGCCGCCTGCATGCGCTGCTGCCGCCCTTGAGCGTTGTAAATCCCTCTAGCGCTGCTGCTTCTACTCACTTGTTGTTGTTGTTGTTGTTGTTGTTGATGATGTTCTAGTTGCTGTTGCTGTAGCTGTTCTGCACCGACCGTGCGCTGGCGTTTGGCCAACCTCGGGTCTCGTTCCCGTCGCCGGTCTGGAGATGACGGCGACACCGCTGCTGCTGCTGCTGCTGCCGCCGCCGCCGCCGCCGCCGCCGCCGCCGTCGCCGTCGCCGCCGTTGCCGCCGTCGCCGTCGCCGTCGCCGCCGTTCGCGTGCCGACTCGAAGAATGGGGGACAGCGAGTCGCGCAGAGCTGTGTGACCTTTGTTGGCAAGGTCTTCTAGAACCCCTTGCCTTCGCACAAGCAACTCGTCATCCACATTCAGCACCGCCCCCAGCGGAGTCGGGCTCGATGAGCCGTCGTCGCGCCGCCACTTCACAAGCGCATGCGATGCCCTTGCAAACGCCCTTCTTATTCGCAACGCGCTAAACCCGTTCACCCCGAGGTGGTTCGTTTCATCGTTGGGGTCTTCAATGGAAAAGCGCAGCGCTTCGTGCGGGGGGATGTGGAATCTTTCAAACTTGTCAAAGTAACACCCGTTGTCCTTCACCTGGATACCCACCCAACACAGATTAAACAGCTTTCCATACACATGGAAGAACTGCTGCAGCAATGCGCCCAGGTTCGCCTTCGAGGACGGAAAGTTGTATCTCAGCATCTGTAGATGAGATACAACAAGCAACAGCACAGAGTACGATCCCAACCCTCCCGAGTACACCTCGTTCAAGTCCCGTTGCTGCAAAAAGCATTTCAGCACAAGCAACAGCGGGCGCAACGCGGGGTACGTACTGATGTACTTGTTAATAGACGGCACGTAACCCGGCCCATTCCGCACTCCGATCGTAATGTCACAGTTGATGCTGCCTTCGCTGGCTATGATTTTAACCAGCTTCACCTTGGCATCCACTATATTAACCCTTCGTGCAAATCCTGGCACATTCCGAATCGCTTGCGCCAACTGCTCAAACTCCGCCGTTTCGCCGTCGCTTGGTGTGTCTGTCACACACATGTCGATATCGCTAGATGGCAGGAACACGTTCGTTGCATACGACCCAAACACTTCGGTCGTGCTTTCAGGCCACAAACTCTTCACAATCGCCTTCACTTTGCTCACCATGTTCTCCCTTGCCCTCTTTTCGGCCTCTGTCGGTTCAATAAACCGCACAAACTCCAAAATCTCATGGTGCAGTGCCACAGACGAGTCGCTGGCGTAAAGAACCCTCTCGGTGTTTGACGGATCCAAAAGCCACGGCGGCAGGTCCTCCCCGTTTTCATCCTTCAACACCACCAGCGACTCCTTGAGCTTCTCCAGGTTCACCTCCGCCTTTGCTTCTCGCGGCGGATCCGCATTGGCCAGGCTCAGGAACGACGGCGCGTCGCTGGGCCTGTTGAGCTCCGCCGTTTCCGGCTGCTCCGCGGCCGCCTCGCGGCTGTCCGCGCCTTTGCTTTTCTTGGCCCCGGACAAAGCGTTCTTGATCTTCGCCGCAGCCTCCGACGGGGAAGACTCCTCCGCCATCGATTCGAAAAAGTAGTCCGGACCTGGCGGCGGCTTGAAGTTGAGCGGCCCAAAGGGCTTTGCGCGCTGTTGCACGAGAAACAAAGCCGGCTCGTCAGCGTCGGCCTCGCTGTCGGCCTGCTCGTCGTCACCAGCCAGCACGGTGGCGACGTACGACGTCTTGTCGATGCTCATGGCATGCAGACGCTTCGCCTCGGCCCTCCTTCTCCTCCGCCTCTCCTTTTCCTCGGCAGAACGCACGTGGGGCGCCGGGGGGGCGTGCGGCGCAGCGCTTGGGGCAGCGCGCGCGGCGGGGGCGGAATGCGGCGGCTGCATGCTTTGAGGAGCGACCGAGGTGCGAGGCAAGGCGTTGGGGGGCGCGTTCACGGCGGGTTGGGCGCAGCCGGCAGCGTTGTTGTGCGCGCTTGCTTGCGCGCCTGCGCTAGAATCGGGAGCGTACTGCGTGGGGGGGTCGTGCGGCGCTGAACAAGGCGCAACGTAGCGCTGCGTGGAGGAATCGTGCGCAGGCGGGGGCGCGACGTGGTGCGAACGTTGGCCGAAAGCGGCCTTCTGGTAGCGGCGGCGCACGGCGTCCTTCTCCAGCTGAGACGTGAAGCGGCGGTTGTGCAGCTCGTGCTTTTTGCCGTCGAGGTGCTGCGTGATGTTGGAAGAACCCTTGGGCACATTCACCTGACACACAAAGCAATAAAAGTTGCCGTGCGGATCGACGAGCAGGTCACTGTCGGGCTCAAAATCTGGAGGAAAAACGGGGGGCGGAGCCGTCGTGGGCTGCGGAAACACAATGGGGCCGTCGTCGGTGAGGTTCTTGAGTCGCAACTTGTTGGCGTTCATGTCTGCTGGGGGAGTGCTGCGCGAGGGTCGGCCGCAAGTGGTGCGCGAGAGAGGGCGGGGGGGGGGGGGGGGGGGGGGGGGGGGGCCGGGGGGGGGGGGGGGGGGGGGGGGGGGGGGGGGGGGGGGGGGGGGGGGGGGGGGAAGCTGCGGCGCCGGCGGCGAAGCGGAATGATTTCCTGCTGGTCTCAATCACTGCGGGGCGCGAGCGAATGGCGGGCGCGTGGCGCGCGGATTCGATTCAGCCGCGGTGTCGGAGCCCGTGGGCGTGTCGTGCATGGTGCGCAGTGTGAGTTGCAACTACCCTCGGTGCAGCACACACCGCCGCACCGGCAGCAGCAGTTGCGCCGCGCGAGCCGCGCTAAGCGCCGCAACTCCCAATTGGCTCGCTTGCGCGTCAATTGCCCTGCCGCCGCAACGCCCAATTGGCTCGCTCGTGCGTCAATGGCCCCGCCGCCGCAACTCCCAATTGGTTCGCTTGCGCGTCAATTGCCCTGCTGCCGCAACTCCCAATTGGCTCGCTTGCGCGCCAATTGCCCTGCCGCCTCAACTACTGTTCGCTTTCTCGTGGAGACGTGCTCTTGGCGTGCGCCCCCTGCCACGCCTTGATCGCGCTGACGTGGATTCCACCGGCGCCCAGCGCTGCAATGCCGCCCCGATCCGCCGCTGACTTCATCAACGTCACCCGCCCGTCGTCTTCCCCCCTCGCACACTTGACTCCGCCCTGTCCTCTCACTTCTCACGGCCGACGTCTGTCCCCCCCACAACCATCGCCCCTGTCGCGTTCACGGCGCACATCTTCCTTCTCTGTCCAACATGACCAAAGACACCAAACCTGACAGCTCCCATGTGTTTCACGGCGCCGGCGGAGATCCAAAAGGCGCAGACGGCCCTGCCTACATTGCGCATCGCCTCAGCGTCTGGGACGCCGCCGTGGCCTCACGAAAACTCGACGCCAAAGCCAATGATTCCGCTGCGCCCGTGCCGATCACCGTCACCCTTCCGGATGGCTCTCAGAAATCTGCCATCGCGGGGAAGACTTCCCCCATGGATATCGCATTCTCTATCAGTGAGACGCTCGCAAGAAAGGCAATCGTTGCAGTCGTTGACGGTCAGCAATGGGACATGACTCGACCCTTGAACCACAATTGCTCCCTTCGCATTTGTGACTTCAACACCCCTGAAGGCAAGTCCGTTCTCTGGCATTCCACTGCTCATATGCTTGGCGAGGCAATGGAATACAAGTTCAAAGGAGAGTTGTGCATTGGACCCCCGCTTCAAGATGGCTTTTATTACGACATTCATTTACCGGGTGACGCCAAGATTACCGAAACCGATTTCAACGATCTCAACAAACGTATCGATAACATAGCA
Organism: Gracilaria vermiculophylla; assembly: GCA_019155205.2. Taxonomy (NCBI): domain Eukaryota; phylum Rhodophyta; class Florideophyceae; order Gracilariales; family Gracilariaceae; genus Gracilaria; species Gracilaria vermiculophylla. The sequence continues at coordinate 4,396,083 of JAHNZQ020000004.1, forward strand.
AAGCAGAAACGTACTTTTGAACGCCTCGAGCTCACAAAGCAGGAAGCAAGGGACATGTTTTCGTACAACAAGTTCAAACTGGAAATCATCGAAGAATTGGAAGAGGGAGCCACAATCACCGCATATCGCGACGGCCCTTTTATTGATCTTTGCAGAGGCCCCCATGTTCCGCAAAGTTCCAGAGCAAAGGCTGTCATGTGCAAGGGCACAGGGCAGGCATATTGGCGAGCAAAAGCGGACAACCCTTCTTTGCAACGTGTGTATGGTATTTCTTTCCCAGACAAAAAGCTCATGAAGGAATACAAGCATTTGATGGAAGAAGCAGCTAGACGTGATCACAGAGTGATTGGGGTGAAGCAGGAGCTCATAATGTTCAGCCCACTCTCTCCTGGATGCCCATTTTTCTTGCCCCACGGACAGCGCGTTTTCAACACATTGCAAGCTTTCATGAGAGAACAGTATTGGAAAAACGACTACGTTGAAGTTCAAACACCAAACATGTTTGATTTTGATTTATGGGTGCAATCCGGCCATGCAGCCAACTACAAGGATAATATGTACTCGTTGGACGTCGAGGGGAAGGAATTTGGTCTCAAGCCCATGAACTGCCCCAGCCATTGCCACATTTTCAAGTCTCGAGCTCGCTCGTACAGAGAGCTTCCCATACGAATGGCAGATTTTGGCGTCCTTCATCGCAATGAGCTTTCTGGAACACTCGGAGGCCTAACGAGAGTGAGGCGCTTCCAACAGGATGATGCTCACATCTTCTGCACGGCGGAACAAGTCAAAGATGAGGTGTCAAACATTTTGCATCTGTTGAAGTACGTCTACGATATTTTCGGCTTCACGTATGCCCTGCAGTTGTCGACAAGACCAGAAAAGTATCTTGGAGACATAGAGTTGTGGGATCGGGCCGAGCAAATGCTTGCAGATGCCCTCGTACTCTTCACAGGGAAGAAGTGCGGAGAAAAGGACGGATGGGATTTGAATCCCGGAGATGGTGCCTTTTATGGTCCAAAGATTGACATTCAATTGTTCGACGCGCTGCGCAGACAACATCAATGCGCGACTCTGCAGCTCGACTTTCAACTACCCATACGTTTCGACCTCCAATATCAAGCTGGTACACACCCTCAGAGTGGGCCAAAGCTATCAAGTAATGAAGAGACATCCGCAAACATAACGGACTCGAAACAAGCCGAAGCTCAAGTCAACATCAAAAGTGTGGACCAGTGTTGTGGTGGTTCCGTGGACCAAGCGGCAAAAGTAGTTGCTGAAGCTCCGGCTGTCAAAGAAGGCTTTGAACGTCCCGTAATCCTTCACCGAGCAATATTCGGTTCTCTTGAACGCTTTATTGCCATATTGATTGAGCATTATGCAGGCTTTTGGCCATTTTGGATATCTCCAAGACAGTGCATTGTGGTTCCTGTTTCTGAAAAATTCCTAGACTACGCCAAGCAAGTACAAAAGGATCTGAAGAACAGTCATTTCTATGTCGATGTTGACACCAGTGATCGCACCTTAGGAAAGAAGCTGGCTGAAGCTAGAAACAACTACTATAATACAATTCTTGTGGTTGGAGAGCAGGAAGTAAGTAGTAAAACCGTGAATATGAGAATCAGAGGCGTGGAGAAGACGGAAGCTTTATCCGTTTCTGATGTACAAGCAAAGTTCGAGAATTGGCGACGGGAGTTCAAGTAATTGTGTATTCTGGTAAACTCAGATGGGCATTGAGAAGCCGTACAAAGTAGCTGGCGAAGGCAACACTACAACATGTGATGTCGGTGAACAGATTCAGAGACTTTGTCCAACGCGGCCGCCACTTGCATAGGCTTGTCCACGTGAATTTCCAAAATGCTGTTTGTACCCTCTACAGAGACGCGAACGTAGCTTGCCGAACATCGATGACACCGTCGCGCGTCAGAGATTGAAAAGATCCCTCGAGATCGAACATGGCTTGTCAAATCCATACTGACAACAACAAAGGAATATACCGAATCATTGCCACGGGGCTGGTCTGATTCGATTTCAAAAATATGGTCTCCTGCGTCCTTAGCTTTCCAACCTATAAGCATCACGTTTGATTTCAGGTCTTCCAATTCCGGATCTGTTTTATAACAAGAACCGCAAAATCCTCGCCCAAGATCATGTACAGCAAGATAACCAAATTCATAAGTCTCTAGGGCAATGCCGTGGGCGACTACTTTTCTTCTAAATCGTTTCTCCATGATCTTCAAAATATCCATTTGGTCCAGATGTTGGAACCCCCTATCTTTTATGAATTCACCAACTGACGATGGATTGAGTATTCCGGAAAGTTCGTTGAAAAGGCATATACTGCCTCTTTGTCCGGAACAAGCGGGTGATTGGTAGCTAATGTTTAAATCGACTTCCAAAAGGCTATGTCGGAAACTCATGTCGCCGAATGGTTTCTCTAGTTCAAAAATTTCAAGCAACGTGGATTTCATTCGATCGTGAAAAGAGGTCGCGCTTGAGATCTCGGTGTTGGAAGTGAATGGGTTGATCATTCGTCGGATATTTGACAAGATTATTGCACAAAGCCATTTATCACCATCCCTGAAGCAAGAAGATAGAGCTGGACGCCCTCGCACGATGTTTCCGGCAATCTCGGCGTATCGCCTTTGAGATAATTTCGTTCTCGACATCAGGAAATTAAGCCTCTGACTATTCGTTCGTTTGCCCAACATTTTTTCTCCAGGGGAACGTTGAAGGCCGTCAAGTGACCAAATCTCTTTGCCCTCATGATCCCGAGCCCAAGGCAAGACAAATCGATTGGCTTGCATAACAAGGGATGCTAAAGTGTCGTCAAGCACTTGGTAGCTAGCCACGGTCTCATCGTCATACGAATGTTCCCTTATGCTATTCAGACACCGAAGACACGGCTGGAACAAAGCTTCTCCGTATAGTTCGACACTTCTTGCAAACAATTCACTTCCATATCCATGAAGGTCGAGAGCAATTTGAAGAAGGACCTGATACCACGAAATCGTGAACTGCAGCCTGTCCATTGTTGCGAAAGAGACAAAACATCCTCGTGAAGAAGCTCCAATCGTGGCTTCATTCATTTGCCATGCTCTGAGGCACGCTGCAATGTTAAGCAAACGGCTATCGAATTCGAGAGGACTCTTTGGACCACATGACGAACACATTCGCAACGTACACTCAACGTTCTCAAAAAACGTGAAAGTTGAAGCATCCCATCTGTCTGGAATCTGATATCTTGAGTACTCTATCGTTCTCGTGGGAGGGACGCAAATAACGGGTGCGGCAAGACATTGTACGGTTGCTAAAATTGGCCAGTCTCTATGCTGGATCGCCCCGAGCTTGTCAAACCACACTGCGCGGTGATTCAAGAAATCAGCTTGTTGAAGGCCATCAAGGACACTCTCAACATCTTCCGCCACCCACTCCGGCATTCCTCCGCTCCCGCGGGCACTGTTGGTTTGGACATACGATATTACCGCCCAGTCTTCCGCAGAGGATACGAATCTAGATGCATCAGTCGACGAGCTCACTGCTGCGTAGAGTTGACTAACAGTGGATAGATTCTCACGAAGTACGATTCCCGCAAACCCTTGGCTGCGAAGAGCTTCACGAGGTGCGTTAATGTCAACATATTCCGAATTCATAATCGCGTGCTTTCTTGTTACTCGTGATTGGCATAGAAGGAGTTGGTTAGTTACCCTGGATGCTGCTACCGCCGTACTAGTGTATTCTCTTTTTGGAAATCCGTCTTTAGAGACAGCTGAGTTCACGCACTAGCAAGTTGGTTCTCACGGGCCGTAACTGTTGCAACTGCAACCTGCGCACGAATTACCTTGAGCAATTAAAGTGAATGTGAATTTCTGGTCTCTCACTACGACATGACACCGGCACCTGAAGTATAAGGTACTCAGACGAAATCGAAATAGTACGCCCACACTCCAGTCGACGGTCCCTCTGAGAAACGGACTCATGTACCATGTCGTACACGACATTAGATGTTTGCATGATGTATTGCCATACGAAAGCATCACGCCCCGCTCTGCAGGTTCAAGGTGAATTCACGATCTTGAAGCCAGTCAGAGCCCTTTGTGTGGGGCCTAGCATGGCTGGATTTGGACACTCTTCATCCCCTGTACCTTGAGCAGTAATCTGAGATCGTGTATTTGTGTCGCAGATGTGAAAAGGCAACTCCCCGCGCCAAAAGCAAATTGCCTGGCATGCTTGGCGCTGGCCCGCGTAATGAGCCCCGTGAGAGAGCTGGCAATTTCTTGTTTTCCTGCCGTACATGTAACTTCGTTGTATACGCAATTCTTGAGCTCTATCATCGTACATTCCTCACACACTCACACACCTAAAAACTTTCTCTTTGCGTAACAATGGACTTGATTAGCTTCTACAACCTCGTCGCCTGGAAAACCCTCGAAACCTTTTGACTGTCTGGAAACTGTCTTTACCTTTCACTCAAACTAAACAAAACGACTCGTTCTCAGATTAAACGGACCCCAAAGATTTACAAATCTACAATCAACACCTTAGACCCACAATCAGAATACCTAAAGTCCTGACATGAACGGTGTCCGATGTCATGTCTTATGATGTACAACCCATAGCCAAAATACTGAATAATATCAGAGTCGACCCAAAATAGCCCGTAAAGTCTCGTGATGAACAAGTGCTATATGCGATACTAAGGCGCTTACTTGACTAGAAATCATGACGACCACTTCTTCGACTGAAACAAGGCCCCTCGAACTCTGGTCCGCCCATACCTGGGATGCAAGCCGTGTGTTCGAGGCGTAGTGTCTGGTGCCACACGTTCTGACTGTCATTTCCACAATGACATCTCTGATCCTGCTCACCAAAAGCGAATACATCTGATCTTCTGGATTGGCTATTCGCTTTACCATAGCGCGCAAGAATCTGTCATCTTCCTCAGATACAGATTGATGCATCTCATCCAATTCTTGGCGTATGACAGAAACAAACGCATCCTGAAGTTGGATCATCGTGCAACCGGGGTCATCCGTGATTTGCAACAATTCTCGCATACCTGACGGTGCTTGAGTCGACATGTTTCTTGTTTGCATGTATTGGGATCGAATATTGTCAAGAGCCGCAACAATAACACATCTTTGAATATCATTCTGCAGGCTTGTTATTCGTTCAAGATCTAAATGCAAGAGTTCCGGTAGATCCCAAGGTCTATAAACTTGAGGCTTCAAAATCAAGCGGACAATGGCGTTCGACAACAGAATCCTCACAGATTTCGGGTTGCCATTCCTCAAATCATCACCTGAAATCTTTCCGAGTGCCTCGAGTTCATTTCGTGTTTGAGAAAAGAGTTCTCTACACCTAGGGAGACTCTCCTCAAAGTCTTGAGCGACAATGTGACCTTCAAAATGCGATCTTTCCCATGCATCACCGTATTGCTGCACTATCGGTGCACTATGTCGGATGCGGTAGGACACAACGTCCATTCGAACGCTTCGGACCCTATCAGTCAATTCCCTAAGTACTTCCACAACCACTTCAACAAAATTATTGGACGCTGAGCGAATTCTATGTAGCGCTCCACTTGTCCATTGTTGCAAATCTTCATCATAAGCCTGAGCCTGACACCTTTTCAAAGCCTCAGTTGCTTTCAATACAATACCGATAGCAAAATCAGCATCAAGAGAAATGGCGCCGTCTTCGTCATCTAATACCAACCCTAAAGAACCAGAAAGCATATTAGAAAATGCGTGCGTGATATCAGCCAATCGTTGCGAAAGTTCTTCTCTTCTCGGTGGGTTCATTGAAAGCTGCTCTCGTAACCGATCCCATGCCTCATTTGGTACTTGCTGAGTCGAATGAACTTTGTGTAAAAGACCAGGCAAGTCCAAGAGAATCTCGTGAACCAAGCGCTCATTTTGGGCTTGTGTTGCAGCTTGCAGTGCGGCATCAAGCCTTCTTTCGCCTTCTTCACCGGCGATGCGAATGATGGCTTCACGGATCTTTCGCTGCTTAGCAGCGATACTTTCCTTCCAAATCGCATGTTCATGCCTGGCATATTCTACTTCCGAGGTGCTTGCCGCTGAAGAATCCCCGAGTGCATGAGACATTGCGTTTACTTCAGTAGAACGAGAGAAACCGCGCTCTACAGATATGCGCATAGCTTCCGTCGCTACGGCGTCGTGTATCATGGCCCTTATAATTGAAGTCGCGTCGGTCTTTTTCCAGGTGAGGAACGCATGGCGCCATATCTTCCAGGCTTTGCAACAAGCAGACAAAGTTGCAACATGGAGGCAAAGCAACATCCTACGAGCACAGTGAAGCGTGAATCTCTCAATCGAATTTGGATTCCCTTTCTCTTCTTCGAGAACAGCATGAGGGTGCAGAGATAGGAGTAGACAGGCGAGCAATATGCGGGATTCTTGTGGCTTTTGCCTGGAGTCGTGGGGCGATACTGCCCCACTCGCATACGAACATAGGCCGAACGCTCGGAGTGCAAGTTGAGCAGCTTTTTGTGCATCTTCAGTTTCTAAACAGGTCGTGATATGTGAAAAGCTGTAGGAAGCAACATTAGCTCCAATAACACCAGATTCGGAGAGAGCGCGACGAGCCTTGGCGAGTAGATAATAGCCAGCGATAATTGCAGCAGCGTAATTGCGCTTGTCGGCGACCCGCCCTGGAAGACTACAATAATCATCGTCAGAAGGTGGAGTCAATGAAATTTGATATAATGTGTCCCGTTGATTTCTTTGATGGCTCCCAGTCGTGGAAGGCTTAGAGAACATATCTGAGTTCAAATGGTTGTTTTTGTCACCCACATCGCGCGGTACTTGTTCAGAATAACCGGGGGGAGTAGATGGCGGGGAACGACCTCCAGACAAATTTGAATGATTCATTCGACGTTGAGGCGAAAAGCGTCGAGCACGCTCTTTACGCTCAGACAAATAGCGTTGACGGCGATGGTGTGCTAGACGCCGTTCTTGGAGCCCGCGAGCTCTCTCTCCGTTTTTCTTTTGCTGTGAAGTTTCTCTTACCCAGCGGGCACGTTGAACTCGCACGTCGGCGTTATCCACGCGCCTTGTGAGCAGTTGGCGTCGGCGCAGGTCTGCATCAGCGAGATTAGTTCTGAGGCGCATGTCACGTTGATGAGTCATGTGGCGGCGCGACTCCTTCACGGTATTCGCGACTGACATAACATGTTGAACGTGCTCTCGACAACGCACTTGCAATGAATTTAATGTAGCGTTGCGTAATGCTTCCGCCTCACGAAGGCGGCGCTCCCATGAGCATGTCCTTGGAACGGCTCGAGGGGGAGGCGTGTTTGACGGCAGGCTCTGAAACTCGTGTGCCGGTATTTCTATGACGACCGAAGAGGGCGAGCCCGTCCTCGGGGAGGACGGTGGGGAGTATTGCTCAGAAGGCTGCATTTCGGCAACGGCGGAGGCGGCTCGCCGTCCGACGAAGACACCGGGGAACAATGGTGACTCCGACCTGAAGCTGGTTGGTTAATGAGCTGAAAGCGCAACGCATCAGCGTGAATGCATCAAAGAGGGAATAATCAAAAAGAAAAGGACAGAAAGAGCTCCGCAAGAGATTGCACCGCTACGCACTGAGATGCTCATGAGCTTGCAACTTGGTCGGGGGATGATGGTGATGACGCCAGTCGCTTGGCGAACCATGGGGCTCAAGTCAGCTGAGAACGTAACGGTCCAGCACGTGTCACGACGGGCAAAAGGGTCGAACAGAGCCGGTTTGCTTAGACTGCGGCTTGGCCGACGCTGATTGGCCACAGCCGAAATATGATATGACAGCGCCCTACATGCGTCTCGTCTGTGGAACCTTCGGCCGAAATGAACCGTTCCTTGTCATCACCGCAAACAGGCCGGCGACGTGCCAGTGGCGGGCTGTCGCCGAGCATCGTGGGCCAAGGTGAAAGATGCCTCATTTCCCTCCCGAACAAATCGAGACCCCGCCCAAATAGGCCGTTACCATCGCATACCTTGGGTGCGTGTAAACGTGCCATCTCTTCATCATCGGCGGACATTAGCATCTCATAAAAACTTCGACTCATAAACAATTTCACCCCATCAGTCGACCTAGGCTGTCTCCCCTTTTCCACACCAAGTTTTGCGAGCCACATATGTATTTCGAAGACGGCGCCGTCATGCCTCTCAATCACCCAGAACCGAAATATTCGCCAGTGTTGTTCATTGTGGTGCAACAAAGTCCCAATGCTACACTCTCAAGCTCTCGACACCTTTCATCAAGGCGATTACTGATGCATCATTGTTATATAGATAGTGCATGATCATAACAATATTGGATTGATAATGTGCACAAAACACATACCCTGAGCAGCTTTGCTGGTGTTGCGCATTTCGATGCTGAAACACCACTTGATGACAACTTTCTCTCGATACTTCATCCTTTTCGGATTTGTTCAGAGAATTTCTTAGAACCATTGTGTTGTTGATTTTCTTCTTCCCTTTAAACCAACCAAGGCGTCACACGAAGTGGACAACTTCAAAAGTCTTTGAATGGAGCTGGATACTTGGCACATTTTGATATCCGTTCAAAAATCAACGACGACCATCATTTGAAATGTATCCGCAGCATCACTTTTCAATATTGACGCAGGCAAGGCAAAGTTTCCACTCTCTTCAACCCTCTCAGACACATTTCCCCCTTCGAGTTAGGATAAGACAGGTTTTGGGCCCCGTTTGTTTTGCATTGTGTTTGAGAATCATTGTCTGGAATATTATTTGTCTGCATTTTGGAGGTTTATGCTAACCTTTAAAGTCCCCATCGACAAGGCATTGCCTGCAGCGAAGTTACAATGGGATCGCTTTTTTGTTGGAAAAGCGCTCTGATTTGTAGCTGATGGCGGCGACGGTGATTGTCATAGTTTTCTCTTCTTTTTCGAGCTATTCTTCAGTGCCAGACACACGACGTAGTCATGGTGAGTAAGGCCTGGCGTCATGCACACACCTCTGCGACTAGTGATTCACTACAATCACAGTCTCGGACAGCTTCATCAGTACTGAAGCTGTCTGAGACTGTGAAAGTATCACTGCACGTTGAAACGCAATGTAAAGTTGAGAAAGTGCATTTCCAAATGATCTATGATATGAGATACTTGTTGTGGAATGAAGTTCTAAACATTCTCACTGAAAGCGCTCGTTTCATTTTGAAATGTCTTCAAAGCGTGAATAGAGATCTCTTAAGAACAGCAGGATGATGACGGAGGAGCGCAAAGGCTAGCTCGAGTTGTTGAAAATTATACGTGTGGTAAGACCAAATGCACCACATTACACGGCTTAGGAAGGTACCCCATCATACTTGCAATCTCGACTTAAGGAGCAAACAGCCGCCCCTCAGCCATTCTGCTAATAAGCTTGTAGTCGCATGCGATGAGGCTTTGCTTACCCTATTCATCATCACTGAGCGTTGGACTGCGAAATTCGCCTTTCCGTTTCTTTTGCGAGGCGCGGCGTTGACTCATATGTCTACCCAGTTGTGAATGGCGTGAAACAGCGCTATCTCGAACGGAGCAAGTTCCGTATCCATTTGCAAAGTTACTTCCTTCTAGTTCCCAAAGCCGCGCACCTTTCTTCACAATGAAACCCTGATGATTCACTGTTTCCACAACACGTTCAAATCGTTCACCTTCAATTCCAATACGGCTGGCTATTGCTCGCAACGCAGTGCGATCAAACATAGCTTCTCTTTTCCGTTTTGCCTCCGCATGAAGAGCCGCCACGAATCGTTTGCCGTCCTTGTGACGGCTCATGCCACTCGATCGTCCCAGGTCCAAAGTTCCAGTTTCGTCCGTTAACGTCTCTATCATTGACTCCCGCATGATTTCAATAACATCTCTGGCATCTTCTCGAGTCACGACTGTCCTCATCTCTGCACGTGCTCTTGCTTCGCTAAGCCGCACAAGACTTTCAAGCTGTCGAGTCGTGATTGGGGTAGTGTCTGCTGCTTGGTCCTTTGAAGTCTTGCGGAGATGGAGATAGAATTCTTGTAACTCTCGTTTGGCACCTTCAGACAGCTCTGGATGGACGTATGTTTTAGCATATCGAACATACTCACGAAACAGAGATGGCGGCAACGGATCTTCCACCCTCATCTCCTTCAGTCTCTCCCCGAGCGTGAGCCGATCGTCCAAGTTGTGCCGTGGAAGGTGAAATGAATCAACGTCACTGATACCTCCTGCGTTGGTGCGCCAGCTCCCGCCATTAACACGCTTAGAAGAGCGCATCCCAAACACTTTCATCACATGTTCTGAAATGTAGCGGTCTCGTGCCTCGTCCGCTTTATCCATCAGTATAAAGACGAGGTCAAAGCGCGACAAAAGAGGGAGGGCTATTTTAAGATTCTCGCACACAGTTCTCGAGCGATCATAATGCCCTCCCACAGGATTTGCTGCGGCGATGACAGTCGTTCGTGCGCTCAAATTGCAGACTAGTCCTGCTTTTGCGACACTCACACTTTGTTGTTCCATTCCCTCCAAAAGCGCCCCATGCTCAGCTCGCATCTTATCAAATTCGTCAATACAACATACGCCACGATCTGCTAACACCAGAGCCCCTGCTTCCAATGCAAAGTCCCCTGTGGCTTCCCGCACCACAGTCACGGTTAATCCTGCGGTGCTGGTACTGTTTCCACACACGTAAACCCCGCGTGGTGATATTCTTGTCATAGCTTTGAGCATCTGAGATTTTCCAAGTCCAGGATCCCCAACGACCAGGCAATGAATGTCTCTACGGATTGCTACAGACTCTGATGCCGTAGGCCCAACTCGTTCTTTTGGAGACCCTCCGAAGAGCGCCAGCACCAGGCCTGCCTTCACCAATTCGTGTCCATAGATAGATGGTGCCGCAGAATGGACAAGAAAAGCAAATGGGTCTCGCTCCTGTACAACCTCTTGTATAGTTCTGTGAATGGCGTCGAGTCCCGGCTCATCAACCTGGGTCGAAATGGAAGAAGCCTCTTCCTTAGAATGCGTGGTGACGATCGAGTTGGCTTCTATATACATATAATACAGGCATTTCGCATTTCGATTGAAGCCGCCTTTGTCAATAGTAAGTAGTCGCACTATTCCGCAAATAGTTACAACGTCACCGGGCACACAAGTGTTTAGAAGATCTGAGAAAAGCTCAGCGTCTATAGTTCTCGGCATGCGCCCCTCCTCTTGTAAATCAAGGTCAAGATCCTTCAATTCTTGAATTCGTATTTTCTGCCAATCAACGGTTTCAACAGCTTCCCTATTAGGTTGAAATGATCTGGAGCGACATCGCTCCGTAACACACCGGGTTGGAAGAGAGTACTTGTAGTCAGCAAAGACTCGAAGCTGGGTCTGTCCGCACTTGGCACATTCAAATTGCATAGAAATAAGTTGCTGGCGGGTGTTAGAAACTCGGACTACCGTGCCTCTGATGGCAACAAATTTCCCAACTGAATTGCTGCGCAATGCTCGCAAAGAAGTTAACGGCTTGAAGTTGTGCATTCGAGGCCAAAGCCGACATTCGCGTGTTATCTCAAAATAGGACGGGCGGCCTTGAGACGTTCTGTTTGTGAGTAGCTCGGTCGCTCTAGCAGCTGCAAGCCCCAGAATGCAAAGAGTCTCATCCGGATTACGCTCCAGATCCTTAGCGATCGTGCGCAGAAGCGGAGAAGCGTTAATATCAGAAATCTTCGAGAAATCTAACGGGAAGGAAAAGCCGGTAGGAGATACTGAAAGTATGTTTTGACCTTCTTCAGTGAGGAAGAAATCTTTGAGGTCCTTGACAGATTTCGTGCGATAAACGCAAGATGCGTCGCCCTCTGCAACGTCGAGAAAATAGACTGCCCATCCGATAGACCCGTTCCAACTGGGAGAGCTACCGCTATTGTTCAGGTTTGCTGAGGAGCGCAGTCGTGGGTTCTGAGCATATGTTGCTGCTTCGTGTATGTCAAGTTCTTCATCTGAAGCCTCGGCGCTCGGGCTTACCATCGGAACAACCTCACCACCGCTGACAGAATGTGAACACGGCCGCTGCGAATCGTCAGCCCATGTTACGCTACGCGAACCACGTTGCGAAAGAACCGAGTCTATCGGTTGCTTGCAATTTTTGGCGGGAATGATCATCATAAGGCCAGCAAGGCGCCTGTGTAGCCTGGGGTTGGTCGAAAACCTCCGCTCGCGGTTACTGCACTGCCACAGCTGTTCACCTTACACATTTTACAAGGAGTACACTCTGCGACACTGTCGACCACTTCCATTCGTCAGTGACATGTCGCGCATTTCCCTGTCTACGCGATGTCGATCTCGTCCTACGGGTTCAAGACCTCACTTCCCAGCTCAAATACAGCCCTTTCGAAGAGGGAGGAGATTTCCTCTTCTGTCCTCGGCCCCAGAGTCTTCTCCTTTACTTCGTAGGTAACCTTTATTTGATGCTTTTATGAAATGTGAGCAAAGCATTGGGCCATGGAGAACCCGTCCAGAAACTCAGTACAGCTGCCCATTTCCTGCACCATGAATGGTTGTCCATACCAGAACCCATTGCTACGTCCAGTTTACTTAGAAGATGGAAGGGCACAAAAGGACGAACAAAAGTGCCGCATGCTTTTCATGCACAGCCCTTTGATGGGTTGCAGAATTAACAGAGCAGAAAACCTCAAGCAGAATCTTTCTGCACAAGTGCGTAATCACCGTTCAACAGGCGACTTCTTTGCTACACAAGCATTGCACAAAGTACTCCACAACAGCTCAAAGCTTTTGAAGAGTGTACTTAATAAACTGTGTCATTTAGACGCGTGTTTGAAGTAGAATCTGAAGCACACCATTGACCGAAGAAACGCTACGAAAGCATTCGATCGCGTCCAAAAGAATTCGACTCAGTTCAGAACTCAGCTCGCAACGTAAATTTCATCGACCAACATCCGCCACGGAACATGCTGATCGCGAAACATGCTGATCGCGAAACATGCTGATCGCGAAACATGCTGATAGAGGAACATCCTTAATCAAGCTCATCTACATAAAAATCTCTTGCAACCCAGAGAGCGAACGCAAATGCTTACTCAGGTTCACCGAGAACACATCTCAATCAACATCTGCTCACTCAGCTTTCCTGGAGCTGCAAGTGGATGTGCACGAGATCAGTAACACGTAATGCCATGTAGCTGAAACAGTGCTGACACCCGACAAATGCAATTCATTCCCTCGAATTCGACGTCACACGCTGTTGAAGCTGTTGCATTGATGAAGACTGTCAGTTCGAGGAGAGGACCCTAGAATCGTATAAAAACTCCTCAATCGTCGTCGATCGAGCTCTTCTCTCTGTCTCACAAGCTTTCCCCTCGTCCCGAACAGGTTGTAAAACTAGAGGGTCTTCGGTGATCTTCCCCGTCGGCTGCAAAGGTCGTCGGGTTGTAAAATTTGTTTCCTGTCGCCGCAACTTCCAGCAAAAGCTGGCCAGGTTGTAAAACAAGCAAGGCCTTGATTGGTCTTCCCGTTGGTCTAAACCGCTAACGGGTTGTAAAATCCGCCCTGGGTAAGTTATCACATCTTTGATTCGTGCGCGTATCGTTTCGGCTGCGTGCGTCACAGTCTTTTGCTAACCTACTCTTGTTCTGTGATTGTCTTGTGCTGTGCGATGATGTATCGAATGGCTCTGAGATAATAACGGAATCATGGAAAAGCGTTTGAGTAATGATGGCGTATGAACGATTCGTTACACACACAGAGATATTGCTCAGAAAACTGCTATCGTGCGCTCTGATCTACAACAAACGGGAATGCATCTTGTTCTTTCATCTTTAGTGTGGACGCTCAGCTCTAATTCCTAGCACAGCATAGGCCTATCCTAAAGATGTTTCTCTTTCCTCGGGAGGACCAGAACCTTTTGTAGCGCTTTTCTAATGAGATTTTCTATCGATATGCAGCTGCGACTTAGGTGACTGCCAAGTATTTGTCGACTACTCGCATTTGTTTTGGAATAACGCATCATCACGTGGCTACAGCCTTTCTTCATCGCCATTTCGCAATCGCAGCGAAGCACTTTCTGGTTCATGTAGCTGGCGACTGGGTGTAGCGTTGGAGTATATGCTGTGTACCATTGCGCTAGCGTGATTTCTCCGAACCGTACATCTCTCATATTCTCGTTGCTTTCCTCGTCTTCGGGCAGCAGCCGCCTGTTTTTTTGAGTGATTCTTAATTGTGCTTTGATGTCTTGCAGATCGTGTGGCACCAGAACCTGTTCTGATATGGGAAGCTTCAGTCACAACTTTGCCATCTTATCTGCTCTGGAATTGCATACTTTACTTTCAAAAAATGTCTTTTTGTGTCTACTTTGTCTGGGCACTGCGATAAGATGTGTAATCGGAGCGAAATGGATTCTGATCTTGTCGGGTTTTCGGTTCTTGTTGTTTGGTGGATATTAAAATTGTTTTTATCTTTAGTAATGCAGCTCTTTGGTCCTTGAAGAAAAAAGATGAGGTTCGCAATAGAGCAGTTGACAGAGAAGTTATTCCGCCATTGTTTGAATTTTGAGTACAGCGCTGGGATCCCTCTCATGAAGTGTTCGGAAAAGCTATACCGCAAACTTTCCGAACAACGATTTTCACGAAAGTGAAAGCCAGAGACAAGAACCAATTCGCATACGGTTCTTCGCTGACGTTTCCGGCTTCTTTTTGAAGAACCTGTCTTGCGTTTTTTTTTTCTGCATAAAATGTTGACAATAGCCCATCACTAAATCTGAAAAATAAACGAGAATGAAGCTAACGCTCACCGATAAATGAAAACGGAGCCTGTGCTCAAATTGTGTCTCAAGAATTGAATGCGTGGAGAGGCGACTTGCTACTTTGACGGCCGGGAAATAAGCTCAGTGTACCGAAGTCGTCTTTCGTATTTGCCGGACAGGGAGATGCCCTCATTCATTCGCACAGGATGGTACCGATCTGTGCTTTCACTTTCAAGGCCGCACGATGACCTGGGTTGCTTGGTTCTGATCATTTAAAGCCTCGCTTGTCATCAAAATTGTCTGTCAACAATACATATGGCGCACTCGACAACAAGACAAATATGGCGTGTTCGTCACAAGATTCTACTGTTAACAAATACTTTACATCAGTACACGAATGGTGAATAAGAACGCTTCAGGTACGAAAAGTCCAACTCAAGTTTCCAACACAGCACGCCCTGATATCTCCAAGCGCAATGGGCATTATGTTTTTAAATCCGTGCACCGTGTGGATTTGAAAGGGGGTGTTGCGAGAGGCAGATGCGAGGATAAAGGGTTTCGAGGTAGACCAAATCGACAACATCAGTATTAATCCTCTACATCATGCTAGCTGTGTCGCATCAATTACCTACCCGATGGCGCCCATATAAGCTCTCACATACGATGATGTACTTCGGAACGAGCAGTGACACATCAATGCATTTGCAACGAAAGAAACTCTGTCGCGCCACAAATCTCTTGATGAAGATTGAAATGATTATTAAACAAAATTCTCTCTCTCTTCTGTTGCAGGTGAAATGTGTTGGTCCCTGTTGGAAACGCGACCGCAGATCCGTTTCGCTTCCTTAACAGAAGGGAAGTCAGGCACACCACGTGGAGGCGGATCGCTTGTGCTCAAACAGAATTGAGATGGGGGTTGATAAAGCATCCAGTTCGGGAAAATGAAGAACAATATCGCCGACTATCTTGGGCCCAAACAGAATTGCGTTAAGGGTTGCTTACGCATTCCGTTTGCGAAAATTTAGGACAATATCGCCAACTATCATGGAACGGAAAAAATACGCAGCGGCGGCGCTCAGAAGGAGAACGATGAGGACGAAAACAAAGAGCACAATCTTCTGACTCGTTGGCACCGGGAGATAAAAGCCGACATGCGAGGGAGACTTGAAGCTCGCCACAGGCATGGCTGTAAGATATTTGCGCCGATCATGTGAGTTGGGCGTGAAGCCCAGATACCGCGGGTCGGGAAAATTGTTGAGGCGGAAGCCACGCCTTTTTTCTTCTTCCGTGAGCTCATTTGTGAACTTGTGTCTCTTTTCGTCAATGTTTGCTGCAACGGTCTGTTGGTACAGCAAAAGCGGGTTGCGATTGATATATGAGTTGGTTTGTTCGCTGTCGTCTCGTCCCGGGATCGAAACCACGGAGCAGTCCTGCAGGCTGGAACGGGAGAGCGTGGTGGTGTTGGGTGCGGTGGAGTCATCACTGGGCCCAGAAAAACTCATGTTGGGTATCGAAGACACATTGTTAACGTCGGATGTATCAAATAATTGATGCAGAGACGGAAATGTTGGGTGGGCATGCGGGTTGGGAGAAATTTCATCTTCGCTAAAGTCACAATCGGCGCCCATTTTCGAACAATCTCAACGAGTCAGTGACCATGAAAATCAAGGGAGACTATCCGCCGGGCAGAAGGGTGTGAAGGATGGAGTTTCCCTTTTTGTAGGGTATATAGAGAATAAGTACGGACTGATGCTTACAGAAATGATTTCAGGTCACCAACAAACGTTTAAAGAACGGGTTTGAGCAACACAACGTAAGTAAGTCAAGGTTGAGACTTTGACGAGTGGATAAACCCAACACCTGGTCTCCGAAGAGTTAGTCACAGTTCGAGAAAGGTGCACATGAAGAACGTCATACAAGCCATTCGGTTGTGCCAAAGATGTTGAAGAAACGGTGAACGGCTCGTAACGTATGAGAAATGAGTTGTGTGTAAGGTACAGGATCCACAGGAGAACGCCCACTATCGAATGGTTGGGTCAGCCATGACATGTCGTCACCGAGGCTAATGGAACAGTGAAGTTAATTTACGTTCTTTTGTGACTGAAGTGAACAGGCAAAAGCGCAGGCAATAGCGCGGCGCCAAGTGGACGCTTGTGATCTCCGGAGAACGACCAGTGGAAAGCAGCTGCCCTGTCAACCAATAGCAACTCCCACATTCACGATGTGATACTTGGCGTCCGGCGTCTTCAGCACCAGTGCTCTTCCGCAGCCTCTTTGAGTAAGATTCCCGTCGTGCGCTGCAATATCGCGAGACTCGCTTTGCTCCTCCGTTTGGCTTTGCTTCCACGAGCGACCTCTTTGTCCTGAACTTGCGGAACGGTGCTTGTGATCGAATTTGAACGATCGCTCTTACCTCTAGTGGCACTCACTCGGCTTGCTTGGGATCGCTGTCGAGTCGCAAGAACCGGATGATATGTGACGGCTCGAGCAGTACGTGGAGACAAACGGGAGAAGCATGATGAGAAAGCCATAACGAGATCTCGAGGCTGGCAAAATTTTTTAGTGACATTCGTTAATATTGTGGCCCTGAGGCTGCAGCACGACAGCATGAAGGCCGGGTAAAGTCTTCAAGTGTCCATTTCTGCCGCGGCAACTGCGAAAGTGGATGATCATTTTCAGTGCGGATGAGCTTCCGAAGCTAAGTTCAGATGGCGGAGCTACTTATTTACTTACACATTTACATTTTGGGTTTCGTTCGGACTGTGACGTCCCCGCAAACCTTCGCGCGACATGCCAGTCGCCAACTTTCCGGCTTACCTTCAAGCAAAATGTCTTCCTTGGCAGTAGGGGGGCTGAGACCGAACGCGCCATTCTCAACGTTGACGATGCAAGTGCCGCACTGGCCTGCGCCACCGCAGTTCCTCAGCTTTCCTCCCAATGTGTAGATGTCAACCTTCGCGTCAATGAGAGATTTCCGCAAATTCGCATCACGCTCTACCTCCACTTGCGTACACCGATCTTTCTGCATCACTTTCACCACGTATGTCTGCTTCGTTGATGGAGCTCCAAACGTGGAGCTTGTCGTTTGTGAACCCAGTACAGCCTGTGGCGCTATGGCACCGCTCCGCGGGGATGGCCGGCGCGAGGTTTTTGATCCGGCAAACGAGCTTGGCGAACATGTACTCGCGCCGAGAAACGGTGAGACAAACGCTGTGCCTGCCATATTCGTACGGTTGAGGATTACCAAAATGTGTCGAGGACGAGTGCAACCAAAGTGGGGAGGCAGAGACGAAAGAAAATGCCGCTAAAGATATCCACCAAGTCGAAATACGATGCGCTCCGATAACGGCAGACTCGGAGTTTGTTTACGGACAGTCGGTCGAGTTATAAGAGCGACAAGAACAGCAAAGACGAAAATTGCAGTGCCTGTTCAAACCTCACCGCGCAGACTAGATTTGGTGGTGCACTCATGTTGTATTCGATGCGCTGCGCGCTCCCTCCTCACGGTAACGGGCGCTTAATCGACGTTTGTGGCGGAGGACGTTTGGCGTAACCGCAGGAGAACGAGCGCCTCACGATGCCAAAACAGACATTTCTGTGGCAGAAAGGATTCGGAAATCGCTCCACACCGGGCAAAATTCATGGAGGCGCATCAAATGTCGCAGATTTTAGGGAGGCGCTTTGGGACCAATGCGCCGTTCGCACGTGGGGTCGTTTTGCGCACTACCAAATTCCACCCCAGCGAAGCGAACGTACAGACGAACTTTGTGCGCCTCACAGCCTCCGCAACTTGGTAGTTGCTGCCGACCGAGCAGCGGATGGGCATCGATGGTTGTCCGGATCTTCATGTGTCCCGAAACGCCACCCTCGCTGCGCCATGCACACTGTAGTTGTTCAGCGCAAATCTTTGAGATGATCACACGTCGAGGAATTAGCATTCCTCATTACTTTTAAGTGAAGCTGTCTTCATGAAGCATCGTACCTTAAAGGAACTTTTCTCAGATGTCTAGCGTAGCACAGGCACAATTTTTGAATCCTAAGCGTGCGCCAGGAGTATGCCAGCTGACTTTGCTGAACATAACCTTAAGTTTACCGTATCCTCCTCAGCCCGGCGTAAATTCCTGCCACACCTCATTCTTGATTTCCTAGTACATTGAGGGCGCGGATATGGAACAGTCAAACAATGAAAATATCAAACCATCACAATGATCACAATGATGGAAGCAGACAAACAGTTGTAAAGTTGTGGAGTGCTAAGGTTTTGCACTTCATCGTCGACGAATACATGTTTTATAGAGCCGAAGGTCATAGCCAGAGATCCACACCTCCAAATTCCCATGCATCCGTTTAGGGTGGTGCGAATCTGTCCAGTCAGAAATATTTCCCCATCTGCCGCCCCATCTGTTTCAGGCCACATTTCTCATAAAACTCAACATTGTGATGACTGCAATCCAAAATAACTTTGTAGCAACCCTTCTCTTTCGCATACTCCACCAATCTTTCAATAATCTGTTTCCCAACACCCTTTCCTCTTAACGAGGCATCCGTGACAACATCTTCGATGTGCCCCGCAGGTCTCGCGCCGCGAATAAACTTTGGTTCAACCAAAACAGATCCTGTCCCCAAAACTTTTCCACCTTGAACTGCAACCAGCGTAAGCTGAATATCTAACTCCCGCTGCACACGCAAAAGCCTCCCGAACTTTTCTGGCGAAAGAGGAGGCGCGTCAGTCAGCTGCGATAAAACATCAAAAAAACCGCGCTCAAGGTCTGCCTCCTCGATGCGTCGGATGCAAATCGGCTGTGAAGAAGGTTGGTCATTGACAGCAGAGTCCATCACGAACAAGCTCGCTCGACCTGAACAGCATGCCCTGGCAGCATACGAGGGCGGGGTTGAAGTGCGGACGGCACGCAGCGCTTTGAGAAATAAGCGCGCTGTGGTTTTTGATGAATAATGGCGCGATACGCTGAACATTTTACGCGTCGAACTCAGAGGCCCACCTTCCGTCAGCCGTCAATCCTCGTCCTATTTCTGTCCACAACAACGGGGCGTGCCTCTTACAGGTCTAAGACCACAATCCGATGAGTTTTCAGCTTGCAAACCATTAATCGGCCTCTGATCGAAATGTGCGCATGACCGGGGAAGCCAATCGCTGCCGGTGGCGTGTGCACGATTGCATCTGCAAAAACTGGGGGCTTATCGCTTACCGTAGGATATGGCGTGGATCACCACGGCAAAAGACCAATACGAAAATCCTCAAGCTGCAAGTTTCGCGCCTCCGTGAATCGCTCCGATCTACATGAATCCGTTGGGATCATATAGTCCGGAATCAAAGGGTTCGTACTCGTGTGCTCATCAACGTGGAACGGACCAGAGGGAGAGGGATTTGAAAAACGGACTCGTTCACGATCCGAACGTGAACACGGGCAGCAGTTTATTGTTTATGTCGCAATGTAGTGCCTCGGTCAATAGTCGCTGAAAAGGAGACTTTCACTCCGACTGGCTGCAAGATTTTCTTGGCGGCATGGACGTTTGAAATAAGTGTTTGGATCGCCCAAATACGGGTATCTCTTTACAGAGATAAACAAAACGAATAGAGTGAAAGAATTGGCTTCCTGGCAATGATTATTTTGCTTCTGGTTGGATCAGGTTAGATTTGGCATCCATGTACACCTTGGGAACATGGATTTCATATTGATTACCGATCGGCAAACGTTCTTGTCAATTTCCTATCGACAAAGGAGGACAAAGATGAGACATATGCGGCGAATCAATGCTCAAGAACACGGATTGTCCTCCCACAAAAGCGGAATTTGTTGGGAGCTTCAGACACTACATGTATCACAATAATCACAACTGCAAAGGGAAAAAAAGAAATTTCCCAGATGGCAGAGTCCATGCGAACGAAGATGTTTTCGCAACTTGCGAATAATGGATTAATTGAGAGACTGGTATCCAAAACTGCGAAAATGAAGCGACATGAAGGCAAATGTTTCATATGCAAATTTCTCAGAAGTAAGAGATGAGGGCAGGACGCAGCCGTAACCCAGAAGAATGGCGATGTTCTCAAGAAAATATGAAGCAGACAACCGAATGCTAGTCGCGGAAATGATATATAACCTCAAAACATCGCTTCATTCACGGCAAACAGAGAAAAAACTAATTCCGTAGCTATAAACATGGAAGCATCGGTACTGATAGCATTGAACCGCACTCAGGTTTGGGTTTAGAATGCATGGATCATGGTAGGTACAAACTTTGTATCAAACTGGACTGACATTTTCCGTACTGTTGTTGATTGCTTTCTCCGCTTATCTCTGCTGCATGGAATGCAGGGATCGCTGACTAAAGTCATAAACCATCCCGAGCTGTAAGGTTTCAGGGTTTGGGGTTACATTGCCCGTTTTGACGTACGCTCATTTGATGCACTATCCAAGCGCCTCGGGCGATGAAAAGAAGAGTTGTTGATCACGCTGTGATCCAGTTGCAGGTCCATTTCTGAAGGTGCTTCTCACGTGTTTGTCAAAGCCCACAGACATGCTGTACAATGCAAGGAGAGTAGATCTCGTGCCGTGAGCAAAGGAACGTCGAACGAGCCAAAACCAGAACATAAGGTGGTATGCAATTAAGTAAAGCAAAACATTCGGCAGTGGGGGTTCCAGACCGATCCCTCATGTCAGTACTAGCCCACCTCGAAGAAATTTAGCTGCGCAGTGCGGTATGGGATGCGGCGTATGTTATCTTGATGTGACCGAATGTGGTGGTGCGGCGGCCCGCAACGCAAAATAGACCACATATTGTCGTTGACAAGGTGGCTTTCACTCGTTCGGCTTTGAGCAGTGCAACTTTTTATTGATCAACCAAGGTTATCTATGTTAAATTCCTTAAATCTTGGTAGCCGAGTATCAATTAAGCTGGGCATTTATCCACATCCGATAGGTACTTGAAGGTTGGTGCAGAAGAGAGGTACTGTCTAGTCGTCGCCGAGTGCTTTTGTGCAATATTGAAAGTGCAGCATCAGGAAGAGTTGGAAGTAGAGAATAAAAAATGACGAGTACGCATCATGTGAACTGTCAAGAAAGCCATCAAACAAAGTTCGTCGGTCAGGAAACTTGTAGCAAGTATTTGAGTACAAATGACAAGAAACTATGAGAGAAAAGAGACCAGGAACGAAGAGCCAACGAATGGAAATGAACCACAGAAATTTTACTTCTGAAAGCAATAGTTTGGGAGAGGGTCTGCAAGTGTGGGTGGTGATCCGGGACGTCGTTTAACTCGCCTCGGTGATCGGCACACTTTGCTGATGACCAACATAGAGGGAAAAGTAAAGGTATAAATTAAGGGAAAAAAGGAAGAAAGACGATAGCCATCAGTGTCGAAATGCTAGTGCAGAAGAGAGCGCAGTACCTTTGAGGTCTAATGCCTTCTATTTTTCATCAACAAGTAGCTCAGTGTGCCTAACACGGTTGAATCCCAGATTGTACCAACGAAAGAAAAAAAAGCGTTGTGAGTATAGGAGTTTGCAGTGGACCTCACGATATCCTCACAGCAAAGAAGAAGCAAACAAAATAAAGCTGACGCGCACCAATAAATGGACACGGAACCTGTGCGCAAGTCGTGTCAAAAGCACAGAATGCGCAGGGAGGGGGGAACTTGCTAAATTGAGAGCTGGAAAATGAGCTCAGTGTACTGATCGTTCGTTATGTCATCGTTCGTATTCCTTGGGCAGTGAAATGTCCTCAATCATTTGCACATGACGGTATCGGCTTTAGCTTTTACGTTCATGGCCGCACAATGTCCTAGGTTGCTTGATTCGGATCATCTACATCCTCGTCTGTCACCAAAAAGGTCTGACGACCAAAGCAAAGATGTCGACTTGGTTGCAAAATCAAATGTTGAACAAATACATCGAAAAATGAAGGCAGGTCCACTTCTGGGAGGAATTCCTGCAGGAACTGATCAACACAAGGCCAGCAAGGCGCCCCTGCAGCCTTGGGTTGGTCGAAAACCTGAGCTCGCGGCTACGCTGCCGCTGCTGTTCACATTACACATTTTACGTACACTCTGCGACACTGTCGACCATTTTCATTTCTTTGCGACATCGATCTTGTCCCACGGATCCAAGATTCGGCTGTCCAGCTCAAATACAGCACTTTTGAAGGAGAAGATTTCCACTTCTGTTCTCGGCCCCAGAGCCTTCTTCTTCATATGATGCTTCTATAAAATAAGAGCAAAGCATTGGGCCATGGAGAACCCATACAGAAACTCAGTAGAGCTGGTCATTTCCCGAGAGATGAATAGTTTTCAATACCAGACCCGATTGCAACACCCATTTTGCTGAGAAGATGTATGGGCACACAAGGATGAAAAAAAAAGCCACATGTTCTTCATCAACAGCCCTTTAAT
>JAHNZQ020000004.1:4435673-4456071 GCA_019155205.2 Gracilaria vermiculophylla
ACTGCATAGAGTAAAGGACTTGGCGCCTTCGTCTGCTGCTTGGAGATACGCCATCATAATGCCGACTGCGAGCTCCGTCGAGGCGATCAAAATGACGAAACGTCATAGGGAGTCATGGGGATGTAGAACCTCGGAGGTGTGGTACGCGAAGGTATTGGGTGTCACCACGTAGAGATACGGGGATATCCAGTAGTCCCTTCAAGAGTCGTTCACCTTGAGGTAGTACTTCGGAGGTTGCCCGAAAGGCATGTCTTGAAATTCCGTGTTATGCCAACCATAGAAGTACCCGAAGGCGGTACGTACTCGGGTTTCATCCGCAAGGTGCGTCCCGCAACGATTTAGGTTACGCCAGTAGAGGATATCGCATGGGGGACCGAAGGGAAAGACCGCGAGGGTCGAATGTCCATCGGCAATGCTTCCAGATCGCTCTGTTCTTCGGTACGAACTCTCCTTGTAAAGGAGTACCTGGAGTCGCGTCTGAACGTTGAGTTCCTCGGTGCACTCCAGATAAGAATTATCGCGGTGTCACACCGTGTTTGGAGCTTTTTCACCGTGCACTGCAGTGTGGAGCCAGTGAGTGTGATAAACTTCCACTGGGTTCTGCCTCTGATCGTTCCACGCAAACTAGTTACGGCAAAGAATCGCATCTCCTGGAGGTGCTGTCCGAAACGATGGATGTTGTCCTCCACGGGACACGGGAGACTTACGCGCCTGTCGTGAAACGGAACGAAGACCCACGTGGCACGATGGTCAAATTGCTCCCCGGAGCGAAATGGTGCACCGGTCGAGGTGCGATACACTCAGGATTGGATGGCGACGTAGTCGCCGGAGTTGGAGAAGACATGCCAAAGGTGTAGGTAGCTAGATGGATGGCGACCGAACGCGTCGTTGCACCTGAAAAGAGTGATCTGAGGCCACTTGGGGAGCGGCTAGCGGTTATTCGCCCGACCGGGGAGGGAGCTGCGTGAAGCCGCCATCGTGAAATGCGAGAAGAGGACGGACAACCGGAGGCAGGTGAGGTATGGAGCACCATGGCGGGGCGTAGGTCCATATCCAGTGGAGGCAGACGGGGGCGCAGGCAAGAAGAATATGAGACGATGCACCTTCACGGAGACGCAATCAACGTATGTGACGAGTGCGGTGTACCCCAAAGGAGAACCCGCGAGGGAATCGTTGCGTCAAGCGCTTTGGGGGAGTCGGTATCCAATCCGGACTGAACCACGCCCCCGGCACAAAGGTCACACGACTGCACCGCGCACGACACGCTCTAGTGCGGGAAAGCTCACGCCGCTGGCTGGGGCGACAGCACGAAAGGGGTACGTTAAGAAGGAGTAGACGCAGCCAGATCGAGGACGGCCAGGGCCCGCAAACACCGCTAGGGATGAAACACGAACCCACGGAAGTATGCCACGCAGGTGTACGGAAGTTTGAAAAATTCACTGAAGGAAAGATTTTATCACATCCACAGAGGCCACGCTTGCATCAACACCCATCAGAGCCACCCAGGGATCGAGAAATTGGAAGATGAACCTCGAGGACGTGGTGCAATTTAGGAAAGGAGGTATGTGTACAGTGGCTGCTAAGTAAATATGGTGGTATGGCTTTATGGCGTGATATTCTTTAGGGGGACTCTTATTTTATAAAATGGTCCACGTGGTGCATAACTCTGCCCGCGCGCGCTACAGTATCCGTAAGGGATGGTAGCATTTATATTTATTTAAGTTAATTTGTGCGGGTAATTACTACGGTACTGAGACCTATCGAGGCGGGCTACTGGCTTGATACTCAATCTGCCAGTTGCGCTCCAACTCTGAGGGAAGTAAAACCCAGCACCCTTGAGTCTTCATCTACTCTTTCGGTTGGAGACTCTCGTCGATCATACTCAGGTTTCTAAGGTCGCATCATAGCAGCGCCTGTAGGAGCATTGTCCGCTCAGTGAACCTCACCCTCTGCTTGGTGTTTGCGAGTCCCCTTTACGAATTTTCTCGGCTCGCGACAGCGAGCAACGAAGACCATCTTTAGGAACACGCTAGGAGACCTGACAGTACCAAACAGGTAATAAAACAAGAACCCTCCCTAGAAATATTCCGACATAAAGTTACACGACAATATCACCTTAGAACCCACTGCACTACATACCCCCTTTCCTGAATTGCACCATGTCCCCGAGGTCCATCATTCCATGCCTCGGTCCTTATGCGGCTCCTAACAGTGTTGATGTCATAGCGGCTTCCCGCGGTATGTGGAGTCCTCTATTACAGGATGTACCCCATACTTGCACGGTTTCGCGCCACGTACCGACCCTGGGCTCGCGTATCTCATTAGTGGCGGTTCTGGGTCCCAAGCTCATCTCGACTTAACCTAGTCCACTTGTTCTTGGTCTACCTCGCCGGGGCTAGAGCGCCCAAAATTCTGATTTTCTTGAGGATCTCTTTCGGGAAGCGTCCAAGTCGTTGCGTCCGCTCTTCTATATCCATTAGAGACAAAGCAATCATACTTTTCGCTTCTGCCCTGTCGTCGTCCACCATCGACTATGAATCCACATCCCAATAAGGTGCTCGCATCCTCGCCTGCATATACTTGTTAGTCCACTCCGCTCATTCCTCGCCGTGTTCGTGACATGAATCCTTCCTTGGAGGGGCATATATCGGCGGACGTCTACCCTGATGGTAATCCGTCCAACTCTTTTGGTGCTACCACGCGTTCGGTCTCCGTCATTCTGTCTACAACCACCTTCGGAATGCCTTCTCTGGCCCAGACGTCTGCGTCTCCGGCCAATTCTGAAGTGTGCCACTCCTTCAATGGTGCGCCGTTTCGCAGGGGGGGAGCACTTCGACCACCGTACTACGCCGGTCTTCGTACCCTTCCATGACAGGCACGTCAATCTCCCGTGCCCCGTTGAGGACTACATCCACCATTTCGGACCGTATCTTTAGGAGATGAGGCTCCGCGCCGTACTATAGGTTGCGTGAAATGACAATAAGTGAAATCGGATGGTCGCCTTTCGCGCTCACTAGGTCCACACTCCGGTGCACGTTGACAAGTTTTCGACCACGGTGGTGCACTGCGACACTATTTACCTCAGATGTGCCGAAGAGCGCGAGATTCAGACTACACTCCAACGACTCTTGCACAAGAAAAGCTCACATCAGCGAGCGGGACGTTCCGAAAGCATCGCTGATGAACATTCTGCCCTAGCGGTGTTGCCCTTCCATCCCCCTCACGATCACCTCTACTGGCTCAATCGCAATCGATGGGGGACGCACCTTGCAGATGAAACCCAAGTGCAGAACGCCTTCGAGTACTTCCATAGTTGGCATGATACGAAGTTACATGATATGCCTTCCAGAAAACGTCCAAAGTATTCCCTCATAGTGCACGACTCTTGAAGGGACCATTGGGCCTCCCTGCACCTCTGTGTGGCGACGCCTATCACGTTCGCGTATCATACCTTAG
The DNA here is from genome assembly GCA_019155205.2 of Gracilaria vermiculophylla. Taxonomy (NCBI): domain Eukaryota; phylum Rhodophyta; class Florideophyceae; order Gracilariales; family Gracilariaceae; genus Gracilaria; species Gracilaria vermiculophylla. The sequence continues at coordinate 4,439,130 of JAHNZQ020000004.1, forward strand.
AGGTTCTGAATCCACATGACTCCTTAGAACGGTTAATCATGTTGAACGCCTCGACGGAATTTGCGATCGGCACCATAGCGGCTTACCTCCGGGCCATGAACGAGGGCACTAACTCCTTTACTTGGTGCCACGATGGTCGCCTCCTCTAGGATTTTTCGTATGTGTCAGCCGCCGGACGTTTGCTCTCCTTCTCGGTACCAATTATCCGGATCCTCCGCTGCTTACGAATTCAACATTTGGCCAAAGGCACCTCGTGGAGCGAATCCAAGGCGGAAATGCTGCTGGATTACAAACTGCAAGTAGCGTGGAACAATACGCCAGATTCTCCTTCGTACGACTACGGCGAGGATAAGTTCCATCTCATTGTGAGGAGATCTAATGGAGACGATGACGAGCGAGCCTACTCGAACTTGGCCCGCCTTACTACTTCTATGGTTCCTCAGGAGCCACGGATAGGTGTTTCTGATTATAATCCCATGATGAAGAGTCTGGTTATCCGCACGCCTCTACCGTTACCTGCCCCGTCGCAGGATGTGGTTGCGCCTCCTGAGGTCGTGATGCAGCCCGCAGCATCGATGCCGGATCCTCCCGCAGTTTTGGTTGATGTGCCTCCCATAGAAGAAGACGAGATTACTCCCGTCCCGACTGCTTCGGCCCCGGGGGTGCAAACCCAACTGCAGAGCGTCCCTGTGCCGCTAATACAGCCTCCTCTGAGAGGCGGTCCCGTTTTTGTGACGCCGTCTCCTCAGGTGTCGGCTGCTCCATCCTTGGCCCTACCAATCTTAGCGGCAGAGCCTGTAGGATCCGCTCGGGAGCCCACTGTCCCAGCTGGTCCGCTCTCTGCGACTCCTTCTGTGGCGTTTGTTGTTCCGTGAATGGAGATTGCCGCTTCTGGCGTTTCCTCGTCGGGGTTATCCTCTGGAGTTCTTCGTACTGCCTTCCGGGAGTTGGTGCAGGCCTGTATGGTGATGGGCAGTCCTGCTCCTACTTCTCCTGTATAAGCTTTGCGCGAGGGTTGCAACTGGGTCCCAGAGCTCCATAAGACCCGGGTGGACCGAGCTTTGATGGCTGTCATCAGGTAGAGCCTGACCAAGTCCTTCGAGAGCCCGGCGCTCATGGCGGAAGCTTGCCTCGAAGCAGAGTATGCAACGCGGTTTGGCGAACTCTAGGTGTGAAGAATTTGGCTGTGGAAAATGTCCATCGTAAGAACAAAATAAGAAACTCATGAGGTGGAGCAGCGGCTCTCCGACGGGTGCTTATAGTTCGAGTTGGCCGTGCCCACGCGCCTAGTGAAAAGAGGTGCCACCGCAGAAGCGCATGGCAAGCAGATCCTGGAGGCGAAAAAGAGAACTCCAGGTGAGGATGATAGAGCGAAGAACGAAAAATAACCCTGTCTTGGGGTCCCACCCCCTTTTTTAAACGGAAAAACCTATGCGGAAATGCGGTTTCGCTCCAGATCGGCGTTATATTTCCTGAGAGAAATCTCCAAAATGAGTTCCGTGAGTTCCTCCGTGTCATCTTTTGAGGTGTTCCCGTACCACTGTACGCGGTATGGTAGTCCATCAGGGGTCTGTCGGTGAGAGAAAACATGGTCCGCCGCATAAAGTATATCACCTGGAGGGGTAATCATGGCGTCTAGGGCTCTCATCAAAGTTTCAACAAGATTTGTGATGGAATTTACAGTATCCATCGGCATCATTACTCTTGAGGTGGTTGGAGTAGGAATATCCGCGGGTGGCCACTGAGGAGGGGTGGCGGCCGTTCCGGAAAGCCTGGGGGTTGGGGCGTTCGTCACCAGATCGCAGGAGACGACATCTTGAAGTCCGTTTCCCTCAATGGTGGCAGTAACTTTATGGGTTTCAAGGACTTTTTATGGCCCTGAGGTGCTTTGCGCTAATTTTTGAGTAACACCCGTCGATTGATCTGACGTCTCCCGAGTTGTGTAGAGGAAAACCTGGTCTCCTTCCATCAGATGAGGGCTTTATTTCACCTTTTAGGCAAAATTCCGTTTATATATCCTCTGCAAGGCGTTGATTCTCTCCTTTGAGAGAGTGAGTGCGTCCTCGTAGCGCCATAAGATGGAGCGCTTTGCTTGAGCCGCGGTTGGTTCCTGTGGCCTATCCGCACAGTGCGTCGTGGCACGTGCCGTCATCATGGCACTAGGTGCGACGCACGAGAGCACCAGATTGAAAAACGTGGTCCCCACGGAGCATTGCACCTGCAGATTGTATGCAAACGTAAGGAGGCCCATGTATGCGTCCTAATCCTTCTGGTGATCCGCGATGTAATGTTTCAATCTTGAGACGATGGGTTTATTAAACCTCTCCGCCTATCCGTTGGTCCTGGGGGTGATATGCAGTGGTAGACAACTGTTTCATCCCAAGCATTCCGGAAATGGCGCTGAAAAGCTTCGCCGCGAACTGGAGTTCGTTGTCCGTGAGGAGATACAACGGGATCCTTTATGGGTAAACCCTATCTTTCGGAAAGGTGTCGGCATTTTATGCTACATTGGTGCTCCGGAGAGGAATGGCGTGCACGAGCTTTGAGAACCGATCGGTGATCACGAGGATAAATCCGTATCCTTTCTCCGACTATGGAAGCGGCCCCAAAGTATCCACGGCCACGAACTCCAAAGATCCTGTGGGCGGGAACGGGGTGAGCGGTCTCCGGTAATTGCGGATATTCCTCCGATTGGTAGCGCACGTGTTGCAACCCACTACCGTTTGAGAGGCCTTATAAGCCAGATACGGCCAATAAAACTGCCTCTACATAGTCAAGTACAGGTGCGATCCACCGGGGTGTCCGGCAAGGCGAGCATAGAGCGAGACATTCACAACACGCACCCGTAAGCTCGTTGGGAACAAAATATGTAGATAAAGGTCGAGGGGAGCACGGCGTACAAGCACGCCGTCCCAGTCGACGTGGAATGACGATGTTAAATTACCCACAGTGGCGCGGCAGTCCTTGCAGTACACATTTGTTCTCTGCTCCTTCAGCAACTCCGCTGTAATGATGGGGAGAACTTCTCTCTCTTCTTCAACAAGGGCCGTCACCTCAGGGAGCCCACTTTACTTTCCTCTACGTTCACAGCATTCAAAGCATTCTCCATCGGATCTTTCTTTCCCGCCGGCGTCCTTAATGACCAGAAACGATATGGTTTCTTCCAAAGGTGTTTTGTCTTGCCCTGGGTGTAGATTCGAGAGAGCGCGTCCGCTGCCTAGTGTTCTATGCCAAGACGGTGGACGACGTCAAACTCGAAATCCAGGAGGCATGGCCTCCACCTTTCGAGGCGGCCGGAATCATCCGTCAAAGACAGTATTCACTTCAATGGTGCATGGTCCGTCCTCGAGGTGAAACGCGCGCATTTCATGTATGTGTGTAAAAGCAACACCGCCCAGACGATGGCGAGACAGTCGTGCTCCGATGTGGAATAATTCCGTTCCGTAGCTGCGAAGCTGCGACTTCAGTATCCGATGGGTTGAAGTCCACCTTCAGGTTGTTCCTGTAAAAGGGCACATCCGACCTGGTATTTTCAGGCGTCAGGGTCCAGCACCATTCGGCCCCGCTGCTTCGGAAGTACCAAGATCGGTGACTCTATCATTCTCTTCTTTAGTGTGGTAAAGGCTTCAAACGCCTCGTCCGTCAAGGATGCCAAATGAGTCGGTTTTTTTTCTCCAGAAAAAACTATATCGGCGTTGCAATGCGGGAGAGAATCGAAACAAACCTCCGAAAGACATTACACAACCCCAGGAAGGGGCGGAGCTCGGTCTGGTCTGTGAAAGAAAGAGCTTCCTTGATGGCGTCTCTAGTCAATGTGGAAACCTGTACGCGGCCTGGAAGCACAATTTGCCCTAAGTGATCGACCGAAGACTTGAAAAAGAACTACTTAACTAGCTTCAAGGTGAATCCAGCATCCATCAGGAGTTAAAGCACGTGTTTCAAATACGTAGAATGCACTTCTACGCTGCGGGAGTATAGAATGACATCGTAAATATACACCAGGGCGTACTGCCGCTTTACTCTCGACAGCATTATGTCTACCGCTCGTTGGAACGTAGCGGGTGCATTCCCCAATTTGAATGGCATCCTTAGGAATCTGAGAACTCCACAGTGCCAAGTGAAAGTTGTCTTGTGCTCATCGGAGACATCCAGCTAGATCCGCCAGTAGCCAGTGTTGACATCAAGGGTAGAGAAAACGGACGTATCACCTAAAGAGTCAGTATATTCATCCATACAGGGTATCGGGTACGAATCGCGTACAGTCACCTCGTTGAGGCGTCTATAATTCAGGCAGGACCTCAAAGAGCTATCTACCTTCTTCACAAAGAGCACTTGAAAGTCCCATTCTAAATTTGAGGGCTCGGTAAAGCCCTTATCTAACAGCCGCTGGACCTCATCGCGTTTGCATTCACGCGCATGAGGCGTCGCTCTTCTCGAGAATTGGTGTACTGGTATTGCCTCAGGTTTGAGCTGGATCCAGTGCTTGGCGAGGCCCACCTGTCGAAGGCAACCAAACTACAAGTCCTGAAATACGGATAGCTTCTCCACTATCCTATGGCGATACTCTTCGAAATCTTTGCCAATATGGAGCTTCTCTTCTCAAAGGGCAGGCTTGTCTTCCTCTAGAGCCATCTTTGTCGCTTCAAAATTCGTGGTGGCGATTGCATCGCGTTCCGCAACGTCTTCCGTACCAGAACCATGAGCCATTAATGCAGGGACGGTAGTGCCAATCCGACTACAGATCCTTTTTGGGGCCGTAACGGCGACTCTTTTGGGTTGGCAAGCACGACCCTGAACGTAATGTTCGGCACTATTTTTATGACGCCGTTAGCCATCATTCAGTGCTGCTTCGTCGTCAGATGTAGACTGCTCTGTAGGAATAAAAAGCCAGATGCCGTGGTGTGCACCCAAACTTCGGCCTGACTTCTTGCTAGTATTTCGATACTCTGCACCACCCGGAGCTTATTACTGCTTCTCCCTTGGAATATTACCCACTTGACGCGCATTGGCGTCCGGTCTCTGAAATGCTGGCACGATACCTATATGGGCGACATCGTGAAACGTCACCTTCCGAAGGCGTGGATATATTGCACGTACATACCAATCTAAAAATGCAGTGCCCAATGTGCATTGCGTTGCCAAGTTGGTTCCCACATGGAACCTCATGTTCATCTGTAGGGGGCCCAGCCGGAGATACAAGGGCTATGCTCCCAGTATGTTCAATGCCCAATGCGACGTGTCGCGTCGAGCATCGTAGGGAGCTTGCCAGTCGTTAAAGAGTAGATAGCAGACCCCGGGAGAACGTCGGCGTGCACCATGTTAGGGACAGGATGGGATGCACCGTTATGGAGGCGAGCGGGAAACCTCCTATAGCGGCAAACATCTTGTATTTCACACGGCGAAGCGTGCAAACAGATTCGTCAAGGTGTCAAAAGGGTCCCAATGGATTTAGGGGCCCACCACTTCTCCTTCGACCATGCAGGCGGCTTCTCTCTCATTCCTATTGGTGACATCCGTGGGGCCCATACTTGAAGGTAAGGAGTTAAGCGGAGCCTCTACGCGTGACCCTGACAATTTTAGTGGTTGGGGGCGATTGGAGTTCCACTAAGGGATCGCTGCTGCGGTTTCCCATCGAGATGCAACGCGTTCCCTTGAGGTACGTCCAGTCTGAGTATTAGCCATTACGCTGTCGGCGCAGGTGCCAGTGGAACTAGCTTTACTCGAACAAAAGCTCTGTATCCCTAGTTTTCTTGAGTGGACTACACATCTTGATATGCGGTTCGATAAATTCCGCTCTCCGTTGGTGTGTCCTTCAGGTCCTGGAATTTATTCTCCCTTTCCTGAAACATGGCGGCTCTCATTGTCATGTTGATAGTAGTACAGTGTACTGACTCTCGAGACAAGCAAATCCTGCACGGCAGTCGGTAGCCTCGAGGGTTCGCAAATCGGACACTCCTGAAAGATCCTGCCGAGGCGTATGAAGTAAGAGACGAGAGTGTCCTTGTCCTAGACGGTGCTCCCTGAGAGAAGGCGTATGTGAGGGCAATGGCCGTTTGCTCTGCCACGAGCGTGAGCTCGTTGATCTTATCTGAGGTGCTGGAGTCCAGCGTCTGGGCGGAAGCCCGACAGTTCCTTGAGGCCTTCGATTTGTCCGAAAGTGGAGCGTGGCTATGAAGAGCGACACGGTGAATATGCCCATAAGATTCCGTGAAACGCGCTAGCTCCGTATAGGTGGTCTTTGGGTGTGTGGTCAGCTAATTACGCCCCCTGACGCGGATTGAGAGAAGAAGTCCCTTGACAAACAACAACTTTGACCGCCGTTCGGGGTACACGTTCCCACACCGTTGGGCCTTCGTCCACAGCTAATTTGAGAACTCCGTCTCGTTTATTACCGTGTTGTGCCTGTAGGAGGTGCCTTCAGCGTCAGCATCTGCTATCAACGCGTCCGTTGTGTATCTTTTGAGGAGGAAATTTGTCACCTCCTGGTACGTCGAGAAGACCTCCGTTCCAAGCTTGTCGACAACGGTGCTCTCCCCAGTGAGGCGCGGCTGTAACAGCGAATGCGCTTGGACTGTGAGGTAGAACTGAAAGCCCCATATGGCGGCACCTTCATGGACACTATTGGTATTACACGATGAGCGTAAGGGTGTGAGAAAATTCAACACCGAGATGGGTTCTTCGCCTGAGAAGGAGTGCTTCTTCTTCTTAATATCCATCCGGGGCTGAATCTTCGTGAATCGTTTGACCACTGGCGCGTCGTAAAGAATGGAGCGATCATTCAACCTGTCGGTTTCATAATCCACCACTTTGGCGAAGAGATCGTTCAGCAGGACGAGCTTCCTGACCCTTCTGCTTTCCTCCTTCGGAGGTATACTTTCCTCCGAACTGGAGCTGTTTACGGATTTGGATTCCGAGCTTCTCTCCGAATCGGTGTCTGGCTTTCTTCTTCGCTTTCTCCGTTTCTTTTGGCGCCTTTTTTTTAGGTTGTCTAGGTGCCTGACGATATCCTCGCTATTGCGGTTCACCGAGGAGTATCCTGTCCTTCTCTCCTTGGGTAAATTATTTCGCGCCCGGTAATCAGTCCTCCTACGTAGGGTGTCAGATCCAGACGGTGCATAAAAATATTCCTGAGGCGATCCCGTTTCCGTACGGCAATATCCTTTCCTTATCTGGCGTACTGGGCGGCAGTATCCTGTCTTTCTCTGCCCGGGGTCTCCCTAGGTGGTGATAGAGGAAATCTATCCTGTAGAGAAGAATGAATTTGAAGCGCCGCTGCTGAAAGCCGCTGCGCGGTTTGAGAACACGTCTTCACACGGATAACATCTGTGATCACCTCTAGGAAGGGGTCTGAACCAAACAAAGCATCCACAGCACTGTTGAGCACTCTCCGTTGCTATTTCGTCCACAAGGGCGTGGCGGCGCACTTCAAAACGCGCCTCGTCATCTGCCAAAATTCTTTCCACCAGCTACTGTGAGAGCCGATCCGCAAGGCGCGGGGCCGGGGACTCCAGTAGGGAGTTATCCTCCGCGTGTTCCCGTCCCTGCAGCTCCTAATGTTGCGGCTGGGATGCAAGGTTATTTTCTTCACCATCCACTTTGGCGTTCTGCAGAGGTGTCGCGGGTAATTCCTCTTCTCTCTGATCCTGCACTGTCCCACCGTGATTCTTGAAACGCTGCACAGAGGAGCCAAGATTCCGGAGAGACTTTCAGGACCCTCCAGTGTGGCGGCCATCTCCTGGGGAGCGCTGTGCGTGCTGTGCCCGCCGTAGGAGTCGCTTGCCTAAGGGTACTGTAAGGGGGTTTCCATTTGAGGTTTCTGATATTTTTATCGAGGAGTACGTCGGGGGTGATTTCCTTCCACTTCCAAATCCTCTTCAGGAAGAATTCCACTGCTGGTTTCTGATCGTTGCAAACTAAGAACTCTGTTCTGTTGTAAGTCTTCGGCTTTCTTTAGGAAACTGACCTTCTAAGTCGGGAGACCAGTTGTGGTACCATTAGGTCTTCTGTTGAGGTGGTACCGCACAACATCTGTTAGGAGTTTTATTGACTCCAAAGGTGGGATTTCCTAAACAATTGGCCTCCGGTTATTACTGTCACGAGCCGGGGGAGTTCTTAACGGGGATTCTTAAGCAACAAGCAGAAAAGTGGGTTCACTAGGCGGACAATGCTCCTACAAAAGCTGCTACGAGACGACCTGGGGATCTGCGGCTTAGAAACCGAAGAATACTCGACGAGAATCTCCAATCAGGAAAGTAGACGAAGACTCAATGGTGCTTGGTTTACATCTCCAGAGTTGAAGCTCGACCGGCAGGTTGGATACCCCGACGGGATCCCGCCGCAACAGGTCTCATTACTGTAGTAGTTACCTGCACCGATTAACTGAAATAAATCAAAATTTTACCGTTTCTTAAGACTACTGTAGCGCACGTGAGCCGAGCTATGCACCGCGTGGCTCATTTATTAAAATACGAGCCATTCTTAGGAATACCCCGTCGTAAAACCCACACCACAATATCAACTTAGGATCAACTGCACTACACCTAGAACCTACTGTACTACGTTTTTGACATATTTGTCATATATGCAAAAAAACTCGAATAAATCGGGGGGTGGTCAGGGAAAGCCTCAAATGGATTATTAGAAATGAGACGGAAGATGGGTGCTGCAAGTTGAGCGTGCTTTCGGGCTCAGCCTCATCTGATAGCGGCGTCGATGCAGACACCATTTTGAATCGAAGAAGTTCGATTCCTTGTATCAGCAGTGATCACTGTCCGATTTACGATAGGAAGACGCAAGGCTGTGGGAGGCATGAAGGTTTCTCCGTTCGATGCCTTTCTGGTTTACTTGGTTGGGTTGTGCTTCTATCTTTATTACTATCCGTGTGTTTCCTAATCCAGAAGCACTGCCTAATCGGACGCCATATTGAGCTTATATGGCCATTGATGAGTGATATGGTAAATATAAAATACAGCCATCCAACTGAGTTGCGTGGCCGCCTTGAGTAGTTGCTTGCTTGGCACCGGCTACCCTAGGCTTCACAGCAATATGCAAAAATAGATATCAAGAACTTAATATGAATGTTTGCAAGTGCACAAAAACATGACTCGAAGGAAGTTTACTTTTGCGCATTTTTGAAAAAAAAACAGACTGTGACGTTTATTGCATACTGAATACGTGTTTACTCAACTATTTATATAATATTTGGAATGAACCTGACCTCGCCCATATAGAAGTTTTCATAGGCATGTTTTGTGAAAAATATTGCACATTATGAATCACGGAGAATGTTGCAGTAAGCAAGGTATTTTTTTTTAAACACAATAATTTCTTATCTTTTGTGAATAGCAAGCTCTAAAAAACTTTTTAACAGCTTTGTACCTCAAGTTCAGGGATTACTGTCGTTTGAACGCGGCTGCTGTGCGTTGCAGTCTTCACGGTGTACGAGCAACGTGGTGTTTGTGAGCGTAACGTGGCGAAGGGAGAAGACAAACGCGTCTCTTCGCCTTTGAATAGCAAAGCCGTCGAGTGACTTCGTTTAATGATTATTTTCTCACTTCTCTCCCCTATCCGGCCTCGCCGCTCTTACTCCCGGCAGTTACAACAACGCCAGATATGCGGCGTCGCGAGTGTGCTGAGCCACAGGATGGCGTAGCGCACTGTGCGACTTTAAAATAAGTAAAGTCCATTAAAATAAAACCATTGTATCCTCAATTCATATTATGGGTGTTCACAACGCGTGTCACCCTACGATACAATTACCACTCCCTACGGTGGCACTGTCGGTGGCGGGGTATCTTCGGCGTTGTCTTCGTGTCTCAGGGCGCTATTTGGTACGACCTAGACCTCTTCTTGGTGAGGGTTCAGTCCCGAGTTTGCGTCGTCTTGATACCGTCGTACACTGACGCTGTTCCGACTGTGACCAAAAAGAATCGCATTATCTCTGTCATTGAGAAACTAATGGCTGGTAGCTGTACTGTACCGAGATTGAGCGTTCTTGCTGTTCGGCGAATTCATGGAGCTTGCAGCGTACAAAACGCTTTCCATGACACGTTCCATCACGATATGTCAACTTTTTAACCGCGAGCTTGGAAAAACGTAAGATATTGCGTCATTGCGGAGACAGACAATGCATTGGAAATGCCACGCCCAGAACCACCACAGCCGCGTATAACGAAACAGAACTGTAGCTGCGCAGCGAAAATCATACGTCAAAGGGTCCGATCATGGTGTATCCAACATCCAGGGTTTTCCATAACCAGCCAAAGGCCTGGTTTGCGTTAAACAAGCGCTGAGACCAAGCGGAATCACGTCGCATCCAGTCTACTAGTTCCTGGTGACCTAGTGCTCCGGTTGTATCTGTAAAGTTCCAGTCCTTAGAATGTTTTTTAGAGCAGCCTGATGCATTGTCTTCGTTATTCCGTACGCCACATTATGTGAGCTTCGTACGAAGCCAATATCCGATACAGTCTTATTCTTGAATCTCTGTCTAACTGTGGCAATTTCTAGCCTGAGTCGCTTTTCAGAAGTTCTGGATCCCTTTGACATCACATCAAATAGCGACTTTCTGTCCATAAAGATTTGTACGAGAATCTATCGATTTATTATATCACTTATCTCGGCTGCGAGCGGGGTTGCTACATCAAAAAGATCACTGAAAACAATTACTTCACCTGCCATCAGGGATCTTGTGCCTCGCGTAGCCTTGTAAGACTTTAAATGTATCGGTACTACATTGTCCGTATCGTCTCCCAGAAAAACAATGTGACCAAGTGGCGAAGACATGTCCATGTTCTTTGCAAAGGAAGAGTCTAAGTAGCCTATGACTCTCAGTGTTTCGCGGTATAATCTCGGAAGACGAAGATAAAGTATGGTACTGTTCGCATATCTTACGGCCTGATTCAAATGTCGTACAAAACTTTTCTGATCATCCTTGAAGATTACCTCGGTCACCTGTGCAAGCTGGGAGATCTGAAAAAGACAATGAGGTCTAGTGTTGGCCAGCCAGGCCATCTTCATACGCAAAGGACGGAACGAGGAGAACGTTGCATCCAATGGGAGTTCTTACAGCTTCTTTGAGTACGAATGTTGCTCCTGCACAATTGTTGAGTCCGGCTTTCTATCCGGGGAAAAACCAGTGAAACGGCAAAGTAGACCTTGCTCCTCACCCATGTCGAACCTCTAGTTGGTTCTTGGGCATTGTTTCTTGAACTCACCATATCCTGATCTTAAGAAATCGTCCAAATAGCCACCAGATATTCTTTTGAGCAATCCTTCTTTCATTAGGATATACAATGCAGGGTCTGATTACAGCGGACTCATGTCCAAGTTCTTCACATGATGTTGGTCTATAGTCTGGTGCCATAAGTCAACTGATTTGCAGAGACCTTAGAGTGGCTTCAGCAGCTAAAGGCACAGTGACGGGTCCAATTCGAACTCCGGAACAAGATTGGTGATGAAAACGTCTCGAAGAATGGGTTCGGCAGCTAGAAGATATGCCTGCCAAACATCGGATGTCCAGGCATCAGACCCATGAATCATGGCAAGGGATAAGAGCAGCAGGATAGATGGATGCTCCGGAGTTGTCGTCGAACGTAACATCATGTGCTGAAGCTTTTCCCGATGTCCACCAATGACAAAGCGTGCCCTATACTTTATTCGCCCATCCCCCTTGGACTTGATATCTAAGAGGAATCGACCCGGAAGTATGTTCCCATCCGTTCGTACCTCTTCTCTCAGAGTTATCTTTAAGGTGCCACGGGTCAAGCGGTTCTTGATTGCGTTTTTATCAGCTTCCGCCATCTCCTTGGTGCTTGCTCTTGGGTCATTCTTGTTGATAATCTCGGTCAAGTATATGCCAGTCTGCTCTCCTTTGGCGGATCGGAAGGGGTCGGAGCACTTGCACATAATGGAGTTGAATGAGTATGCGATTGTCTCAGGCTCGTAGTAGCGTTTGACGTGAGCCAGATTGAAGGGCTTTGCCGCTCCAATCGGGAAGTTTTGCACATATACCAGCTTCTTCAGCTCATCCACTCCACTGATCTTGAACGGACCCGTCCATTCTCCGATACGGTTCTCGACGATGTTCTCCCTACAATTAAACACTTTATCATCAATCTGGTATGATGAGTAGCAGGCTTATGGTACTCTATGCTTCAGAGCGCGATCGATCCTGAGTTTTGCCGTGCACCTTCCCATCCTGGTCCGAGCGATCTTTGCTACCTCTACACGACTTGCCAAGGTCTCTCTGCTCCTCTGAGGTTCGGATGTGGTGCGCACAGGAGGAAACTCATCGAAAACTAGTGCTGATGGTACAAGTCTTTGCGATCTAACTGTATCATTCATAGCCTTCAGAAATGCAGCAAGTGCTACCTCCGGCTCCATGGAAGGGTTCTGTACCATGATCTTTCAGTACGTTTTTCATAGATGGTGATGATACCGCTTGCCCAGCCCGAGACACGAGTGGGCTTCCACACCCGTGCAATCGAAATCAACGGTATATAGAGCCGTAATTTCGACGAACAGCTGTCTAAACGCACTGCTCTGGTATACTAACATTCAGTTTGGAATTCCAGTGTATATGGCTATCTAGAATGTGAGAATTTTCTTCCATATGGTCTTAGTAGACACGTCCGGAAGGAAGATGGCGGCTGAGAATCCAGTTCCTTCGTCGGTGTTGTGCAGCACGAGTTTGCCATTGATGTACATGATATCCATAAGAACTCTTTCATCAATGCGGAAATTTTCGGCTCCAAGTGAAACACGGAAGTGGCTCGGAGGGTTCTGAATTCTTTGGCATAGATCGCATCGCTTGCTAAGACCTCTCAATACTGCGAGTGTCTGGGGGCTTGCATCCTCGGGCCTCGCTCTCTTAATCAACTCGAAGAGTTTATGAGCAGCAGAATTAAATAGGTACCGTACCAGCTTGTGTAGCTGTGTTATTGTGAGGTTTGTTTGCGTACGGAAACATATATCAACAAACACAAGACCACTGGCAGCACGGCGCAAGGGAATAGACCAGCGATCCACAAACGTGGCTTGATTTTCGTCAGTGTTCATCTGCATCCTGTGCGTTAGACGGTACGCGACTGTGTCCGCAATAAGGGTCTCGCTTTCTAGCATTTCCATCACAAGCAGAGCGGGAATGTCCGCTAGTAAGACGTCCATTGTGACCAGGACAGGACTAACGCGCGGAGGTGTAGCGAGGTGAATTTCTATCTGTCCAAGCGACTCATACGTTACATCAGCAGGCTTGTAGCACGTGTGAGACAGTAACTTTCGAAGTCTTGGCGGTCGAAGCTAGCGATTCGAAAGAACACGCTTAAGTTCCTTAAATCCGATGACTGATTCCTGTGCTCCAGTATCCACATAGAATCCGTCATCTCGAGACCGATTACGCTGCTTGGCAAGTTTTGTGACAAAAATGTGAGTGGCGTCGACTTCCACAGGCTCTCCAATGGGGTTGCGTTTCGGTAGAGCAGTTCTATGCAAAACTGCTCATCGGCACAGGCGACGGTGTTGAGGCACTAACTTTTGTCGCCCTACTGAAAATATAATGGTGCTATGTACATTACATCTCGATTCATAGTAGCAACAACATGGTTCGTGAACCATTCTACATCGAATTTCTCGACATCTTTGCTGACCAAGGGTTCACCTCCACCTGTCAGTTGCTCATACAGGCAAACTTCCTTAACATCGTAACCTGGTCCATGATGGTCGTCGCCGCCATTATTCGTGTCAGAGGCATACTTGGTATCTCCCTCCGTTTCCAAGACAAGGTCCGACACAATGTGCACGGCGGACTCACCACTAATCATCCTTCGACGCACATGGTTACGGATAGCATCAGGTAGACAGCGATGGCCTGGTTGCCAATGTCCGTGGCATTAAGGGCACTCATTGCGGCGGCGACATTCTTCAAAAGTTCCGGGTTGGGTGCAAGGGCGATGTGCTACCACTGGTATGCTTCTGACCGACGCAGGAGTCCCTTTAAGGTGGATGCTTTCGAGCGTATTTCGGATCCCGTGCATATTGTATATATAGTATCTCCTCACCCACAGCATACGTCTCAGATGCCTTATTGATCTCTCTGCTTTCTTGTTTTAGTTGAAGACATTCACTGAGAGCAGTGGTAAGGCCATGGAAGGTATACTTGAGGGTAACAATGTTCCTACCTGGGAGCTTTGCCCACCACGATCCCAGAACTGCATTGCGAAGGTATCGAACCTTATGGTCCTGAGAGGGGAAGTGAGGAGGGCAGAGAGGAGCTAGTTCGTTTATGATGCCCAAAGCTATGCTCAGTCCCTTGGACTGCGTCATAAGTTCGTTCTCGACATGACGTCCCGATGGGAAGAGTGTTGAAGATTCCATATAATTGTAGTTGGCGGGAGTTACTATTATACTCTTTTATAATGAGCTACGCCATATCTTCAAAGGTTATATTATCTCTAGCGTTATTGAAAAATAACGTACGAGCTGGGCCGTCCAAGATGTTCATGATGTAGTCGGTTTTCTGAGCAGGAGTAAGACGATGCTGGCGAGCACTTACGTTGTAATCATTAGCGTTAGCTCAATTGACCGGGTTAGCTCTCCTTTGAATCGATTATCTTCAAAGTGTTGGAAGAAATGGCTATCTTTTTGTATATCTTCTGAACTTTCACGTTTCCAAGCTGTGGCATTTTCGTTTGCTGGCTGTATTTATTCGGGACACGGGGCCACCTTGCATAAGCAATACCCCAACGCTTCCAGGTGATCCAGGTGCATCATCTCCACTAGCGTTGCTCCCACCATTCTGCCTGCGATCAATAGCTTCTGCAGGCCTGTTTGTGGTACTGTCAGTTCTCCTTTCGAGGTCGTAGAGCACATCGTCCGTTAGGAGTTATTATTGACTCCATAGTTGCATGTTACTTAAGGTGGTTTCCGGTAATCGCTGTCGCGAGCCGGGGGAATTCTTAAAGGGGGTTCGCAAACACCAAGCGGAGGGGGAGGTTCACTGGGCGGACAATTCTCCTTCAGGCGCTGCTATGAGGCGACCTGGGGATCGGCGGCTTAGAAACCCTGAGATGATCGACGAGAGTCTCCAACCGGAAAAGTAGATGGACACTCAAGGGTCCTTGGTTTACTTCCTCAGAGGTGAAGCTCGACCGTCTGAAAAAGGATCAAGCCGGGAGCCCGCCTCCACAGGTCTCATTACTGTAGTAATTACCAGCACAAATTATCTAATATACATAAATTATACGGTCCCTTAAGAATGCTGTAGCGAAAGCGGGCAGAATTATGCACCACGTGGCCAAGTTAATAAAATACGAGCCCTTCTTAAGAATTTCACGCCATAAATCTACACCACCATATTTCCGTAGGATCCACTGCACTGCATATCCCCTTTCCTAAACTGCACCACGTTCTCAAGGTGCTTCTTCCGAACGTTCGATCCCTGAGTGGTTCCTGTCGGTGTTGGTGCAAGCGCGACCTCCGGCGACGTGAGACATTCTTTCCTCCAGGGATTCCATTATACTTCCGTACTCCTGCGCGGCGTACCACGGCGGGCTCGTGCTTTATCCCTTGCGGTGGTTGCAGGCCCTGGCCCTCCTTGACCCGGCCTCGTCTTCTCTTTCTTGGCGTAGCCTGTCGGTGCTGCATCACCAGTCGGCGGCGTGAGCCTCCGCACACTTGAGCGTGTCGTGTACGGCGCAGGCAATCAAACTCCGTGGCCAGAGTAGGGGTCAGTCTGGACTGTTCGCTGAATCTCTCAAGGCAACTGCAACTCCGATTCCTTCAAGGATTCTCTTTCTGGGGAACACCCGTTTCATTGCGTCTTCTCGTTGAGTCTCCGTGATGGTGCATCATCTCATATTCTTCTGGTCTGCGGCCCCGTTGGCCTCCACTGTATATGAACTTGCGCTCCGCCATGATCCCGCATACCTTGCCGTCCTCCGATTGTCCGTCCTCTCCGCGAATTTCACGATGCCACCTCGACGTGGCTCCCTACTCGGTCGGGCGTATAACCGCGGGCCGCTCCCCTAGTGGCGTCTGTCCACTCTCCTCAGGTGTGAGGACACGTTCGACAGCCACTCATTCAGCTACCTACCCCTTCGACATGTCTTCTCCAACTCCGGCACCTACGTCTCCATCAAATCCTGAGGTGTATCACACCTCGACCGGTGCACCATTTCGCCAAAGGAAGCAATTCGAAAATTGTGCCACGCGGGTCTTCGTTCCGTTCCAAGACAGGCGCGTAAGTCTCCCGTGCCCCGTGGAGAACTACATCCACCACTTCGGACGGTACCTCCAATCGATGCGATTCCGCGCTGTACCGGAGGTTGCTTGGAACGACCAGAAGCAAAAGCGGGTGGACGCCTATCGCGCTGACTGGGTCCACACTCCGGTGCACGGTGACAACGCTCCAACCACGGCGGGACACTGCGATACTTCATATCTCAGGTGCGCGGAGGAACACGAGGTTCAGACGCGACTCCAAGTACTCCTTCTCAAGGAGAGTTCGCACCAATGAGCGGAGCGATCTGGAAGCATTACCGATGGACGCTCGACCCTTGCGGTGTTTCCCTTTGATCCCTCATGCGATATTCTCTACTAGCGTAACCGAAATAGTTACGGGACGCACCTTGCGGATGAGACCCGAGTACGTACCGCCTTCGGGTACTTTTATCGTTGGCAAAACACGGAATTTTACGACATGCCTTTCGGGCAACCTCCAAAGTACTACCTCATGGTGAAAGACTCTTGGAGGGACTACTGAGTATGCCCGCAACTCTGCGTGGTGACACCCAATACCTTCGCGTACCACACCTCCGAGGTTCTAGATCCCCATGACTCCCTAGGGCGTTTCGTCATTTTGATCGCCTCGACGGAGCTCGCAGTCGGCATTATGATGGCGTATCTCCAAGCAGCAGACGAAGGCGCCAAGTCCTTTACTCTGTGCAGC
>JAHNZQ020000004.1:4467401-4479050 GCA_019155205.2 Gracilaria vermiculophylla
GTAGGGAGCTTGCCAGTCCTCATGGAGCCGAAAGCAGCCCCGGGAGCACGTCTGCGTGCACCAGATTGGGGCCAGCTCCGGTATCGAGGATAGCGCGCACCGTGGTGGAGGCGAGCGGGGAACATCCTATAGAGGCAAACACCTTGTAATTCTCACGGCGAAGCGTGCAAACAGAATCCTCAAAGGTGTCGAATGGGTCCAACGGGATTGGGGGGCCCGCCGATTCTGCGTCGACAGAGCAGACGGCCTCTCCCCCTTTCCTGAAGGCGACCTCCGTGGAGCCGAGGCTCTGTGTTGGAGCGCCACGCGGAGCCTCTACGCGTGGCTCTGAGGGTTTTCCTGGTTGGAGAGGGGCTGGGTTCCAGGCGGGGACGGCTTCTGCGGTTGTGCATCGCGATGCGACGTGCTTCCTGGAAATGCAACCGGCTGGGACACCTGTACCGGCGTTGCGGGTGCCAGTGACAGTAGGACAGGCTGCACTCTCGGTGGAGCACGGTAACCGTAGTTTCCTTGAGGGTAGCGGATGTCGCGATACGCGGTTCTATAACTTCCGCTCTCCGTTGGTGTTTCCTTCAGGTCCTGGAAGTTTTTCTCTCTTTCCTGTAGGATGGCGGCCCTCATTGCCGGGGTGAGAGTCGTACAGTATACGGGCTCTCGTGACAAGCAAATCCTGCGAGGCGGTGGGTAGCCTCGAGGGTTCGCAAATCGGACGCTCTTGTAGGATCTTGCCGAGGCGTACAAAGTGAAAGACGAGGGTGTCCTCGTCCTAGACGGTGCTCGCGAGAGGAGGCGTATGGAAGGGCAAGGGCCTCTTGCTCTCCTACGAGCGTGAGCTCGTCGACGTCCTCCGAGGTGCTGGAGTTCAACGTCAGGGCGGATGCCCGACGGGTCCTTGGGGAGGCCGGTTTATCCGAAAGTGGGGTATGGCTGCAACCAGCAGCACGGTGAGTATCCCCATAAGATTCCGCGAAACGCGCTTACTCCGTGTAGGGGTCTTTGGGTGCGTGGTCAGGTGATCACGCACCCTCACGCGTATCCAGGTAGGGAGTCCCTAGACAGACAACGACTTCAACAGCCGTTCGAAGTACACGCTCCCACACCGAAGGGCTTTCGTCCACAGCTTCTGTGAGGACTCCGTCTCGGTCATTCCGGTGTTCTGCCCATAGGAGATGACTTCGGCATCAGCATCGGCTATCACCTCGTCCGTGGCGTACCTTTTAAGGAGGAAATTTTCTACCTCCGAGTACGTCGTCAAGAACTCCGTTTCAGGATCATCAGCAATGGTGCTCTCCCCCGTGAGGCGTGGCTGCATCAGCGAGTGCGCTTGGCCTGTGAGGTAGAACTGAAAGAACCATACGGCGGCAACTTCATGGACACCATTGGTGTTACACGCTGAACGGAAGCGCGTAAGAAAATTCAACACCGAGATGGGGTCTTCGCCTGAGAAGGAGTGCTTCTTCATTTAAATATCCATACGGCGCTGCATCTTCGTGAGTCGTTTAGCGACCGACGCGTCGTAAAGTTTGGAGCGATTATTCAACCTGTAGCTGTCATAATCCACCACTTTTGCCGAAGCGGTCGTTAAACGGGACAACCTTCCTGATCCTTCTGCTCTTCTCCTTGAGAGGTATACTGTCCTCCGAGCTGGAGCCGTTCACGGATTCGGAGTCTGGGCTTCTCTCCGAATCGATGTCGCGCTTTCTTTTTTCTCCCTCCGTTTCTTTCGGCGTCTTCCCTTGACGTAGTCTGGGTTACTGACTATACTTCCGTTATCGCAATCCACCCGACGAGTATCCTGTCCTTCTCTCCTTAGGTGAGCTTCTTCGCGACCGGTATCCTGTACTCCTCCGCTGGTTGTCAGATCCAGACGGTGCATAGCAAGATTCCTTAGGTGGTCTCGTTTCCTTACGGCAGTATCCTGTCCTTCTCTGCCCGGGGTCACCTTTTTTTTTGATAGAGGGAAGCTCTCCTGTACGGAAGAATGACTTTGAATCGCCGGAGCGGGGAGCAGCTGCGTGGTTTGGGAGCGAACCTCCGCACGGATAACATCTGGGATAACCTCAAGGAAAGGATCGGAATCCAGCAAAGCATCCACAGCACGGTGAGCGCTTTCCGCTGCGATTTCCTCCACAAAGGTGTGGCGGCGCGCTCCGAAGTGGGCTTCAAGACCTGCAGGTATTCTTTCGATCAGCTCTTGGGAGAGCCAATCCGTAAGGCGTGGAGCCATTCACCCCAGGAGGGAGTTTACCTCCGGGTGTTTCCGTCCCTGCAGCTCCTGAGGTGGCGGCTGCGATGCCGTGTGCGGTTCTTCAACCTCCACATGGGCATTCTCCGGAGCTGTCGCGGGGGATTCCGCTTGCCTCCAATCATGCATTTCCCTAAGGCAATTCCTGAAACGCTCCACAGAGGAGCTAGGATTTCGAAGGAGACTTTCAGGGTCCTCCAATGTGGCGGCAATCTCCTGGGGAGCGCTGCGCGTGCTGCGCCCACCAACGGCGTCGGTTGCTTGAGGATCCTGTAGGGGGGTTTCCATTGGGGGTTCTGAGTGGTCCATAGAGGAGTAGGTCGGGGGTGATTTTCTTCCACTTCCGAATCACATTAAGGAAGATTTCCACTGTTGGGGTTGGTCGTTGCAAACTAGAAACATGGTTCTGCTGCGACTTGTGCGAATCCTTTAGGAACTGTGACCTTCTAAGTCGGGAAACCAGTTGTGGTACTGTCAGTCCTCCTCTCGAGGTAGTAAAGCACAACGTCCGTTAGGAGTTTTTGCTGACTCCAAAGGTGCGTGTTCCTAAAGGTGGTCTCCGGTATCAGCTGTCGCGAGCCGGGGGAATTCTTAAAGAGGATCCGCAAACACCAAGCGGAGGGGGAGGTTCACCGAGCGGACAATGCTCTTACAGGCGCTGCTATGATGCGAGCTGGGGATCGGTGGCTTAGAAACCTGAGTTGATCGATAAGAGACTCCAACCCGGAAACGTAGATGAAGACTCAAGGGTGCTTGTCTTTACCTCCCCAGAGGTGGAGCTCAACCGGCAGATTAAGTATCAATCCGGGAGCTCGCCTCGGTAGGTCTCGCTACTGTACTAATTCCCTGCGTAGAATAACTAGAATAAATAATAATTCTACCGTTCCCGAAAGATACTGTAGCGCACGCGAGTAAGATTATGCACGACGTCCCGGCTAATAAATTACGAGCCCTTCTTAGGAATATTTTACCATAAAGTCAAACCACCCTATTTCCTTAGAAGCCACTGTACTACAATTCTGGCTCATATTGCTGATGATATTTTTGATATCTCGGAAACAACAGCTTCGAGATGTTTGGAGGAGTTTTGTGCTACCATGACAAAAGTATTTGCTGGACAGTATTTAAGATTTCCAACAGCGTCCGATATCAAAAATATTGAACGTACATTTGTTTCTGCTGGCTTCTCGGGATGCATTGGATGCCTTGATTGTGCAGAATGGAAATGGAAGAATTGTCCAAAGGCTTCACAAGGAATTATGGTTGGTAAGGAAGGGGAATCTTCAGTAAGAATGGAGGTTATTTGTTCACTAGATGTATGGATATGGTCGTTCCAATTCGGTTTGCCTGGTGCCATGAATGACCTCAATATACTAGAAGTTAGTGATTATTTTTCTCGTGTACTTTCGGGGACGTTTCCTCCAGTGACACCAAGCTACACAATCTCTGGGTGTGTCTTCGATTGATTTTATTATCTTACGGATGGTATTTACCCGAACTGGAAGGTTTTCGTAAAGTCTTTGGGTACGGCTTCAGACAAGAAGTCTAGACGTTACATACGAAGGCAGAAGGGGCTTCGAAAATGCATCGAAAGAGTGTTCGGTGTTTTGTTTCGGCGGTTTAAACTACTGTTTATTGCTAGTGAGTTCTGGTGCTTGAAAAAAATGTAATGGCTTGCGAGTGCCTTTGTTTGCATGCAAAACATGATCGTAGAAAGCCGTAGAAATTTTTATTCAAGTGATGGATCTGGAGGCCGCACAGAAAGACTTAATGAACGGGAAGATACTACCGATATTTTCTTCGAACAGTGCGCTCCTGGAGACGTTCTTCTGACAGGACATTCCTCTCCCGTTATCACTGACCACATTGAAATCCCAGCGGTGAACCAAAGGCTTATTTGTGCCTTGATCTCTCATATTTGGAGGCAACATGGTACAGAGACTTGACGCAGTGATATCCAATTGCAGTGGTAAAACAACATAGGCGTTCTGTATACAGTTCCAATTCTTCTCAATTCTAGATACCTAGATCTATTTCAACTATCTTTCTATGGTTTGTGACGTTGTTGAAACGTTCGGATTGTGATCAATATGCGGAGCAAGAGTATTGGGGGAAGAACCAGATTTCTGCATCGCTGGACTGAATTAAATCGAAGTGGCATCGTTAGACCTGACTGCATCTTCCATAGTCGTATTGCTGCCTTTAGCCGTGTGACTCCCATCCTCTGCATCACCGACTACATATCCTGCCTTCAAGACATCTTGTGCAGGCACCCTTTCGATTTCTTCTTCCTCGCAACCCTTTGTACCGTTCCCACCTTCCGTGTCATCCACAATATTTTCTGGTCGCGCAATGACTCGCATTTCTCGTTCCAGTTCCATCACCGCCTCCTCCTGTTTTAGCTTCATGAAGCGTTGACAAAGCTGGGGATCTGTGCCTGACATAGAGAACAGTTCGATCAATGCCCGTTGTTTATCGACCTCGAGCATCTCCTGAGCCTCTTCATTGCGTTTCATCGACGCCGCCGCCATCTTTTCAATACCCTCTGCACCTTTGTTCAACGCTTCTACTTGTTCCTTGATTTTGAAAGCTCGCTTTGTTCCCATAGGTCTGTTACTTGAAAGTCTGTGACCTTTACGGTGCGTGTCAGGAAATTGTGGTTTCACTACAGTGGACTGATCGCTATCAGTCCTCTTTTCGTAGTCGGCCTTACTTGGAAGATTACATGTGCCCATGTGCTGTGATTTAACAACCATATTTCACGTATGTGTGGTACGTAGGAACGTTAAGGCAGACCAGAACACACAACTTTGGCCAGCATAAAGAGTTTTGTCAGAGATGAACGTATATTTGTCTGAAATGTTTACTTCTCCATTGTAGATAGCCAGCGCTGCTCGTTTAATATCCTCCTCGCTTGGCGAACCAGTAGGTTTCTTGTATATGATACGTAAAATAACCCCCTCCATTTTCAAACACTGACACCGGGCTTCGCGATAGCTTTGGGCCACAGCGGCTCCTGTAAGTTTAGGTATAGGGTCTTTAGCATCAAAGGAAGAAACTTCATTCTCGTATTTCTGTAACACGTCCGCGAGGAACAACTCTCTCTTTCTATCATTCCCTTTTCCGGGATCCTCGGATGCAGTAACATACGCACGGCAAACCGCAATAGTTTCCAGTGCAGTCCAACCTTTCCCGGTACCCATAGCGGAATTCGTCTTTAATTTCTGTCTAGTAGCAAACTTTGTAAAGTTAGAACGGTCACAATACCGGTTGCAACTTTGCACTTCTGCCATACGCAAAAAGCCACACGATATGAGGAACAAATGTCATGGTTAGAAGCAGAGGTTATGAGTCATGGTACGAGAGGAATATGTCCTTACCAATCGTTCAGTGGTAGAAATTGACTTGTTAGTGAAATTCTTTTCAAGATAAAAATGCAGACAGTGTGACAATCACACCTAAGAGACGAACAAGGACACCCTCAAACTCACACCTGACCTCTTCCAAAGAGATTCACAGGAAACACTAGTACTAAACCCAACCCCAGAAAATAATAATGCCAAATGTCTAGAAAGCCAATGGATCCCACAGAACCCCAGCCTGCCACTAGACAAAGGTGTAGAACGATTTTCCGCTCTTGAGAGTAGAGGCATGAAGGCTCTTTGACATCGCCGTATCAAGCAAAATAGAACACCAAACTAAAGGCGTGAACGAAGAAGGGGAGAAGCACAACGTAAACGAACACCGGAAGATTTTTGTGCAAACGAAAGAGTAAAGGATATGTATATGCAGAAGTATGACAAACAATAATACAATGATGGGATGTGGAGATGAAGACCGTTAACCTCGCCCTTGTTTATGTTCAGAGACGCTGCATATGTTGAAAAACCGGCTGTGTTGGCGCGAATACATTGCGCGTATGCAAAGGCGACTTACCTTGACGACAAGTTGGCGCTAAATCATGACGCAACAAAGGTGTTCCGGTGTCGTCGATGGCAGGAAGTTCCCGCTGGCATTGCCGTAACGTGCCCAAGAGATTCGTTGTCGGTGTGAGAGCATCTCCACCCATATACCAAGCTCCAAAATTAGACATATTTTGTAGTTGGAAGCCGAAAGATCCGTTGCCACCCGTCTTCTGATTCCAACACGTTTGAATCAGAGGACTCCAACACTCGGCAAGTACGCTCCAAAATCACTGGGTTTAGAGGGTTTAGGAGTTTAGGGGTTTAGGGGTTTAGGGTTAGGGTTGGGGGTTAAAGATTAGGGGGCTAACGGGCAAACATCCTTCATGTGTATGTCTGGGATGAAGTAGAGCGATTGGTGCCATTTGACACAAGAAACAGGCTGTAAATTCCTCTTTTTCATCTTCTTCAAAGAGCAGTGTCTTTGCTGTGTCCATTATGCAAGATCTGGACGAATTCTGAGGTTGGTCGTGTTGGTGTCGTGGTGCTCCGCGTTGGAGTTGGAGTCCGGGACTCACCGGTGGGAACACTGCACGTTGCAAACGACTGAGGCCTTGGCATTTTTTTTGTTTTGAAGCCCGCCAATCATGACTTGACTTGTGTCATTGCTCGATTTGGAATTTTTGTATATGGGTGGAGATGCTCTAAATAAGACTCAAGCAAATGAGTTGGGTGTTTGCTGTTGCTGAACTTCTGAAAGCCTAATTATTTGCTTTGATTAAATAAAAAGTGAAAAACCATCCCATCCCATACCAAACATGAACCATTACTGGTCGAGATGACTGAATTTTATTTCGATTGGTGATGATCGACCATACTAATACTCATTTTTCAACTAGTAACGATTTTGTTGGGGGAGGAAGACAGAGAGGCGGGAAAGTACCCACAATTCAGCTGACTTGCCACAGCACGCGATCAGTGTGCGACACGTGGTGCTTCACCCAGGGCGCAGGCGAAGCGACTCAGAATAACGGGTCGTCGGCGGCACAGAGTGCGGCTCTCTCTCAGTCTCGACAAGTTCACTAAACTGTCTAGCTAGTCGCTGAAGTGAAGCTTGTCGTTCTCGTTTGCTCGTTGCAACAATCGTCAGCTCAATTGCTGCGACTACGACCGATCCAAAGCGTAAATTCAACACAGTTTAGTGAACTTCTGCGAGACCTTATGGAAAAGAGAGACAAAGATACGCGAGAAACAACCGAAAAGCGCTTTGTTCGAGATCGGCCAAAAAGGGCTGACCGATCCACGACTCCCCATGAAGGTTTCCTTGGGAAGCACAAGGACCTCCAGGGGTGGACATACACATACGATACTGCCGCAAGAGCTTACCAGTACAGTAAAACGACCGAAGCAATCTGCGAGTGGGTCAAACTAAACCTAAAGTTCCCCATGGACGTGTGGCGCATTCTAATGACGCTTAAAGAGCCAAAAAAAAGGAATGGAAACCAAAGGCGCCAATAGAAGAACAAGAGAAGGTAGAACAAGCAGTCTTCGCTGAAGACATCAATAAGTACATGAAACGCGTTACCCAGTTCGAAGACAACTGCTGCAACGTATTCAATGTCGTGTATGGACAGTGCAGCGAGTCGCTGCAAGCCAAGATACGTAGGCAGGACAATTGGGAATCTTTTTTTGAAGACAACGACCTCTTGAGGCTTATGAAAAGCATCAAGGTGTGGATGCTAAACCAAGAGGGATCTAGGAGCCCCGTGGCAGCAGCAGACGCAGCGCTGGCGGCAATGTACAGGGTTCGCCAAAGTAGGCATGAATCGCTGACAGAGTACTGCCGTAGGTTCACGGCAGCTACAGAAGTGCTCAACCGCATAGACATAAAGCTTGAGAAGGCACTGGTGGGCTTAGCAGATAAATAACTAAAGGTTGAAGAAAAGAAAACAAGAAAGGATGCGACCGCGGAAGAGATTGAAACGGCTGAGAGTAGAACGCTTGAGAAGTTCCTGGCGTACCGCTTCATCGCCGCTGCAGACAAAGCAAGATTCTCGAACGTTGCAGTATACTTGGAAAACGAGTACGCCGCGGGAAGCGACAAGTTTCCAAAAGACACCACGTCGGCGTACAACTTCCTTGAGAATTGGAAGCGCAGCGCCGCGCCCGTAGAGGACCATTCTAACGATGGCGTGAGCTTTGCGCAGACCGATAAACCAGCTGACGCCAGAAAAACGCCCAGAGACCGCTCACACATCCAGTGCTACAGCTGCGGCAAGTTCGGGCATACACAGCATGTAGGCAAATGTGACCCGGATGACGTCACGACGTGCCAGAATAGAGGAAGCGCAAAGTCGGGCACAGCTAACCACATGACTGGCATGGCAGCAGGCAGCAGCGACGAGGTGGGCGACGAATGGTACCAAGTACCAATTCTGTGCATAACGCACAAGGAAGCCCGGGAAGGTGACAAGACCACAGAGCATGTCCTTGACGCGTGTGGAGAAGTCGTCGAAAGCGTGATGACGCATTCTTTCAACACAACGCGCGAGTACGTGATACCGGCAGGAAGTGTTGGGTTGGACAGCATGTCCTCCGTGGACGTATTTGGTGAGAGCCGGCTGCCAACCAACATTCAAACGGTCCGAAACAGGATGAAAATAGTCTGCAACGCAGGAGAGGTCATAATCACGCAGATGGGTGACCTCGGCGGATACGGGCCAGTGTGGTACCATGCCGATGCTATCGCCAACATATTGTCGCTGAGCAATGTCCAAAAGCGATACAAGATGCGCTACGACAGTGCAGTGGGAGACTTCTTCACGATGGAATGAAATGACGGTACGACTCGCGTATTCCGGCCCACAAAGAAAGGCTTGTACGCATCGCGGCTGATGCCTGAACAGGAGTCTTTGAACGGGGCATCGATGGTCACTACAGTGGATGGGAACGCGAAGTCGTTCACCAGACGGGAGGTCAAACGCGCCAAACAAGCCAGGCGGCTAATGGCTATCATTGGGCGACCAAGCGAGCGCCACATGCGGAAAATAGTCGGTCAAAAGCAGTTGCTCAACTGCGACATAAGTGAGCAGGACGTCCGCAACGCTTTCGACATATTCGGACCAGATGTCGGCTCACTGAAGGGCAAGACCACCCGCAGGAGTGAATCACATGTCGGCCTAAACATGCGCCCGGTCCCAGAAGAAATCATGAAAATACATCGCGAGGTGGTGGTGTGCTTCGACGTCATGTACGTGAACGGCATCCCATTCACTGTTTCGATCAGTCGGGCGTTGAAGTTCGGAACAGTTGAAGCCATCAAAAACCGCAAGGCGCAGACGCTGCTCAAAAGCATCAAGGTGATCCAGGCAACGTATGCATAACGCGGTTTCCTACCCAACAGAAGTGCTGCCGACAAAGAGTTCGCATCGCTGGAGGGCGCATTGCCAGGAATGGGCATGGCGCTGAACGTAGTGTCGAGGGGTGAGCACGTCCCGGAGATCGAGCGATACATACGCACGCTTAAGGAGCGGTGCAGGGCGGTTTTCAATACGCTCCCGTTTAAGCGCATACCGAATCGGATGATTGTGGAGCTCGTCTACGCAATGAAATTTTGGCTGCACACGTTTCCCGCACAGGACGGCGTGTCAACCACCATGAGCCCGCGCAAGATGATTACCGGCACGACCATCGACGCACGCAAGCACTGCATGGTGCCGTTTGGTACCTACGTGCAAACGCACGAGGAGAAAGACAATACGCTTGCGACACGCACCGTCGGCGCCATCGCGCTAAGGCCCACAAGAAACGCCCAAGGCGGCCATTTCTTCTATAGTCTCATGACAGGGCAGCGCATCGTCCGCAACAGTTGGACGGAGGTTCCGATGCCAGCCGATGTCATTTCGCGAGTCGAGCGAATGGCAGGGAATAGGGCAATGAATCGGCTTGCATTCGATGACCGACACAATGACACGAAGGCCCCGGAGGAAGATGGAGATGTGGTATCGGTGGGGAGCGACCCCGAAGAGTCCGGCGGCGATATTCCATCCACCGACGACGAGGCAGGGCAAAGTGACGAAGAAAAAGGCAGCCCCGACGATGAGCTGATCGAAGATAGGCGCACGAGCGTCGCCAAGCCAAGAGGGCAGCCAGCAGTCAAGCAGGAGAATGCCCACGTCAGGGCGGAGCCAATAATAATGGATGAGGACGCCGGTACGGGCTGAGAACCAAGCGCTAACGAACCTGAAACTGACATCGGCGAATCAAATGATGAGTGGCATTCGGCACGGGAAAATAAGGTTGACATGCAGGAGAACGAGAGTGATGAATCGGACCCCAAGTGGACGCCAGAGAACCACGACTCCGCCACCAGCGATTACGGTGCCAATCTACACACGCCTAATGAGATAGACAGCCCCACAAAGCAGAGCGGTGAGCATGACGCGACGTGCGGCGACACGGCAGGTAGTGGGGTACGGAATGCACCGAGCGGAGGAAATGCGGACCAGCGCGCAGGAGTGGGCAAACAAGACAGCGCCACTCAGCCGGAAGGCAGTGAGGGCGCAGCCACAAAGTTCACAGACACTACAAGAGAGCGACCAAGGCTCAAAGACCGGCGCACGATGAAGAGCCCCAATTATGGAGCGCGCCGCGTGACGCACACAGAAGAAACGCATGGCGGTGGGAATAAAAGAGACGCAGATGAGTCGGGGATAACGCTTGAGGAGCAAATGAACGCCAGGTACGGAGCCCGAACGCAAACAGGGATGAGAAGCCGAAGAAAGGCAAATTACGAAATTAATGCCTGTAAGGCTATGTCCGGCAATATCACTCACCAGGCGCACATGCTAGCGCAATCCGATACCATCGCCATCGCGCCGAAGTTCGATGTCGTCCACCTTGCCAACCTGAGCACGTCTTCAACGCCCATTACCCACACGCTCCTGAGGCAGTACGGCATTGAGAAAGGCCTGAAGGTTTTCGGCCAACAAGGAGATATTGCGATCAACGCAGAGAGGCAGCAGCTGCACGACCTCAGCGTCATGAAACCGAAATCGCCGTCAGCACTCAGCAAAGAAGACCGTCAGGCAGCGCTCCAGTATCTGATGTTCTTGAAGAGGAAAAGGGATGGTCGGGTCAAAGGGCGTGGCTGCGCGGACGGACAGAAACAGCGACTAGACGCAAAGAAGGGGGATGCCCCGTCACCAACCATCTCCACTGAAGCAGTCTTCCTAATACTAACTATAGCGGCAAAGGAAGGCCGAGATGTCATGACGATGGACATCCCCGGCGCGTTTCTTCAGACGCAACTCAGGGGCAAGCGGGTACACGTGAGATTCGAAGGAAGGATGGCCGAGCTGCTCGCGCTCATCGACCCAAAACTCTACCGGCCGAACATCATCATGGAGAAGGGGAGGCCTGTCCTTTACGCAGAATTACAGCGTGCGTTATACGGGATGCTTAAGTCGGCGTTGCGTTTCTGGGAACAGGTACTTTCCGATC
>JAHNZQ020000004.1:4479150-4561319 GCA_019155205.2 Gracilaria vermiculophylla
AGACCGTCAGGCAGCGCTCCAGTATCTGATGTTCTTGAAGAGGAAAAGGGATGGTCGGGTCAAAGGGCGTGGCTGCGCGGACGGACGGAAACAGCGACTAGACGCAAAGAAGGGGGATGCCCCGTCACCAACCATCTCCACTGAAGCAGTCTTCCTAATACTAACTATAGCGGCAAAGGAAGGCCGCGATGTCATGATGATGGACATCCCCGGTGCGTTTCTTCAGACGCAACTCAGGGGCGAGCGGGTACACGTGGGTACACGTGATATTCGACCGAAGGATGGCCGAGCTGCTCGCGCTCATCGACCCAAAACTCTACCGGCCGAACATCATCATGGAGAAGGGGAGGCCTGTCCTTTACGCAGAATTACAGCGCGTGTTATACGGGATGCTCCAGTCGGCGTTGCGTTTCTGGGAACAGGTACTTTCCGATCTGGCCGTGCTTTAATTCATCGTTAACCTATATGATTGGTGTGTAGCAAACCGCACGATAAACGGATCTCAACAGACCGTGGGATGGCATGTCGACGACTTTCTTTTCACCCATGTCGACGCCAAGGTCAACGACGAACTTTACGAGTGGATTAACGCCAAATATGGAAAACGAACACTGGTCGCGGTACATCGGGGCACTACGCACGACTACCTCGGCATGCGTGTACACTCCACAGCCGATCGAAAGATGAAGGTCTCTATGGCAAACTACATCGACGAGCTACTGGATGACGCCCCTGCAGAGATTGCTGGCATAGCGCCCACGCCATAAAAACGGCACTTGTTTGACGCATGTGACAGCGCAGCGAAACTGGACGGGAAGCGCGCACGCGAGTTTCACCGCATCGTAGCGAAGTCCCTTTTCCTCGCCAAGCGAGCGCGACCAGACATTCAGCTCTCCGTATCATTCCTGTGTTTGCGAGTGTGGGACAGCGATGAGCACGACTGGAAGAAGCTAGCCCGCCTTCTCCAATATTTACGCGGAAGCCGTGATCTTGCCCTGACACTGGAGGCTGACGACAGCCACGTGGTGAAGTGGTGGGTTTATGCAGCTTTTGCCGTTGCGAAGGACATGCGCAGCCAAAGCGGTGGGGTAATGACGCTCGGGAAGCGCGCAGTATACAGCTCATCACTCCACCAGCCCCTCAACACGCGAAGCTCAATGGAAGCTGAGCTAGTGGCCGCAGACGACTTCATGCCACAGGTCTTGTGGACTCGCTACTTCTTGGAGGAACAAGGCTACGAGGTCCGCGACAAAATCATGCTACAGGACAACCAGAGCGCCATACGGCTCGAGACCAACGGTAAGGGGTCCAGCGGTAAGCGCATACGCCATATTAACGTGCATTACTTCTTCATTAGCGATCGCGTGGCATCGGGCGGAGTATCAATCGGGCACCGCCCCACCAAGGAGATGAAGGGTGATTTCTTCATGAAGCTCCTCCTGGGCGCCGATTTCCTAAAGATCCGTGACGCAATCCTCAACACCGAGGCATGAAGTCGCAGGAGTGTGTTGGGAAAGAAAGACAGAGGGGCGGGAAAGTAGCCACAATTCAGCTGACTCGCCACAGCACGCGATCAGTGTGCGACACGTGGTGCTTCACCAAGGGCGCAGGCGAAGCGACTCAGGATAACGGGTCGTCGGCGGCACAGAGTGCGGCTCCCTCTCAGTCTCGACAAGTTCACTAAACTGTCTAGCTAGTCCTTAAAGTGAAGCCTGTCGTTCTCGTTTGCTCGTTGCAACAATCGTCAGCTCAATTGCTGCGACTACGACCGATCCGAAGCGTAAATTCAACAGATTTATTCCTGTGGATGTAATATAAGTTATCATAGAATGCCCTCGCTACCGCAGCATTGGATCGTATTATGGGACAAAGTGTCATCAATTGCAAAGAGCAGGATGCTTTGTGATCATGACTCCCCTTGCCCCAGCAGATGACAAACAAGCGTGCTGTAAGAGGCTCTGTAATAGCCGTCACAGAGGTAAAAAGGTAGTCTAGATGTCGCACTGCTTTTTGTGCCCCTGTTTGAAAGCAACAGGCAGGCAAACTGTTGTTAGAGAGTTTGAGTACATAAAAATGATGGTGCATTGGGTTTTCTCTGTTTGATCCGTCCGTCCCAGTGTTGATCGCCAAACGCAATCATTGACCTATTGAACATCATGCTTGGTACGAGGAGGCTGCCAATGTATTGCACCGCGCCCATGGTTCTATGTACAGTACGTTTCAAAACCATATTACCCCTCAAAAGTGCGCCGAAACTGTACTGTAGGCTAGATTTTGCACATAGTCTGTAGTACAGTGGCTCCTACGAAAATCGGGTGGTTTGGCCTTAAGGTATAATATTCCTGAGGAGGGTTCGTAATTTATTAGCTGGGCCACGTGGTGCATAATCTCTCACGCATGCACTACAGTATCCTTGAGGTACGGTGGAATTATTATATATTTTAGATAATTTATGCAGGTAATTAGTACAGTGGCGAGACCTGCCGAGGCGGGCTCCCGGCTTGATACTTAATCTGCCGGTTGAGTTCCACCGTTGTGGAAGTAAAGACAAGCACTCTTGAGTCTTCTTCTACTTTTCCGGTTAGAGTCTCTTGTCTATCTACGCAGGTTTCTAAGCCGCCGATCCCCAGCTCGCATCATAGCAGCGCCTGTAGGAGCATTGTCCGCCCAGTGAACCTCCCCCTCCGCTTGGTATTTGCGGATCCCTTTCAGAATTCCACCGGCTCGCGACAGCGGATACCGGAGACCACCTTTAGGAATACGCGCCTTTGGAGTCAACAAAAACTCCTAACGGACGTTGTGCTTTACTACCTCAACAGGAGGGCTGACAGTACCACATAGTCTATGTAGAATCGTTTCAAAAAGATATGTACACCGCCTTCTTTCTAATGAAAATGGCTCGAGGTCCGCCACTTTCCAAGCAAGAACATCTTCTAATCGTTAAGTTAAACGCCGAAAAACATTCTAACAGTGCTATCGCAAAAAACGTGAAGCGTTCTAGGGTTACAATAGATGCTATTCTCCAAAAGCCGACTCTTTATGGATTAAAACGATCTCCTGGACGCCCTAAGAAGCTCAGCTCAGCAGATAAAAGAGAAATTAAAAGTAAATTATGCAAAGGAAGACTATCGTGCAAAACAATTGGAATAAAATTCAATCTCAACGTTTCTAAATCAACTATATGAAGGTAGATAAAATGCACAAATTTATTTAAATATAAAAAATGAAGAAAACTTTCTTTCTCCAAGACCATGACAAGCAAAAGAGGGTTGAATGGTGTGCTGGAAACGACTACTAGAAAAAGGAATGGGAAAATTTTATTTTTACTGATGAAAAAAAGTTTAATTTGGAGGGACCAGATTGTTACAAATATTATTGGCACGATCTTCGTAAGAAACGTCATGAAGTTTATACCGGGCACTCTGGTGCAGGCTCTATATTGGTCCGGGCGGGCATTTCTAAAAAAGGTCTACCGGAAATTGCCTTCATTGAAACAAACATGAATGCAGAAAAATATCAAGAAGTTTTAAACAAATATTTGCTACCTTTCGGTTTATGTTTTCATGAAGAAAATTTCATTTTCCAACAGGATAAAGCGTCTGTACACACTGCATCTTTAATCAAAAATTGGCTACAGGAGTCTGAGGTATCTGTTTTAGAGTGGCCAGTGCGCTCACCAGATTTGAACCCAATCGAAAACATTTGGAGACTGCTGGCAAGGATGGTTTATGGGCATGGAAGGCAGTTTCAGACAGTTTTTGAACTCGAAATCTGCATTAAAAATTGTTGGATATCTATAACAGTTTCAACTGTGGAGAAGTACACCAATTCGATGCCGAAACGCTGCATTAGCGTTAAACAGCAAAAAGGATGCAAAATAAACTATTGAGCGTCGCGCAGTATAAATTTATTATTGATGATCATATGTTTTTGAAACGTTTTTTTGACTTCACTTTTTTCTGAAATTTATTTTTGTAGGCGTACAGTATACATTTGTTCGTTTTTTTGAGATTTCACAGCATGTCGTATGTTTTTGAAACAGTCTGTACGTGGAGAAGATCTACCTTGTTCGAAAATAGGAGATTATGATGTCTTACAGCGAAAAACTCATGGACATGGTTGGACAAAAAGTCCTTTTGTGACCCAAGGAATACTGAGTGGCACTCGATTGTGAGAATATTCGGGTAGTATTCACTAATGAACCATTAAAAATCAGCCGGAGCACGGAGTATGCTCAACCGGTTTCTTACTTGGCCTCGCGCTACCGATTCCTCAGCGACATAATCATATCTACAGACAGGTTTCTCTCACGGGAAAGGCCAAAAACTGTGATGGCCACTCTGCATCTATTTCTATCAGCAATTTCTGTGGTTTTCATTGACAAGTTCCAAGTGCTAAATTGCGAGGTTATTTGTAAAGTAATACAGTCTGTTTCAAAATCATAACACGTCGGTGTCCAATTGCAAAAATTGTGAATTTGGTACTGTACGACTACAAGATCAATATTAAAAATAAATTCAACTCCAAAAACCGTTTCAAAAACATAACAACTTTGTGAAGTTTAAGTCTCTTTTGGCGACTCAGTAACTAGTTTTTCCACCTTTTTGCTTAATTACGAAAATGCAGCGTTTGGGCATCAAAGTGATGTAGGCATTAGTTGTAAAAATAGATGTATTGTCCAAGCAATTATTAAAACAGTTTTTCAAATCAAAAACTGCGCTAAAATGCCTTCCGTGGCCATAAACCGTTCTTGATAAGAACTGTCATCCATTTATAATAGGGTTCACGGCTGGGGAGCGTGCTGGCGAATCAATTACCGTAATACTTGCTTCTTGTAGCCAATCTGTCACTACTTTAGATTTGTACACCGGTTAATTATCTCGCTGGAAAACCAAACTTCTTTCGTGTACACAATATCTATAAGCTGGTCTATAGATACAAACAAATTTTTCATAGCATGCAAAATCTATATGTGTGTGAATAAATGCAATATCTGCTTTCCCATATTCTGATATGCCTGCCCGGACCATCATATAACAGCCTCTAGAGTTTCAGGTCCGGAATTCAGAGCTTTTTTTTCTTTGATCATGTCAATAAAATTTATAACAATTTTTAACATCCAAGTTGAATATTTATTCATCAGAAAAAATAAGTGTATCCCATTGATTTGTCTAGTACGCCATGTTTGCATACAAATATATTGCTTTTTCGCATATGGCTATCTTCTAAATGAAATGTTTTAATCATTTGTTTATACTTGAACAATTTTTTATTGCTTATTTGTCAAATTATTGATTTAGAAACATTGAGGTTTAAGGATTTTGCAATTTATTTTGCATGAAACTATTCTTTGACACAGTTTCCGTTTTCTAACTCGTTTATCTGCAGGACTGGAAAGGTATGAAGGCCTTGTAAGTGTTTTTGTTCTGCAGGTTGCTGAATTTTCTAGGATACGGGGGGTTGTGAATGGATAACGTTTTAAAAGTCGGCTAATTTTGACATATAATTTTTATATAAGCTTTTAGTTGTATTATTGCAAGCTGTTTGGAGGGAGAAAGAGGTGAACGTCGATCCATAACGATGGATGATGATGGTGTAGTGTTATGATTATGAAACGGTTTTTACATATATGTTCTGCAAAAGGCGCACTACAGTACTACTTTGGCGCGTTTTTTAGGCGTGATATGATTTTGAAACGCACTGTACAAGCGAAGAAACATGTCCACATCTGCACAAGTATACAAATCCCTGACTCAAGATAAGGAGAAGCCTAAGAATACTGATCAGTCTCTACTGGTGGGCAGAGTCTAACGTTTACCGTTCACTAATTCTTTCCTTTAATGAGCAGATACTTTGGAAATAATGGCTTTTTCTCTGAACTGGCTTCGGTTGTTTCGAACAAATTGGACAAGATTAGGAGATCACAAAGATTCGGTTGATGGATGGTTTAGAAATTATGATGCAGTTGTTACTACTGGATGACTGAAACAGGAATGTCAGCCAGCATTTCTGTTCAAATTGGCAGCGGATAACCGAGCGGAGCGTCTTCTGGGAACGGAGGATTTGATCTTTGTATCCCGCTTGGCAAGTGCGTCTGATGACTTTGTGCTTGCCGTGCTTGAACTAGATCTCAACCCTCTAGTCTCTTCCGATCCATGAGAAGTATTTGATGCATCCATCAAAATTCTCTTGGAATCTTCCAGTATTCGCTTTACCTTCCTCTGCCTTGCACTTTCTGCCATGCTATCAAAGTCTCTCGGTCTACTTCCATTTCCCCGCTCGTTTACGTTTGTTTTCAACAGAGGCTTTCGGGGATTTTTTATGTCGCTTTCTTTTGCGGAGGCGACTATGGCAACCACTTCAGCTCCAGAATCGTCATTCCCATCATCAGTGTCATAGACCATATTAATTTTCCGCCCGCCAAGTTTGATGGAATCGGCCGCTTTTCTTTTATGAGCCGGACCTTGAGCATTGATGGAAGCGATGATTTCTTCGTTTCGTTTTGCTCTTGATAAAGTGCTGGCGTTTTTGCAAGATACCGCCGACTCATTCGATGTGCGAGGGTTTCTTTCTTGCTTGTTCGAAATGCGAGGCACGTTGATATCGGGGTTGTCGTTTGCTGCGGCCGCGTCAGTCTGAATTGCCGCTGGGCCTGGATAGATGGTGTCATGATTTCTCTCCGTCCAACTCTCTAACGGTGTTCTCCTAGCGAACACACTGGAATTATTTGCGTCTACCGAGATATTCATGGTGTCTTCCACAGCAGCCCGTCGAACCTCTTGCCGGATTTCAAATTGTCGTCTGGCGTCTCCAATTTGTCTTCGTAAGTAATTGGTGAGAAGCGTAGCGATTATGTAGATCATGACGCCACCCAAAACAAATCTAACAAATACAACTTGGTCTTTGGGGTCTGTGAAAGCCTCTCCCAGTTCTGCGCTGAATTCGTCCAATAGTTCCCTCGCTTCCGTGGCGTAATGGTCAGCACCTTCCAGCGGCGCAGACAAATTCAACTCTGAAATACTA
Organism: Gracilaria vermiculophylla; assembly: GCA_019155205.2. NCBI lineage: Eukaryota > Rhodophyta > Florideophyceae > Gracilariales > Gracilariaceae > Gracilaria > Gracilaria vermiculophylla. Next base: position 4,486,174 of record JAHNZQ020000004.1, read on the forward strand.
ATGAGAAGCGAATTCCACTCGTGAGAAAGCCTTTGTTTTCCTTTCGCCAAAGTGCTTCTGACACTCGTCAAAATGCTTTTCGTGGTCAATATGAGTTTCTCTGCCAGACTAGAAACCTCCTGGAACATCTTGTTCCACCAGGATTTTTCATAGTAGTAAATCCATTCGACATTTGATCGGAAATATTGGTCACTGAAGTCCTCTTGGAACGCGTCAATCTTTTTCAACAAGACAAGGACTTGCTTCTCGAACTCATATTTCAGCATGCTATTGCGCACTTCTGTTTTAATGCGTTCTAGCCTTTGCTTCCACTTTCTCCAGTCTTCTTTCTTGAACATGACATATGGTTTTGGGGAGGCCTGAATGGTCTGATGATGAGCTTGGCACTGCAAATTCCGTAGATAGGTTTGAATCACCTCTGGCAACGCCTTATCGTCTTGATACGAAGATTGTGGGCTCAAGTCCAGTGACCCATCGCCTGAAAAACGCTTAAGCAAAGCATAAAACTGCTTTTCCGTCTTCGCAGTATAGCTCTCCGGATAACTATATGATATTAGCAGCATATTTCGATACCACCAGGGTTTGTCTTGACTGATTGTGCGCAGAAGCTCATTATGAGCATTGGCTAGAGCTTGAATAGCGCTTTGTATTTGCAGCAAAGTCTTCGTAACGTCTTCAAGGCCGTTTTGCTCCTGGCTTCCAGCTTCTCCTTTCGGTGACGGTAAAGTGGACTCTTGCAGACGAGTCTCATGCTGGGCAAATAATTGGGACGGATTTCCCAGCGATGACGGTGTAAGGGTCATATCCCGAACTGTTTTGATGGAGTTCGCCTTCATAGAAGCGGAAGGATTCGAGCTGCGGTCATTTTCCGTTTGGGAATTAGTTGCGTCTCCTTTCAAAGTACACCCTGAAACTACGGAGATCCAGAATACAGCAAAAATCACGAGTCTGCAGCTCATCGCGAACATGTCCTTGCGATTCACTCGGGGAATGTTGAACGCAAAGCTAGATCCGTTGGAAAGCAGAACCAGTGATGAACTAAACTGTGGCGCGATGAAAACTCTTTAGTTTCTCCTGAGTTGTTTTGTCTTACGCAGTCCCCACAAGGCTCAAACTTTATGGATGTCTACCAATTCTTTACATTGGTATCAACTCTGCTATCCTCTCAAAGTATTGTACGAGTACCCGCAGATTTTCGGAACTTGCGAATACCGCAATCGCGCGAGGGAGGTCTCAGCTAAGGAGGTTCACAGAGATTGGGAACGGCTGCAAATTTGAACTGATTCATTTCAAATTCAATTTCCATAAAAATAATATACATTTGCTTTGATGCTTACAGAAGCATTCTTTGTAGCCGTGCAAAAGATGTCATCAGCAACTTTTGGCGGGAACAGAATGGTTGTATGAAACCCATAACCCTTCGGGCCCACTCTCGCAGCCAATCGAGTTAACGCATATTGCCATCGCAGTCAAACGGCAGGTGCTGAGAAAATGTCACTTCGCGCTCACATTCCCGGTACCGACAATCTTCATTCACAGTTGTCACAGTCTGGTAAGTCTAGTGGTTCATGACGTAGGGATGTGTCTGCAAAGTTGGCTCTGGGCAATCAAACAGGTCAGCACAATGCTGGGCTCGTCGCCCTTCTCCCGCGACGCTATCGGGTTTACTCGGCCTAAGGCTAGGCCTTTGTATATTTGCGCTCGTGCCCGTTCGCGTAGGCGCTGTCTGGCATCGTTCATGCAGATAATTGCAATCGGCGCTGTCGCCTATTCAAACTTGTATTATTCAGTAGCTTTGTGATTTGCATTCACCCATTTCTAATTCATAGAGCACTCCGTGCTCTACGACAGCGCGCTCCCACAACAGTACAGCACATGGCGCGCAGTTCTAAAGCTGATGTTGCGATGTGTTTGTGATGCAGGAATTGGTTTACTGGGAACAAGTAATTGTCTTGTCACAGGCGTGGTAGGAAATCACTTGTTAGATTCATTTCTATAACCAAGAGACAAAGCTTGCGCGACAGCCTTGTTGATGGCTGCGAAAAACAATGGCGATCGCACTAAAGTGTCCGCGTGGTCCAAACCCTGCAACGGAACAAGTTCATAGCCAAAACCAAGCAAACGTGAAAGTGGTTCGAGCACTTGTGCTGAAGCCATGGCAGCGCTAAATGGGACCGTTTCATCAGCAGTACCATGAATCATCGTAATGTTATAATTCCTCTGTGCCACATTGAAGGGACGAAACTCAGGAGGTAGTGCATAATCTGCGATGCGTGGCAGCACCCCGCTAATTGGTATCACTCCGGCTAGATGAACGTCAGTAGATAGAGCAAACTCTAGGGCGGTGAAGGCACCCAATGAGTGTCCGATAAGGAGCACTTTCTCTAGAGGGTGTCTGGAGCTGCAAGCTTGAGAAAGAGCCAGTCGTTCTACACGCTGAGATGCGCGGTATAAACTGAGGCGATCAGAACCACTGGCAAAAATATCTATCCAAGCTCTATAAGCGGTTTCGTTTGTGATAGAGAGTCCATTGACTGTTATAATGCGAAGTGGAGCCAATGGCACCTCGAGGCGAACAGATTCATATAATGGTGGAAAGCTGGTCAAAATGGCACTGAGGATAGGGACATAGATTGCAGCCTGCAACGGTGTCAAGAATCCATGTAGGAAAAGAATAGTGGCTTTTATCTTCTTTGACATCGGCTCAAAAGAAAACCCATTCGGATTACAACGAAATACATGCGTGGCACCAACCGGAGAGTCGCACGTGAAATTTACCAGACCAGCTTCAAGTACCCTCGCTTCAACCGATGTATTTCCTTCTTGCTGTGAAGGTGGCAAGAGTGTTGGCTCAAAGTACGATGATTGCCAAGAGGAATCGAGCAAAGAGAGAGCTATGCAGGGAAAGTGTTTTCTAATTGACGACGAGAGTGAGAAAGCCTGTACAGATGATGAAATACATGAAGACAGGAGGCAGAACAGGGGAATGACAAACGTGCTGGTTTTCGGCTTCCAAAAGTCGTTCATTATGAGAAAGAGCTGATGAAACGAGTTTTGACAGAGGTCGTCTGCACAAGGTAAGGTACGGTGCTTGACGTGTAAACGCGGATGATCTTGGTTTTTGAAGTTGCTCCTTGACCCCAAATTACTGACGTGGGCGTGCTGTATGGAAGTCAACCCATGAGCCAAATGGATGCGTGGTCCAGTCTTGAACAAAACCCTGGATTTGACGAGCAGTCCAGCAAGGCTTATTGGGCAATGCTGTTTGTGAATCCGCAGTCGCGTATTGTTATCACGCTATAGATTCAGGTACCAAGGGTTCAAATATTTTGGTATAACTCCATAGTAAAATTGACCTCATATGAGGTCAATTATACTTACTTCAGAATTGTACCAAAACATTTGAAAAGTTTCCAATTTCTTTTCAATATGAAATCTTTATCGTGTTTTCTAGACCGGCAGCGCCGAACCATGTCCACAACACTCAAACAACATTTGCAGCTGTTGAATCAGTCGTGGTTGTCAAAAACATCCGTGAACGGGGTCCGCGAAGAGCGTGATGTTTTTTAAACCTTCCGCCGTCGTCAACTTTCGTTAATTGGCATAATAAATATTTTCTCGTGACCTTAATTGCTAGTCGCATGACGCCCTCTGCACCAACACCTGAGCCATAATGGTACTCTTGAACCAATCACAGATCCGGCGTGCTCATCACCGGAGCCGAGGTTCGTCTTCTCTCCGCGAAAACATTAGCGAAAGAGGAATGTCCTTCGTACGACAGAAATCCTTTTCCCTTTGTGAAATGCGGGTGTCGCGCATACTCAGCAGGGCAATCAAATGATACGCGGTAGACAACCGCTTTCCCCATGACCATCACGCTGTTCCGTCTGGTGTGCTCTCTCTCCAATGCGGCGACTTCTCAGCGCGCGGCCACACGAGCAAAAAGGTACGTCGCATTGCGAGCACGTGTTCAACATTATGCAGAGCGTTGGGGCTGAGAATTGGTAGCCTTGCTTTCCTAACAATCTGCTTCGGCAATCCGTAACCCCTTCAAGCCTGGCTAAAAGATGTCCTTCTCATGATGATAGGAACAGAATCCTGCGACCATCAAAATGCCGTGTTGCAACGGAGTAATCAGTGTTTCTTAGCATCATACATTACTATTTACTCAAGTTATCTTGCGGACGATTTTGAACTCTTCTTCGGAACATGAAGCTTTGACAAATCATTGTAGTACGTGAGCTGATGCCATCCGCCGTACATAACAGCATCACATTCGCCATCAATTCCAACACACATGGAAGCACCAGCTCGTGGACCAGGCGTTCTACTCTTCTGATCTCCATGAAACAAACAAACCCACATACATTCAGTGGCGCTCTTGATACGCAATTCCCACACATCAGAAAAGAAAATGCGATGCAAGCCCTGGTCATCCCAACCACCATACACAATTACATTTTTTCCATTTCTAGAAGGTACTGCACAGTGTCCAGTTCTCGGCTTTGGAGCCCGTCCACAAATCGTAACCTCAGACCATAAGTACGAATCTGTTGACAGAAGATGCACATCATTAAAACATTTTGTCTTGTTATTTCCGCCAAAGAGCACGAGAAAGCCAGACGCGGGTGTTAAACTTGCATAAGATCGTGCACTTGGACAAGCACTCTTTGCAGATGGTTTGATCTTCTTCCACGTCCACAGTTCCTCCAGTACAAAAAGGTCATTTAGCCACTTTTTGCCGTTGATACCACCATATACAGCCATATTTTTCGAACCTGGAACAATCGATGCACAATGACCAGCGCGAGGCGACGGCTTTATACCGTTGTAGGAAGGCGGATACCACGAATAGTACGAGGTGTCGTAAACAAACACGTCATCTGTCTGTACACGTTCTCCATTAACTTGCTTCTCACCACCGAACACCAGCAAAATGTCATCAATCACGCAAGTGGTGTGCCAAGCCCGTCCGCCTTCCGGCATAGGAGGAACGTCGTGTCCCGTAAGCACCCACCGATTTTCTTTTGCTTCGTACACTGACAGAGAGTTGTAAAAGCCCGCGAGTTCAGATTCACCACCCACCAAGAAAAACCGGTCAGAATCCAACTTGGATAGAGTGGCACCCCATCGTCGTGGTGGTAGATTGGCATCAGCAACCTGTTGCAGGCTCCACGGTGTGGAAACTGTAATTTTCGGGGAGTGTTTGGGAGGACTGCTGAGAATGACGGGGCTTTCGTCAAAGCGCACGCGTTTCCCCTGTTTGGCCCCCCGATCCTCAACCTTGGGCATGGGAATGGGGCGTTTCTGAGGACTTGACTTCTTCTTTGGTCGTTTCTTTTCCAGACCACGCGCTTGAGAAGCTGTACCCTTTGGTTTTTGAGCATCTTTTGTATCAGAAGCTTCTGAAACAGGGGGTTGTTCGGTAGATTTGGGCTCGGGTGCGGCAAGCGGCTCAATAGAAGGAGTGGGATGCTGAGTGAGGGGGAGCAAACACGGCTCTGCATGAAGCGGGGAAGAACACGGAGAGAGCGATGAATTAGGCGTAAGCTGCATATATTGGTGAGAGAAATGGGGAAATTGAACAGAGGGGCTGATATCATGCGCTTGAAACGAATCCACAGGCTGCGAGCACGGAAATGGCTGCGACGGCTCCGGGAGTGCAGGAACAACTGATGGCGCCCCTTCTAAGGATGAGACGACTTGGGAGTATTCCGGTATGGGGGGGTCAGCAGGAAGCGCTTCGCTGAGCGCAGGAACCACCGAAGGTGCGGCATGTTGGCGATCTCGCGGGAGTGCCTCAAACAACACGCTGCCAGAGAAGTTGGAGAAACTAAGGCGTACCGCGCGCTCATCGACGAGCTGCACACTGGGCATACATGCCGAAACCGGCACCGAAAGGCGCAAAAGGCCGCACGTCACCTCGGTGGTGGAGGAAGCCATCGCGCATGCGGACGGCGATTGCGGACGAGGCGTGAGAGGCGGACCGCGCCATTAGTCGGCTGCACGCCCCTTTGGGAATGCACGAGCGCGCGCAAAATTTGGCGCCAAAACGAGAGGCCGCGGGGCCACGCGACCACGTTACCACGTGGATGCCTGTCCATATTTTTGCAGCGTGGCGGCGGTCGCGACAGCTGCGGTTTGATATGCTGCAATTTTTGTGAATGTGCATCATGGCGGGGAGCCAACGTGTGCGGGGTGCGTGTAGCCAAGTGCGTGGTAGGGAAGGCGCCGTGGCGTTGGTGTCCAATGGCTGCCGTATCGCTGTTTGCTTGCATGGCCCGCCCCGTTGTGTCCACGCAGGCACCCCAGTTTCTCGGGGATCATTCCTTTGCCTCAACTAAACTGCCGTCTTCAGTACTCCCGCCACTCCCCGCAACCCGTTTCTACTTCGCCACGGATCTCCCTATTGAACAAAGTGTGGCACTTGCCAGCCGGCGCGCCAGCCGTACTCTTTCTCCTCAAAACGTACCACTGTCCCTTTGCTCAGCTGCTTATCTTCCGCCACCGCTCCTCGCGCCATCCATTCATCACTACGCCCATCTTTCTGTTACCATGGCTTTTGTTCACGCCCCATCTTCCTTTCTCCGCCGCTCCCCTCTTCTGCCTAGCCGCCTACCTCTCGCCGCTTCGCGCTACACCGTGCGAGCTGTCGCAGCCCCTCAACGAAGAACTGCCTCCGTCAGCGGCTGGCTGCCTGAATCTCTCTCAGCCTCTCCTAACCCGCCAGTTTCCGGTGATGGATGGTGCTTCGGGCGAGAGTCCGTTGAAGCGGCCCTGGAAGCCATAGCCCAAGGCAAGTTTATTGTCGTCACGGATGATGAGAATCGCGAGAACGAGGGGGATCTCATCATTGCCGCTGATAAGGTTACTCCGGAAGCCATTGCTTTCATGGTTCGCTACACCTCAGGTGTAATCTGCTGTGCCATGGAAGCAAAAGATCTCGATCGCCTTCAACTCCAGCAGATGGTTGCTAACAACACTGACCCCAAGAACACAGCGTTCACCATCACATGTGACCTCAAAGTCGGAACGTCGACCGGTATTTCCGCGGCTGACCGCGCAAAGACTCTGCGAGCTCTTGCAGATCCCAAATCGCACCCTGACGATTTCCACCGTCCGGGACACATCTTCCCATTGCGATATCGTGACGGCGGTGTGCTCAAGCGCGCTGGACATACAGAGGCCTCTGTGGATTTTGCTCGCTTGGCGGGATGTGCTCCTGTTGGGGTCCTCAGCGAGATTGTCAATGATAATGATGGATCAATGGCCCGCCTTCCTCAACTCCGCCAGTTTGCGAAAGAACACGGACTTGTTCTTACTTCCATCGCTGATCTCGTCAAGTACCGTCGAATGCAAGAAAAACTCGTAACACGTATTGCAGGCACTCCTGCGCGCCTACCCACGCGTTACGGGGTGTTCGACGCGTATGCATACCGTTCTGTACTTGACGATGTTGACCATCTTGCTCTTGTTGTGGGGGGTGGTAATGATCCGCAAAATCCAAAGTTTGACGGCCCCGTGCTCGTCAGAGTGCATTCCGAGTGTTGCACTGGCGATGTTTTTGGATCTTTACGTTGCGATTGCGGACCGCAGCTAGACTTTGCCATGCGTGAAATTGCTGCCGCAGGTCGCGGTATTCTAGTGTATTTGCGTGGGCAAGAAGGTCGTGGCATCGGTCTTGGACACAAAATGAGGGCATATGCGTTGCAAGATCAAGGTAGAGACACCGTCCAGGCTAATGAAGACCTGGGTTTCCCCGTGGATAGTAGAGAGTACGGTATTGGCGCCCAGATTCTCACCGATCTGAATGTCAGTGAAATTGTTCTCATGACTAATAATCCTGCGAAGTACTCTGGTCTCACTGGATATGGTCTCTCCATTGTCGATAGATTACCCGTTCAGGTGTCACCAAATCCAGAGAACCTGGCCTATCTGACTACAAAGAAGGAGAAGATGGGACATTGGCTGAATCTAACTGCCCAGAAGAAGTCATGACTGCCAGTCACAGTCCTATTTGCTAGCTTATTTCCTCTTAGTTTTTTTGCGCCCGGGCTCTCATCAATGTCTCCAGTTCATATTCGTGATCATCTTTAAACATTTCAACCTGTGTTCGGCGCTGGAAACCACCAACACACAAAGATTCAAGACGTATGGCGAAAGAAATCCAAGACGATTCTCTTTTTTTCAATCAAGAACTATGTTTCTCTTTTAGTTCTTTGATTAGCGTCATAATGGCCGTTTCATCTGTCGCTTCTTTGGCTTCCGGAATGATGTCGTTTTCTATCACGAATTTTTTTCTGAGTTGTTGTGGCACGATAACGCCCATTTGCGTTTTGATCTTGCTCTGTTGAAGAAGAGTCTCATCGTAGAGCTTTTGAAGGAGCTCACGTCTTTCTTTGAGCTTAAGTTCAAGTTCTGGTTCAAGACGAGCTCTTGCGCTCGGATGTTCGACAGCAGTGGAGCCTTCTTGACCCGATGACAAATCTCTCGACTTCAGCACTTCCAATAGCTTGTCTTGTAAATCAAAAGCCAGGGAGCCGTCATGTGCAATCTCCTCGTTAACGAGGTCTATTCCTCTATTGATGCCTTTTTGAGTTACGCGGTCTCGGTCGGTAATGTACTGCAATCGATCTAGCATGCTCACAGTAACGAGCCCTCCATTCTCTTTCTCCTCTAACAATAAACGATAAAATTCTTTATCTCGATCGACAAGGAAGCCCAATTCATTTGCAAATTCGTCATCCATAGCAACTGCGTCAGGTATGGGTAAACTCTTACGCGCTGCTGACGATAAAAGTCTCGCTCTTTCGGATACCAGGAGTGAATTATTACCCATCTGACGCTGCCGTGCCTCGTCTTCCACATCAATTTCTTCACTTTCAAGTTCTAGAGAAACATCTGTACTTTCATCAAGCGATTTAGATTCATTTGCCAAGTCGATTTCATACTCATTTTCTGGCTCTGGAAGATTTCTAAATCCTCGTTTGATTATCTCCGACAAAATGGATTTCCTGTCTGAATTGGCAACAGAGCTTGTGCTTAAGCCGTGTACTGAGCCAGGAGTCAACAGCGGTGTTGCCAAAGGATTCGGAGTTCTCAAGTCGGATGGAGCTGGAGTAACACGTCCTCCGAGCCCGAGCTCCTGAACATCAGGATTTGATCCTCCTCGCAGGGGAGTTCCCGCTGATTCCAAATTAATAAGCGTTTGAACTTGTTTGCTTCGGGTTACAGCCCATGGTTCAGGGGCAAACTGACCAGGGGTTGATTCGGGCCGCATTACATTAAACTTGTCACCAGTTGCTTGTTTACCACTCATAAGCGGGGGTTTAGCGGATCCTTTCATCTTTGTTGTATTTGACTTTGACAGCCGTCCGTTGCGAGACTTGGATAGTTTTACAAGCTCCAGGTCAGATAACTGAGGGGAAGGAAGCGATAATTTTGCTTTCTTTAAAGGAGGGCTGCGTGGTGCTCGCACTCTGTCAAGGCCTAGTGCAGCTGGCAAATTCGTTTTCTCAAGCTCCCTTCGCTTTGCCCGATCTCGCTTTTGGGCTTCTTCTTCTTTTTCTGCAACTGTTTTGCCTTTGAACTTTTGAAGGAGCTTGCCTACTTGTTGTTTTCGATCTCCCCTACTTTCTAATACGGAATCTTCTTCAGTAGTGTCAAAGAATCCCGCAACTGGTTTCCTTTCAAAAGGAATCTCCGTTCCGTAGTCGGTGACATTCTTTTTCTTTCGAAACAACTTTACGTCAATGCCGGCAGCTTTCAACTCTCTTCGCTTCTGCAACACGGCCAGCCTTTTGGCGACTTCAAGTTGCTTTTCCCTGGCTTTTCGTTTCGCTTTCTTTCCTTTCGTGTTTGCCAATCTTGCTCGGGCTTCGCTAAGCATTTCCAACTCGTCTTCATCCATATCCACAGGATCAGGTCTTGCAGGTTTACTTTCCGGAGCTGCGCCCGAATCACCTACTTTTCCTCGAGAGGCCATGGCTGTTGCTGATCCAAGCGAAGCATTACCGGGCTTGGAACCATCTGTCACAGAGCCCTGCTGAGCTTGGTCAATTAATTCCTCATAATGTTCTATGCATTGAGCTGCTGTCCTGCCAATCATGGGAGCAATAGTGCGCCACGATGTAGGCATGACCTTGACGAGATGAAGCAGTTTTTCTTCTTCTTCTCTGGTCCATGGAGTTTTCTTGATAGCTGGATCTAGCCACTCGTACCAACGTGCTTTGCACTGCGTAGCTGACTTTCTTCCGAGCAGAGAAGCTATTCGAGCCCATTGGTTCATTCCGTATTTCATTACGGCCGCCTTAAGAATTTCATCTTCCGAGTTCTTCCAAACTCCTCCCCTGAACTGAATCCTCATTTTGATAAACACCGAAAGCAAAAAACACAGTTGACGCTTGTATAATGCGACGAAGAAACTGCGAGGGTTGAATTGAACTGTGTGATATTGCGGCTTTTCCCTTACCCTTACAGAAAAGTTGCAGTTGAATGAAATAAAGAGGGTCTTTACGGGGGTCAGGTCACCCAAGAACAAGGCAGAAGATATAAACAGTTTCAACCTCACTTCAGTTGTGGTGAGTCGACGAAGACAACAAAGCGGAGTTAAGCATCATGACAGAAGGCTTTCAGGAAAAAATCGACCCGCTTCCTTTCAAGGAAAAAAAAAACGGGATCTAATTTTTCCATGTGAAACTCAATTATTTCGGTTCTTTGTGTTTTCGATTACTTCCAAGCTTCGCCGACGGCCTTCACGGGTTGCATATGACCAGCCTCTGTCAAATCTTTTACGGAAGGTTTGGGTAGCGATTTTGCGGTCCCATCGAGGTTATCCGTGGAGCAAAAGGGCAGTTCCAATATCTCTCTCAGCCCTCTGAAGAAAACTTGTGGAGGACAGCAGACTTTGTTCAAGCCGACGCGATCCAGACCTTCTCAACAAGCGCGACATTTGATTGGTTTCGTTTTCTTCTTCTATCCTTGCCATTATCTGGGTCTGAATTGGCATGTCTGAGGTTACGAATGCAGGGACAGCGGAGGCCCCAATTGGCATCGAGATTGATGTTGGAAACCTAACCGCTTTTGACAAGCGTATCTACGATGGAGCTGATGTTCAAAAAGCAACAGAAGCCGTTCAATCCCTAGTTACAGCCATATTTTCGTTACCTGCTGAGAGTACGGAGGACGGAAAACTAGTCAAGCTTCCAACTCCGTCTTTTGCACTGCCTCGGGAAAAACCAGTACCAAAAGAGAGACCGCTCACGAAATGGGAACAGTTTGCAAAAGAGAAAGGGATTCAAAAGAAGAAGCGAGACAGACTGGTGCTCGACGAAGCTACGGGTGAGTATGTACCGCGTTATGGTCGCGGGAGCAAAAATTCTCTACAGAAAGACGTTATTATTCCGCACAAAGAGGGTATGGGTGATGACTATGATCCATTCAGCGAGAAGAGGAAGGAAAAGAAGTTGAGAGTCACGGAAAACAAGAAAAAGCAGGCCGCTAATATCCGCCAGGCTCGGAAATCGCGCGGGTCTCAAATAAGCCCCATACAAGCGTTGGATGTGGCGAGCACTGGTCCAAGCGGGAAAAAGTTTCTACCGAAAAAGGGTCTCAAAGACGCATTGGCTGTTGTGCAGAAGTCGACAGCTTCTGCCGGAAAATTTGACAAAAAGGTATCTAAAGAACCAAAACAAAAATCACGGGGAGTAAAGCGAAAGTATGAGAATGTAGTTTCAAAGAGCGGGATAACGCGGGAGAAGGAAAGATCGCACAAGATAGCTGAGAGAATACTATTACAAAAGCGTTAGGGTAGGTTAACTTGGTGAAATAATATTAAACGGTTCTAAAGCGTCCTGAATCTTAAGCAGATAAACATGGAACGTGTGGAACCAGGGATTACTCTGGCAAAGCTTCCAAAATAGGAACTAACTCCCTGAACGAAGGCCTTTGACTGGGGTCACTATCCCAGCAATTCCGCATAAGCTTTGCTAAAGAAGGTGGACATTCGCGCGGAATGGTAGGGCGAAGTCCTTGATTAAGAACAGCCATTCCAACTTGCATAGGTTGCATTCCAAAGTACGGCAGTTTTCTCGCAACTATTTCCCAAAGGAGTATACCGAACGAAAAAACATCGGCCTTCTCTGAATAAGGTTTGTTCGCGAGTACTTCCACAGCCATGTATTGAAATGTTCCGCACTGGCCAGTCATTTGTACGGCCGCCGATCCCTTTGAAATGCGCGTTAAGCCGAAGTCGCCGACCTTGCAGTTGTAATCCTTATCAAGCAGTAAATTCGATGACTTCAGATCTCTGTGTAGCAGTTTGCTGTCATGCAGATATCGCATTCCCTTGCAGGTATCAAGAGCAAACTTTTTGCGCATTGGCCATGTTACACGCTCGTTCGACTGATGCAGAACATCGAACAATGTGCCCCTCTCCATAAACTCGGTGATGATCATCAAGTTGGGTGGTCGAGTACAGGCTCCAACGAACCCGATTATATTGGGGTGACGTAATGTGCAAAGAACAGCCACTTCAGATTGAAACTCTACTATCGAAGCAGAATTCATTAAAGCGTGAGCGTGGATCTTTTTGACAGCAACCGTCTCTCCACGAAACTTGGCTTTGAAAACCACTCCGAACCCACCTGACCCAATCTGCTGTGCAAATTGCACTTCGTACGGGGCAACTTCGAACTTCAGATTCATACTTGGCGTCTTCTTTCCACTCGCAGCTGCCGCTAAGGCTTCCTTGCTCCCCCCCTCATACTCTTCATCATTCCCTTGCGGTTTTGCCCAAGTCTTTCGTTTCGGAGGCTTTTTATCGAAAGGAATAGCTTTTTCATTGGCGTGTTTCTTGCGCCCAACTCTCTTTTCTTTTGCCGATGGGTCTGCACTCGTGTCCTCAATATTTTCGTCTTTGCTTTTCCTTTTCGCCTTTCCCTTCTTTTTTCCTTTAGGTTTTCGACGGGGTTCTTCGTCTTCTGACCCAGATTCACTGTCGTTTTTTCTCTTCTTATTGGACTTCTTTTTCGCTCTTCCTTTCCGATCTTGCTTCCTGTTCGTAATTTGCTTCACATACGTGCCTTCCCCACCAGAACCTTGGACATCTGACGAGGCATCTGATGATTCAGACAAACTGTCACTACCATCTTGTTCACTGTCATCCTCGCTTCCAGAAAGTGCGCTACGTCGTAAAGGAGAACGAGACCTCGATCGGGATCGGATCTGACGTCCATCAACCGCTTTGTATTTGTCATGAGGCATCTTGTAGCCATTTTGGACCGGTTCTTGGCCGTCACTTGGCAGTCCTTTGCGTACACTAATAGACAGCTTTCGAAGGCTGCTTATGTCCGGTGAACTCTTTCTGATGGGTTGCAAGGCATTTTGGGGTTGGCTGTTGGGCAATTGTTCAATATCATCGAGCGGAACGACTGGGGGTTGACGAAATGCTTTTCTCGTATTAGGCACCTTCTTTCGTTGAGTCACTTCCGTGGGTGGCGATATCTCTCGGCGTTTATCTTTCGCTTCCTCCGGCGTCGTCAATGGCGATTTTGTCTCACTGTCCTCCGGAAGCCCCGTCTCGGATTCCGCCAGAACTTCTTCATCTTGTGAGTTTTCGACTCGCTTGCTCTTTGACAAGTTCACAGCAGCAGCTGAAGATTTCTTCTTCTTCTTCTTTCGCTTCAATTTCTTCAAGAGTGACACCAGCGCTTCGGGGTCGAGCTGATCAGGCACGGTTTCCTCTAATGTAAGCAGAAATTCAGGCGCGCATTGTGCTGCAACATCCGGGGCAGAATGAACGATATTGTTGGCGTTTCTAGCTGCAGTGTGAGCTACCCCCAGCTCGCACTCTAAAAGCGTCTTCATATTCATAGGAGCCGTCGCGAATAGCCAGCAAAGTGCATAGTATGTCTTACATATTTCTTGAATGAGGAGCGGAATAGCAAACTGTTTGATGTTCGCGGCAGGGTCTTTGGACGTAGCCACTTTCCGAACGAGTGCGCCACATCTTTCAAGTATATCAAGAATCGAGCGGAAGGCATCGCGTCTGTTCGCCTGGAGAGTGGGTAAACCATTTCCACGAGCCAACCAATGCGTACTGAACACCTTCGCGAAAGTTCCATGAACGAAAGCACGGCATCGAAGCATTGCTGCATACCAGGATATTTCCCCTGCAGCAAAGCAGTACGTGTACGCATGAACCCTTCCCCCATGATTGGAAATACGAGTTCTAGACCAGGATGTCTCAATCCATTTGAGAAAATCCAGTTTTTGCAAAGCAGAAGACGTCAATGTCGCAGGACCTTCCGCCAGCAATCGATGAATTAGAGTCGCGACTTTAAAGGCGACAACTGGGTTTCCTTTGGAACTCGAGATGTGCAGCTGACCCAATGCTTCAAAGATCCGATCAGGTAGTTGTTGCATCGGCAGGCAGGCTTCCAAAAGGCGGTTCACTTCGTTGTTACCTTCAGGAACAAGAGTAGGGGTAGCTATTCTTCTAACCGCTTCATTGACACCCGCTAAGCTATGGAGATCGGAAAAGCCATTGTCGCGTTCAGCTTCAACAGTATTCGATGCGGAATGCGAAGCTGTAACCGATGGTGGTGATGTGTTGGCTTCAATCGGTAATGTGGACTGGTTGTCGGTGACCACTGAACTCGGGGGCAGGCCACGGCTTGAATCTATATCAAGTTCGAGATTCTCTTGCGGTCTGGTATTTACTATTGGCTTCAGCGGTGGTGTACATGACGGAACAAGCTTTCGCGCAGCCGCAAGGTCATATCGATATACAAGCAAATCGGGAACCTTAGCCATTGGAACAAAAAGAACGGAGCGAAGGAGATCTTTAGTAAGACCAGTGATTTGCGGGGCGTCAGGAATGGCTGGATTCGCTGAATCAAAGCGTTTTCCGTAGCACAGTTCGTACAGGAGAGCAGTGAGAGCGCGAATATCATTTCTCTCCGAAAGGTTTCTTTTTGTGCTGGCAACTCTTTTGGCCCTCGTTAGACCAAAGCCTCCAAGCTTCAGAGACCCGGTGGAATCAAATAAAATGTGATCCAACGATAAGCTTGCGTGCGCGCGTTGTTCTGCACTGTCAATAACAAACTGTAGCGCCGAAGCCACCGCAGCGATGGCACGCAAAGCGGAGCGTTCAGCTCGTGGAGCAGTTAGAATGCTACCTGCACAGTACTCCATGATGAAGAAGGCGGTGTCGGTGTTGAAGTAGACGTCGTGCAACTTAAGAACTGCTGGACATTGGGAAGCTTTTTTCCAGGTTTCTGCTTCTCGCGTCAGTAGGAGACGGGTTTTTTCTCCCGAAACCGGCAAGAGCTTCAATGCGTAAATAGCTCCATCGGCAGCACGAACAAGCCGAACAGACGGGGACAAAGGTCGGAGCGTCGTGAGGTTCCACACCGTACCGCTCGCGGATGTGAAATTAAAAGAAGCCAGTCCCGGCGAAGATGCGTGCTGCGTCATGGTGGTCACGCAGGACTTCTGAAAGGGAAGGGAGCACACCAAGGAAAGCGCGAGAGGAGAGGGAAACGAGGAAGCTGAAGAATTCGAAGTGGTGGTGCATTCGAGGCACAGATGAATGAAAAAGTTTCTGGCGCACACCACCACCCGAGACGCACGGCAACGAGAGTGCTCCGAACGGTTGAGCGGCAACGCGGGGCGCGCGTTGTGTCAGGCAGGACTTGGTGAGGGGATAGCACACGGCTGCAAAGCAGCCGCTACAAGTGCATGGTAATGCTTCACGCTCATTGGCCATAATTCCTTACTTGTCAGGCGTTGGCTCGAGAAAATTTCACGAAAATTCTGAAGGGCGGGCGGCGGCACCAAGCCCAAAATCTTGGTGCACAGTGTGCGACCTTGCGACGACTACTTTGGTTCAAACAGAGCAGATATTTTCAGTCCGGTCTGCATTCGTCAAAAGCGAGAGGATTGGGAGGCTTTGTTTTGACTACCTTATGTTCGTGTACTGTTGTATCTTGGCAGGCTTGGAGATTTTGCTTTCTGGGCACTCAGCATGGCACCACAAGTCAAGTGGTAGTCAGCGAAGAAGCCAACCAGCACGCTTTGAAGTAAGGAACCTTGACATGGCATTGCCACAAAGCATCGAAACAGCCTCGAAAACTGTGCTGGACCGGAGCTACCCATCAGAGCAGGCGCCCCGCAGGCGTCCGTGCGTTTGGCACGTTAGGTTTTCTGCTTCAGTTAAAGTGTTAGAATCAGCTTCCAGCCGAGACAGGTCCCAGCGTCCTGTCGCCAGCCATTCCTCAAAACCAGGTGTGTCACTCCAAGGATATCATGTCCTCGTCCTCATCTACAGCGCCGTTCTCACCAGCGCCCTCCTTGGCATCCTCCCAGCAACCCGAGCACAGTGTCCGCTCAAAAGGGCTGTCGTAATCAACCAGAGAACAAAATGTACACCATGTCATGCCACACACGTCACAGAGCCTCGTGCAAAGAGCACACAACCGTTTCTCACACCGCTCACAGTCAGCCTCCAATCGCACCTCATCACAAGTGGCGCACGAATCGGTACGCTTGTACAACGCGGCCGCACGGGGCGGTTCCTTCCACCACGGTCTTGGCGGCGGCGGTGCATAGATTCGACGCCGCTTTGCAGCGTGCTGCGGCTCCCGTCCGAACTGTACTCGCTTACCCCCCGAAAGCAGCAGATGAAAGTCAGGCACTGGCGTGTCGTTGCCGCTATCGGTAGACATGGGCGCCTGGGCGCTGACTGCAACGCGCGCACGCGAAGCTGAACGAGTGTTTGCAGCGGGCGTCATATCGTTCGGCGGTAGACAGGAGCCAGTTTGCTACGACCGTGGCCAATGCTGCGGCGAGTGGCGGCGGGGCATGGACGCTGTCGCGCTCAAAGGCTCTGCAGCGGAGCGTATGACTTAAGTAGTGATTAAGAGCGTTGCCAATGGCGGTGGTGGAGTACGCGCCGTGTTTTGGCGCCAATGCACAAGCGCGGAGCTCCTACTGCTTTGGTTGGGTGCCGCCAAAACGACCCATCTGGCCCGCGATTGTTGCCCATCATGACGACCGCGGGAGCGTTGGCGCGCACTCGGCGTCTTTGACACTATGACTTGTGCTCCCTGTACTTCCGCCGTGTTCCACGTCGCAATATGTCACAACTGACATTTACGTCAGTCATTGTAAGCTCATTGTTGTCCTGGCGCTCACATGATCGATATCAAACGCTTATTGCGTTTCGTAGAAAAGCAAAAAAGCAAATCTGAAACTGTGCTGGAACTTCCTACTGACAGTTGGTGCTCTTTTCCGCTGTGGCTGGGGCCGGGTAGAATCTCAACCTCGCCTCGCCCGTTGTTCCCTTTCTAAACCATGTTCCGCTCGTCTCTTCTATTACTTTTGAATGTCTTTGCTTTTTTCATTATCGTCTCGGCGGAGCCTTTTGTCTGGATTGGAGCGGTCACCGATACCTCATTCAAAATCCATATAGAAGTTCCCAACATCAACGACGCACAAATTCTAATCACCGAGAATGACAATCCGTCAACCACTGTTTCTTCCACGCCATCTAACAATTCAACTTTAAATATTGAAGAATTTGAGCTCTCCAGCCTTCGACAGTACATCTTTAATAATCTCGTTCCTTTAACAAAGTATCACGTAGCAATCCGTACACCATTTTCCACAACTTTCATAGCATCTGTAACAACGTACCCGTCTCAAGATTCCACACGAGACATCCAGCTTGCCTTCTCGTCATGTCAGAGAGACCATTCAGACGACGAAGCTTTTAAACACATACATGCACATTTTGCACGTGCGCAAGGTTCCCCTCAACCTCCGGTTTTCTTAATGATTCACATGGGCGACCTGCACTACGCGGACATCGCCAAAAACGACGTTTCCCTCTTCGGAAAGCGCTTCCGGCGAGTTGTCTCGGAACGCAACGTGCATCGCGTTATGCGCTCAATGCCAATGGCATACATGTACGACGACCATGACTACGGCAGAAATAATGCTGGCTTTTCTTCGCCATCACGCGAGGCTGCTTTGCAAGCATATCGACGCTATGTCCCCTCGTACGACTTGCCGTCGGAAAATGCTTCGTACCACGCCTTCTCCGTAGGTCGCGTACGAGTGGTCATGACAGATTTAAGAGCAATGGCACGGAAAGAAGCAAGTTCTACCCTTGCTGCAGAACAGAAGAAATGGCTTTTTTCTGAATTCGCCGCTGCTGCCAACTTCAGTGTACTGGTGTGGATGTCCTCCAAGCCATGGATAGCGAGATCTCGCGCAAATGATGACTCTTGGGGTGGCTTTGCAGCAGAAAGGCGAGCCATTGCCAACCAACTCGTGCGTCTTAACGTGACCAACCTTGTCATGATTGCTGGTGACGCTCACATGTTGGCGGCGGACGATGGCTCCAACAGTGATTACTCGAGCGACGGCGGTGCTGGCTTTCCCGTGCTTCAAGCTGCCCCCTTGGCTCATTTCGGAACATCGAAAGGGGGTCCATTCTCTGAGGGATGTTTTGCGTACAGATTTACTCGCAATCGACAATATGGGCTTTTAAGGCTTTCAAAGCTAGGGGAGCAGGGGGGGCCTTGCGTCCAGTTTGAAGGCTATAGAAGTGGTGAAACGGATCCTAAGATAGTTTTTGAGAGATGTGGAAGATTGAGTGGCGTCAATGGTACGGGAGGCAGTGAAAAAAGTTGTCGCCTGCCACTCTTTCCTGCTTGGGTCATCGCTCTGATTAGTGTAGGAGCTACGTTGTTCTTTTGCATTTGTACAGCCGCCGTTGTTTTTATTCTGCGGAGGAAAATGCAGAAAAACAGAAGAGTTCAAGAAACTGTGAAAGAAACAAGCGAGAATGAAAGTCGCAAGGACGGTAAAATGAGTGACAAGGAAGCAAGTGATGGCAAGACGATAAAAGAGAAGTAATGGGACTCCGAAACCAGTTGGGAAGAGCATACATGAATTGAGTGGATGCGCAAAGAAAAACCAGCAATGGAGTTTACAAAACGCTCAGACGACAAGCGCATTTTCAGTTGCTGCAACTTGCTTCACGTCATTGTCGGCCGAAGTTACCCATAGTGCGTGCTTCATGATTGTAGCAACGAGTGATGCAGCAGAATCGACGCTGAGCTGCGGTTTTGTTACAATCTTACCTTGTTTAGCGGTTTGATCCGAAGAAAGATTTAGGCTAGAGCACAGCTTTTCTGCACTCTGAATGATTTGGGATTGAGAGGCCTTTCCGGCAGATGTGACAAGCAGAGGAGCGTCCGTTTCAAGGGCGGGCGACTCTCCAGAGTACACAAGAAGGGAACGGAAAGTAATGATGCCTCTCGCGTTGACGTCATCCGTGGAAACAATATGGCGCAAGAACGGGAACTGAGAGGAACGAAAAGGGCGGCCCGTGAGCGGAACAATGCCCAATAGCCCAGCTGCGTCGTTTAGGGAAATGGAAGGGTCCAGCGCGTTGACGACGGGATTCGAGGCGGCAAAAATACGAGTGGCATCGGCATTCTCGGCGACGGAATACGTGGCGTGCACAAATAGGGCGGCCGGGCGATGCTCGTTGAGGGCTGCCTTGAGCGACTCAACGTCCACGTTGTGGGGATCGGTCGGGACGGGGAGCGGAATGACGGTGAGTCCGAGCTGGGAGGCGGCGAGCAGCAGCACGGAGTATTCCGGGCAGTCCGGAGGAAGGAGGGTGAGGATGGCGTCGTTTGGAGCGAGGTTGAGGTTGGCAAGACCTGTGGTTAGGGCGGTGACGTGCGAAAGCAACTGGGAGTAGGTCCACACGGTGGCTTTGGCGTCGGCGTAGCCCATGAACTTGACGGCATCCTTGAGCGGGTTCGCGGCCGAGGCGGCGCGCAGCAGGTGGCCGATGGTGGAGGGCGCGGGGGCAGTGCTGAAGGCGCGCGCGGCGCGGCTGGACGCCGGGCGGGCGCACAGCAGGCGGAGCGACGCCGCCAGCGCGCGGCGGGGGGCCGACTGCATGGTGGCGACGGAGGGCGAGTGAGCGATCGAGGCGGTGGCGACGCGCTTGCATGCGGAGGCGACGCACTGCGCCGGTGGCGTGATTGCACGCACACCGACTCACGCGGCGCGGACGCTCGCGGGCGCGGGGGCTGACAGTATAAGATGGTGCTTGATAGGGAGCACGGCGGCAGCACAGGAACGCGTGGCGCACGGCTGCATCATCAGCGACGCTGCGGCGGTGGGGCACTGTAAAGACGGGCACCGGAGGCGGCGGCAATCGGGCGCGTGCGGGGGATGCGCAGCGATGGCCTCAGCGCAGATCAAGGGCGCCAAAGGTGCTACCCCGAAGTGGAAACGCCCTTTTGGGAACGCGGTTCACCGCGTCACTGCCGCCTGCCGCCGTCGTGCCCCCGCCGCCGCGCGCCACCCCCCCGCGCCGCCCCCGTCGCTAAATAGCGCCGCGCCCGCCGCCCTGGCCGTTCTCTGTCGACGCACCGCACCTGCCCCCGTGCTCCGTCTACCACCGCGCCCACTTACCTCTTTCACCGGCTTGCCATGACCTGGCTCAAATCCCTCCTTGAGCACGTTGCCCAAGCATGGCGTCTGCTGTTCCGCCGTCGCCGCTCAGACGTCTCCCGTCACTCCCCTGCCCCCCGCCGCCCCGTCTATCACGAGCCCGCTTCCGACCGCCTCGCCCTCCTGTCCTTGCCCGACGACATCCTTTTCGAAATAGTGTACAGACTCACTCACTCCCCCCATCCTACGCGCACCACCAGCATGAACCTCGTCGAGCTACACACGTACAAGAAAGGCCTACCGCTTGCCTCCACCTCCACCAAGCTCGCCAAAGTCTTCTACGCCTCCTTGGACAACGTGTGCCTGTCGTCTACCAAGGTCGATGATGCCGCTATACACGCCCTGGCCACCAATGCCGCTCACGCCCTGCGAAGATTAGTGCTTCGCGACTGCAAAATTTCCAACGACGCCCTTTTTTCGCTCAAGAACGCCGAACATCTCCGCTCCCTAGACCTTTCCTTCGTAACTTCCATCAACGACGCCGGCCTCATCTCATTTTGCAACGCCGCCGCGCCTCGCCTCACTACCCTGTTGCTCAGATCGTGCCCAGCCATCACAGACGCCGCCATGCGCACCGTGAGCAAATGCCGCCACCTTCACACCCTCGATCTCAGTTACTGCAAGCAGTTGACCGATGCTGGCGTCGTAGAAGCCGTCGCCGGCTGCGCCTCCTCGCTACGCTTTCTTGCAATAGCGCACATCCCTTTCCTCACCGATCAATCCCTCATTGCCGTTGGAACTTGCTGCACCAACCTTTTGCAACTCTGTGCAAGGGGCTTGCACTGCGTCACAGACATCGGCTTTTCCTCGCTCTGCAGTGGCGTCGGCCAGACCATTGAGGGCATCGATGTTACCGCCTGTAACGGTCTCACTCGAGATGCCACCCTGAGAAGTTTTCGTTTCTACTGTCCAAAGATCTATGCACACATTATGCCCGCCTTCGCCTCAAGAACTTTGCGACAAATTATTATCAGCACTTTGCGACAAAATATATTCATCGTGCACGGGAGCGATCCTCTTTCGGGCAACGAAACCGTGCACACCGTGCTGATCGACAACGGAGATATTGTTTCGGCCTCATTACTAAGTTCTGGTACAATAGATCTGTCGTTATTGGGAGTGGTTCTTTGCAAGAGTTACGGATCCGGATTGAACGACGACACAAAGAAGATGTTGGAGGTCGACTACGGCATTCCTACTACATCGCTAACAGACTGAAAGCAAGTCACACATCACAACAGTTAGAGTATTCATACTGTACATAGTTCCATTGTAGCTTGTAGATTACGGATTTTCACCGAGATGTTCCTCTTACCGGCTACTGTTCGAGACACGGCGATTTGCATCTTGCAGCATTTTCTTTGACCTGTAAACATCATAATAGCAGTGCCCCATTTCACACCCTGCCTATGCCGAAGGAATATCCGCCGAAGATCAGCGTCGGAACGCAATTGAGATATCCATCGAATGAAGAATTTTTACCAATCGCTGTTATGCGCCACGAAAAAAATTTCGGCTTATCTCTTCAGGTTAAATCCTGAGTATCACACTTAGGACTGATTTCCAAATCTTCGGTAAGGTAGAATTTCTTGTTCTATGGCATTCGCGATCACCATCGCCCTTATCGCCCTTGCCTGCGATTCAGATTGCAACCATGCCCCCCGCGAGGGACTTGCGATAGCATTTCATTTTGCAATCCAATGCAATTCAAAGCGTTTCGGCATTATAAAATAGTTTGTAGAGGAGAACCAAATTTCGGGCGTATCATTGAGTGGCTGATTCCGATCCGTAGTGCGATAGAAGCGAAGCCGACGGATTATCCACCAGAAGCAAAACTGAAACTGACTCCAGAACGCTTTCAAAAGATTCCAGCGCTCATGACGGAGGGGCTGTATCGACGTCGTGAGCTTTTGTTGTGATACATAAAAGGTAGACCGAAAAAAGGGAAGAAAGCTATTTTTTGAGTGGTGCTTTGGCCTCCACGACTGGATTTGCTTTTGAGATTTCATTTGAAATAATGTATGAGAGAAATCAAGATTAAACTACTGAAGATCATGGGCACGGTCTATTTTTGTCAATCTCCGCAACGTCTATGAACCCTACTCACATTCATCTCTGGGTTCCCATCTGGCACTCGAACTACCGGGCATCCTGAGCTGAGATAAGTGCCAGCATCTGCTCCGAAATCTTTGATGGAAATTACAATAAGCCGAAATACAGTGTACGAACCAAAAGAGTAAACCAACATCTGCCCTGCAAATTCAGTATCGTGTTAATGTGGCAAAGCTGATACTCACATTCTGTCTCCATGGTCTGCGTGTAAGGCTTGTACACCAAGCCAGAGATCGATAAGTAGTGTTCAGGGTTGAGAAGAACTACGGAATGCAAACCCGTCACAAAATCGCTGCTTGCTGTGAAGCGCGTCTACGAGGGGAATCATTCGGCAGCAGAGGTAGGAGCCCTTTCTGCGACTTTTCTTCAGACAACCGATCACCTTCATTTATCCCGTTGCACATGCGCGAGAATGACCCATCCTGAACAATTCACCGTCGACACAGAGCCAATTCCTTTAGTGGATACGGTGGCAGAATTCAGTTTACACGGTGAAGAGCTCATAGACGGGATTCGGCAAGTCGCGAAATCGGGGAAATTCATTTTGGGGCCACAAGTGAAAGAGTTGGAAACCGCGCTGGAATCATTCGTTCAAAGCGATGATAAAGAACACGCCACAGTCCAATGTATTGGTGTCTCAGATGGCACAGCAGCTCTGCAAATGTGTTTGATGGCGCTCGGAATAGGAAAAGGTCATGAAGTAATTACTGTCCCGTTCACATGGATCTCTTCCGCCGAAGTGATCCCGTTGGTCGGAGCTACACCGATCTTCACTGATATAGAACCAGACACCTATGTCATGGATGCTGAGAAGCTGGCGGATTTGATTACTGCGAATACACGCGCTGTAATCACAGTTTCGTTGTACGGCGTCATTCCTGACCTTAGACGAATTCGTCAGGTTTTGGATAATGCCCAAGAAAAGTTTAGTACAAACATTGCATTGATTGAAGACGGCGCGCAAAGCTTCGGTTCGACTCGCCAAGGCTATCGTTCGTGCGGTTCCCCTCATGCAACTTTAAGCACCACGTCTTTCTTTCCAACAAAACCACTTTCCTGTTATGGGGACGGCGGAGCTGTGTTCACTCGCGATGTGCAGCTTGCGGATCGCTTGCGCGCTATTCGAATCCATGGGAAAGCCAATGGATCACATGTCATGATCGGATTAAATGCGCGATTGGATACGCTACAAGCCGCTGTTTTGCTAACCAAATTGACATTCTTCGAAGAGTCTCTTAAAGCAAGACAGAAGGCAGCAGAAATATATTCCGAATTGCTGCAGGAAGACGGACGGATAATTGTCCCCTCCTACACTCGAATAACAAATGAAGATGGCATGAAATCAGCATACGGAGTGTATACCATCCAGGTTCAACAACGAGATGAGGTAGTGAAAAGAATGAAACAGGCTGACATAGGATGTGCTATATACTACAGCAAGTGCTGTCATAAGCAACCAGTTTTTGCGAGCTCGGAAGAGCTTCCAGTTTCTGAGAGTATGACCGGCAAAGTGTTGTCGCTTCCAATTCATCCTTACCTAAACGTGAAACAACAGCGTCGAATCGTTCAAATACTACGGACTATATTAGATGACCTTGGAGTGACTCAATGTCCACAATAAGCGAAGTAATAGTGTTATTGTTTCTCTCTCTCTCTCTCTCTCTCTCTCTCTCTCTCTCTCTCTCTCTCTCTCTCTCTCTCTCTCTCTCTCTTTTCTTTAATTTTTAAATCGAGTACGACGGCACTGGGGATCGGATTTGATGGGTGATGCAACTTCTAAAGCCTTGTGCGTGTAAAGGCTTTTGACGTACATTCTGAATTTCCTTTCATGTTTCTCTTTGTAATGAAGACATATAAACAATTCTTTCTCGTTCTTCGTTGGGCACCACTCACTTTAGTCGGAGGCAATAAGAAAATTCTTATTGCAGAGGGCCTCTATATAAATGAAGGCCAAAAACTGAGACGGCGAACGTGAAACCATTTGCATGATTGAGGTGACATAAGATACAGGTGAATGAAGAACGCCTTCGCCCTTTAGTAGACATGAGACAGTGCGAACATGAATAATTAGAATCGTGATCGGAACATATCACCTTATCAACTGTACCACAAACCAAAGGTTCTAATGTTGTTTAAATTCCACGTTTCTCATGCGACCTTCACCATTCCTTCTGGTGGTATGTTACCTTTTCGATCCATCTTATTCTCTTCTACGACGATTAGCAAGGGCTGTGATGTGATGGTCGCACAAATTGCGGCGCTTCAGACTTCCACTGGATCAGACCAAATGCTTTACCAAGGGTACTGTGTTTTCTGCAAAATGCTTGATAATAATTTACCAGTCGAGGATGAAAAGATCTTAGCAAAATTTGCGCAGATCTCCACCTAGATCGTACATTAGCATCGACAGTGCCTTATCCGTCCATCCTGAGTATGACATCGGGCATTTAGAAGGAAGTTCAAAATACCTTCCGCATCTCGGAGCCGATATCTCATCAAGTTGGAAGCTGCACTTTGACATTTTACATACTTCATGCTCATTTACGAAATCTGGGAACAAGGTAAAAGAACACAGTTCGCCACATTCATAAGACAGCGCGACATCTAACCAATTTCAAGGAAACCTTGAATACCCGTGCACCATTATCAGTTTTACTCCATATTTCATCCAGAGATGTCACTGTCTGCGTTTTCCCCTCCAATATCTGTAGTTGTGAAGGGTTCAACGTCGAATAGTAGTTTCGTCTCATTCTTTCGTCCCAGACCGTCGCAAGCCACACGTTTTCGATCCATACTTCATTGGTCTAGTGGTACGGGATCATCCAGAAGGCAGTATGATGGGCTTTGCATGCGACTTTCCGATGTGCCGTTGAAGTCTCTCGTGGTTCTTGTCGTAGGTTCTGGTGGTCGGGAACACGCTTTGGTTCACAGTATTTCCGATTCCCCGTATTTGAAGCATCTTCTGGCAGCCCCGGGGAATGTGGGTATGTTACCACAATGCGAATGTGTCCCCATTGCTGCGGATGATGTGGATGCGATTGTTAACTTGGCTGTTGAGAGATCTGTCTCTTTTGTAGTAGTCGGACCAGAAGTGCCACTTGTTCTTGGTCTGGTGGACAGATTGAATGAAAAAGGCATTTCTGCATTCGGTCCATCTAAAGCAGCGTCTGTATTGGAAGGTTCGAAGGTATTCATGAAAGCGTTTTTGGAAAGGAATCAAATTCCTACGGCATGGTACGCCTCATTCACGGACGCCACCGAGGCGAAAAGGTTTATTCAAAAAAAAGGGGCACCGATCGTTGTTAAAGCAGATGGACTTGCTGCGGGAAAAGGAGTCATTTTGGCAGAGACAGTCAATGATGCTCTCGCAGCTGTTGACACAATGATGCTTGACCGGAAGTTCGGGGACGCAGGTTCAAAAATAGTGGTAGAAGAGTTCCTGGAAGGGGAGGAACTCAGTTTTTTTGCTCTCTTGGATGGAAACGTCGCACTACCCTTGGCGTCTGCTCAAGATCACAAGGCCGCCTTCGATGGTGACAAAGGGCCGAATACTGGAGGTATGGGGTCGTATTCCCCTGCACCAGTATGCAATAACGAGATACGAAATCAGGTTATGTCGAAAATTGTAATTCCAACGATGGACGGTATGAGAAATGAAGGTCGGGAGTTTCGCGGAATACTATACTGCGGATTAATGGTGGATAAAGCCGGGAAAGTAAAGGTTCTTGAATATAACATTAGGTTTGGAGACCCGGAATGCCAAGTGTTGTGTACGAGAATGCGTACAGATTTATTAGAATTACTTTACCGCACAGCGTCGAAGCGTCTTGGTGAAAGCGAGTTCAAACTTGAATGGGATCCTCTGTCAACCATAGTTGTGGTCCTTGCGGCAAAAGGCTATCCCGGGTCGTACAAGAAAGGGAGCATTATTCGAGGGATAGATGTTGCAGATTCCATGGATGGAGTGAAAGTATATCACGCTGGAACCGCTTTATCACCTGATGGAGAGTTCATTGCTGATGGAGGGAGAGTTCTCGGAGTCACTGCGACCGGCGGAACGATCAGGGACGCACAAGATCTAGCTTACAAAGCAATCGATGCTATAGACTGGGAAGAAGGCTTCTACCGAAAAGACATTGGATGGCGTGCTATTGAAAGGGAGAAGAGTTCTGTTGTTCACCGTTAGACGCTAAATTTCGGGCGAAAGAAAACTTTAGCATTGTAACCGATGCGATAAGAGCCCAGCTTCCACAATAAAGAAGAAGTAAATGATGAGATTCACCGTGCTATTGCTCGTAAAGACTTGACAGCTCTTTGTCGGGCTGCAGATAACCCTCTGGTAGTTTGTGAAAAAGATTAAATACCCATACTCTACTGCTCAGTAGGGATATTCGTATACCCGCTCTGTCTTCTTCTTTGGGACATATTTTGGGCGCAGAGCAGCAAGATGAAGATCCACACTCCAATTGAAAAGAATGTCAAGGCACGCATGAGCCATCTTGGAAGCAATCCTTTGTGCTTCGGGACATAATACATGCCTTCTGCGACTTGTGTCGCCCCTGAATCATGACAGTCTTTGGCAGCAGCGAAACCGATTCTATCATTCTCTCGATCGTATTCAACATAATACTTCCGAAGCACAGTGTCCCCAAGGATGACATTATTGCCCATCTGTTCAAGATTCTCTAAATATGAGATCCCCAGACAGCGATACGTCATTTTTCCGCCGAAAGGGTTGTTTGAATTCGACTCATATTTCAACATGTAGTCATCCGGCTTTAATTCCAAGACCGCGCCATTGTCCAGTGTAATAGTCAACACGGGCAACATGGAAACATATTTGCTACTGAGGCTTGCGCAATATCCTGGTTGAAACCATGATTGTTCAGTAGGTCTCTCGATCATGCTCTCATTTCGACGTGTTATATCAATTTTGTCTTGATGCAGAACCTCAGTATCTTTCAACTCTCTTGAATTACCTCCTGAGCATAATCCGGGAACGCCGCAGAAATTTGATTGAAAGTAGCTTCGAAGCTTGCGATACGCTTTTGATGTGATCACTAACACAGTCGTTCCAGAATCAACGATACCGTTTGAAAAGCTCGGCAGGTCTATCTCGTCACCGTTACTCTTCATGCCATGTATTTTGATACCGTAGAACAGTTTGATACCCTGCTGATGAACCATCGGAACATATTGTAATTCTCCTTTGTAAAGATTCGGATTTGACCCGCCAAGAACGAGAGTTCCCCCCTCCATTCCAGTGCAGATTGAAAAAATATCCCGATCGATTTCACCTCTCTCGAGGAGCGTATCAAATAAGGGTAGCACGCAAGTAGGGTTGCACGCAAGTGCTTTATACGCCATACCAAAGATACCATCGACATTCGCGGCCTCAAAATCATCAGTCTCACGAAGAATTGCTCCGAAAGCGAGAGGAACAGTCTTTCCCGCAATTCCAACCATGCCCTCAGCGAGTGCGCCTGCAGCGCCAGATTTATCAGCGTAAGACAAAAAGAATCCACATGCATCGGGAACTACAGACGAGCAGCATGCTTGAGATGAGGAGCACTTGGTGCATTTAGACATCGCGGAGCAACTGTTCGGTCGGCAAATTTGCGACTCGCATGCAATAAGTCCGGCTGAATCTCGAGATTTAGATATATCAAAGCGATGATCGCGAGGTCTGCAATTGACGCATTGTTTCAGCGGGACTGCCATTGTTGAACTGCCAGTGTCGATCTGCACATTTATGGGTTGTCCACCGAAGAGTAAGGTGAGATAGTACTCTCCAACAGGAACTATGTTTCCTTTCATCTCCTGAGCTGGAAGCCTGTTTTCAGTGCTAAGTTTGATCGGAAACTGTGTTCGCGAGTTTGGAGCCCAAGGTCGGCCATGGTGAGAGAAGACACGAGATGAGGCAACATTTTTGCGTTTTAGCGAAAGATGAACAAGATCGGCGTTGGAAACACCAGAAAAGATGAAAAGCAGATAAAGTACTCGAATAAGACTCATCTTGAGTCAAAACTTTTTCTCACACTCACTATGAGCGTAGAAAGCTTTCGACAAGTTTCCAGAATCAGATATGACAGAAATATCAAGATTGAAGAAACGGAAAATGTCCGAATACGTTCCTTACCTGAGACAGGCCCGAGATTGACAGGTTGATTTAACGTGTTGTTGTACTACAGTGCTTTACTTCTGACTGCACGCAAATCTCTCAAGACAAGAGTATGTGCTCGAAAGTCGATTGCAACATCATGGTACGAAGGGTAGATACTAAGTGGTTTCACCGATTTTGTCGTCTGGGAAACCTGGGTACCATCACCATCGAAGAGTCGATGCTCCTATATCTATGTTCGTTTCTGTAAGCAAGGGCCCGGTACATGAGTTGCTTTAGGCCAGCTTCAAACAGGACAAATTCAGCTCCTAACATGGAAGCAACTTTTTATTTGCGCGCGCATGTTGTGGCACCGGGCATTGGATCAAGCAGCTCAGAGATGGTTCACCGAGCGCATGTTTCTCCGAGTGCACAGTATTCTGATCCTTTGGTTCGTGGGGTGCGTAAAGTTCGCTCAATAGATCTACGGATGGGTGACAGAATGTGACTGTGTGCGGTTCGTCACCTATCTTGGCAATGCAGGAATAGCTGAACATCAAGAGTGTATTAGTAGATGAGTCAGGATCATGCACATTGATCCGCGTTCTATGTTGGACATGCATACAGGACAGGGGTGCGAGAAGTGCGTGCTCACTCTTGTACCGGTTCAGAACTTGCTCCAGAGTCCTGGGATTGTCTTAGATAGAGCGGAAATGCTTGCCATGCTGAGGATGGTAACACAATCTGCAATCGGCAGCAGACGGAAACAAGCCGACGCCTTGAGTAATCAGCAGAAAGCTGCATGAACAACAGTGCGCAACAGCACCGTCAGCATTCTGCCAGGGCGTCCGTAGACATATCTCCAGCGTGGAGTGTGTATTCTGTTACCCTCCACCCGCTCCCCAGCTCTGACTGCAGCCGCGTGGGGGCCCATATCTAACGCAAGCCATGATGGACTATAGAGGGACGTTCACCTGTAGTGTCAAATGAAGGCATACAAGTGACATTTTCACTGAAGCTTTTGAATGTCTACCTTCAGGAAAGGTTGGCTTGATCATCAGCAATTATAATTGCCTTCTTTCCAGCACCCACCAAAGAGGATTCAAAAATGGATACTCCCTTCCCCCTTGAAGCTCAAGTCCCCGCGATCTCTAGCTGGCAAGACCCCGCGACTCAAGACTGGACGCTCTGTGCTGGAACTAAAGGACTTAAAACAATTTCGAAAAGTTTGGGTTTTGAGAGTCCCAAACTTTCCCGCGAAAAGTTCGACGTACATGTCATGGTCAAGTATGCAACCGTTGATCGCCAAATCACTGCCATCATGATGAGCATGCTCGGAGACCCATAACTCCTGCATTGCCGTCAAGCTTCAACGGTTGTGGCCGTTCACCGCTTTTCAATCCATGCGCCACACCGATTGCACCAACATCCATCCGTGCAAATGTCCGCGTCAGTATCCAAAATATGCTCTCTTATCGGGAGCCTTGACGACTCGCTTCGGAAATCGTTACTGGCAAACAACCGAATATTAGCCATTGCAGCCGACGCTCTGCAATCCATAGCACTCCTAACCCCTTCTGCCAATGCCGAGTTACGCGCTCAGATAGCAGCCACATTCGTTTCACTCCTCACCATTTACCGCGATTACCCATTCGCACCCTTCCCAACATCCCGTCGTCGTAAACTTCTCGCTCTCAACCTCATTTCCGCCGTTCAGTTGCTGGTCGAGATGGTTGCCAGACGACTCGATACGTTATCCGATTGCCCTTCTCGCACACAGCTCAACTCCATTTCACTTCTCGAAGCGCTCAAAGCGCTCCTTCGTCTTTCCCTTCTTTCCGCTTCTAGGGAAACCAACGCGCGATTCCTTACAGCCAGCGATCAACAGCTACCAGAAGCACCAGCTCCCCCCTCCTGCACATGTGGAATGCAGAGTGTGCCAGGCAACGAAAAAGTAGCTGTGGAGAAAGGCACTCGTACGAACCGCATGATTATCAAACCTCGACAAGAACAAAAGCGAAAACGTTCTACGTCACATCAAGTGATCGCCGGCTTAGAGCCCATTCCATCTGCGCTCCAACAGCATCGCCCCACTTCTGATCCACTGCTCGATGCCTTATTCACCATCGCTTACGAAAGGCGTGCCAATTGGGTTGTGCGAATGTTTATGCCTCAACCTTCTTGCGAGGCATGCTCTGTGAATCCACCCAGACGGCCCACTCTGACACAAACAATAGAAGGCATTCAAAGCGCATTCAACAGTCTGACACCCACCGAACTTGCAGCGGAAGTGGCATACGTCGTCAGACCATTGATTCACATCACTCTGATTCGAAGATTTGGATGGCGATCATGGAAGGCATGGTGTGCGGCCCTTTTGCTCGATGTTGGCTCTCGTGTTGCGATGGCCGCCCCGGTTTCGACGTCGGAACTTGAAGAACGGAGAAGGCGCATGGCACAGCTAGTGCTTTACCTCGGTCGAAGTCCGTTGTTTGATTTGATCTTGAGGCGCGTAATAAAGAAGTTCACGGAACCATTGCGTAGAGTTCCTCTCATCGGCGGTGTGTCATCCTCGGCCATCGAATGGATTACTTTACTCCAGCAGTACTGGTTCTACCTGAGCGCCTCGTGAGGCGATATTCGGTTCAGGAAAGACATCATCACTGAGCAATTGAAATTGGATAGATTACGAAAACGAAAGACACTTTTCGCTGTTGCGTTCCGTCGTGTCGGTAGAACGTTTGTATTCAGGTTGTATACACGGAGTGTTCGTACGGTTTCGCACTGTTCTCTTTGCGGAGATACGAAACTCGAGGGCATGTATGATGATAGGTCACCGCGAGATGAACTGTTAGCGGTTTGAGCAAACAGAAAATCGACGACAGCGGTGAGCGACGATAGTAACAACAGCTTCATTTAAACAAGAGACACAAAAGGTTGTCATTTGCCTCAGTTTTGCGAGAGACGCGGTCGGCATGTTGGAAGGACGATGCTAAGCATAAGATCGATTGTCTCTCTATTCGAATTCGAATCGGTGCTCGCAAGGTACTTCGTAGAGAGTGCAGAATTCGACGCAGTATGCCCGGAGGACTGGCATCGAATCTCTACAGCACATTTTCTTTTCGCGGAAGATTCTAAAACGCAGCGTTACGATCTTCATCATCTCCCTCAGCACGATGCTGTGCCGTATCATCCTCTTCCCTGGAGGGTTCGTCGTGATCATCACGGTCACACTGCTTACGAGTTACGTCCATTTCTCTTCGGGAATCTCCATGACCGGAGTGACTCTGGTCGCGTTCTTCATGCTTCTCGCGATCGTCCCACTCGTCCTCTCGGTTCTTCTCTTCGCTATCTCGGTGAGTTCCATTTTCGGCAGCATAGCCCTTTTCCTGATCGCTGCTACTATGTGGGCCATCCCTCGAATCATTGTCATCCTTTGACTCAAGTCTGTCGTCACCGTTCTCTTTGCTGCGGCGCTCTTCTTCTTGGTCAGGGCTGTTGCGGTCCATCTCACCATCATTGAGTCTGCGCCTTTTCACATCAGCGACATCTTGATCGTAGTCGTCTCCATCCTGCTCTTCTTCCCTATGACGTCTGCGATTATCCTCTTCTCGATAGACTTCTTTGTTTTCATGATCGCCTTCTTCACGTTCACCGGGCTTCTCAACCGGTCCATTTCGCATATCTTCTTCCTCTTGACGTTCTTTTTCGACAAGAGTATTACCATCTCCGTTGGCATTCTCTTGTCGTTCAATGAGAGGGCGCTCATTGTCGTCCTTTCGGCGCATGTCGTCGTTCTCGGCCAGACCTCTATCATCCCCTGGGTCTCGGGGACCTTCGCGCGGCTTGACATGTTCTTCATGCCTCCTCCTCTCGTACCCAAGTTCGCGTCCCCTTTCACGACCTCTACCACCTCGGTAATCCCGTGCACCGTACTCATCTCTGTCATAACGATCGCGAATATCTCGGTCCCGGCCGCGATCGTATCTAAAATCATCTCTATCTCGATAACGGCGGTCGTAGTCCCTGTCTCTATCATACCTATCGCGGTCATACGCAGGGTCATACCTGCGACGATGGTCGCGGTCATAGTCCCTGTCGTAGTCCCGCGGACGGCGATCGTCGGCATATCGAGACGGGCGCCTGCGTTCCCAGTCTACAGCAGGGCCGGCTACACCAGAAGTGCGGGCTATATGCTTCTTCGACCATTCGACGTTGAGTTTCATGCCATAAAAGTCTTTACCGTTAGTATCGTTTCGCGCGTCCTCGGCGTCGCGGTTGTTGTCATAATCGATAAAGGCGTAACCTCTTTTGACGTCGACGCGGCAGGGGCCGAATTTAGAGAAGAAAGCACGAATCTCGTCGGGAGACGCGCGCAGGGAAACGTTTCCCGCAAACAAAGACATTTTCTTCACCGACGACGGTAAAAACCGACGCAGGGGAGCGGAATTCGAAAACAATGCCCTTTCGGTGGCGCTAGTGCGCTAGAAAAACAGAGTTTTGAGGGACCCAAGCAGGAATGTTGAGGGAGAGTTGAAGCGGAGCGACGTGAGTGCTTGACGCAGATGAGGAGCGTCTCAAAGCGAGCGACAGTGTGTTGGGCAGCACAGCGGACGGACCTGTCGTTACATGGTGATGGGAGGCGTTAGAAACAACGCGCGCCAAAAACAGCGAAAATCATTTTCAACAATGCGCCAATTGTGGTAAAAGGGGGACCGCAGCGCCTTATTTGCGGCCACAAGCTCCGTGCCAATATTTCGGTGCGGAGCACAGCAGCCTGGCATGCTGCGCCGTGCAATTTTACTAACAGCTCATGGTCCGAAAGTTGATCTTCACCAAGGATTCTCCGCCTTGGTGTGACTTACAGAGTGATCAAGATGCCCCTACGGACCTGACGGTCCGTCGGATAGTTTACCATTAGCGCCGCTGGCCCCATTTCCGAATAAAAAATCACCACGAGACACCACCCAGCGATTCCTGATTCCCCGGCCTCCCTTCTTCATCAATTCATGGAGCCCTTTTAACCATGTCGCCGTCATGACGGGACCACTCGGACCATGCCCTCCCAATTTCGCATTGTGCTGGTAGCCCTCTTCTCCTCTGGGTCCGCAGTAATTGCAACGAGGTACCCTCTGAATACCCCGGTTCAATGGAACTAATGATTGCACGCATGAATCCGAGTCTGTCCCCGAGATTATGGTTCAGAGGCATCCCGTTCATCTACTGATATCTGCATCAATTGCAGATTGAGCAAGGCAGTCGGAGACAATGTTGTTCTGCCCGGTCGTGAGTTCCCTCTCTCCGTCAACTTACGTTTGAAACGCATGCAAAGATCACTGACCATGCTTTTATCGTATGTTACACTTCTTCAAACAACGCAGTGTGGGAACTATTTACTCGCCAATAAAACGCCTCCCGGGGGGCTTCAAGAGCCAACTTGGAGGTTCGAATGCCGTACTTGCCCTTACATCCATAGAATAACCACCCGGATTGAGAGAAAGGTTACCAATTTGCCCAAGAAGCAAGTCGAAGACGTCCTGGGAGGTGAGGCTGCTTGGGAGCTCGCAGATTCTACAGACATACCATGTCCGAGGTGTACGCACCCAAAGGCCTACTACTTCCAGATGCAAACAAGGTCTGCGGACGAACCGATGACCACTTTCTATCGATGCGCCAATCCAACATGCGCACATCAATGGAAAGAGAATTAATTCGTTCACCAGCTTGCTCTTTTTCATTTTTGCTCTCTCTTATTGTGATCGTCCTTCTTTCCTCCGTGCTTTCCGTTGTTGCATGCCACCCGATCAAAATCGTTGTTTTCATTTGCGTATGGAAACGTCCGTTGCTTACCGACTTTGTGCTCCGACACTTCCAAGGTCTTGGGCAGTCTCTTCGAAACCATGATATTCAGTTGGATATGTTTCTGACAGGCTCTGATGAGTTGGAAACGAGCATCATGGCCAACAAGTACAATGCTGGCTATTCCATTTTTCCGAATAGTCCGCTTGGTGCAAAGCATGACTATGGATTGCAATCCTTGCGAGATTTCTTCACTAACAAGACTGCCGACAATGGGGAGCCTCTACCCGACGCTGTGACAATCTTTGGTTCGGATGATGTCGTGAATCAGCAATTCTTCTTCACTGTACGAGATCTGTTAAGAGGTACATCTGGGGTCCACGTCGTGGGATTGGAAGACCTTTATTTCCAGGATTTGAAGTCTAAGCGCCTCGTGTACACACGAGGGTACAAATCTTTTCAAATCCCAATCTCAGGCACGTTGGGGTGCGGGAGAGTTTACTCATGGGATATTCTTGAAGATCTAGATTGGCATCTTTGGGACACTGATAGGGAACGAGGCCTAGATCAAAGCGCCGTGAGAAATGTTATTACACGACTTCCGCTAATCGGCGAAGTCAGCGTCGCCGTATTCGGAGCCGAGCAGGGTATTGTAGCGGTTGATATCAAATCGGACGGGTATTCCACGGGCACAAACATATGGAAATTTGAAGAAGTCATTCAAGCTGTCGGCAAGAACGGGCGCCTTCATGACTTCGAGGATAAAGACGAAACAGTTTTGAGAGAAGCCTTTGGTGATGAGTTTATCCAGTCCCTGGACGAATTACGCTCTCAGATGGAGCATTCCAATACTACTTAACCACACCCTACTATAACTACCTTCCGCGTTTCATACAGCATACACAGTTATATTGGCATATTCATTGAGTGTCGACAATTCTGTCTTACAATCTAGTTTACCGATTTTCTTCACATTCCAGCCAGTATTCCATAATTTCTTGCATTAGAAAGTTAATGTCAGTGTCAATGTTATTCAACTGTTTTGCATAACTGGCCAGTTTCTGCTTCATTTCCGGATCGGCTGAAGAAAACATTAAACTCGAGGATGAAAGAGCATTTCTTGAGTGAGATTTTTTTCTCTCTGCATTGCTTCTGGATATTGCATGGACGGAGACGGTACAGACCAGCTTCTTTTCTTCCAAATCTTGTAGTGAATCGAGCCACTTCAGCGCAGTGGAAACCTCAGATTCTGGGGTGTCGCAAATTGGGCTCTTCAAGCCCCTGTAATCAGAAAGAAGATCTATTAACTTCATAACGGCTTCACTGCATAGTTTCAAATCTTCCGTGACATGGGCACATACGACGGGATACGCCGTTGATTGCGTGGTTGTACTGTCAAAAACGTCGAAAGGATCATCTTTCTTTGAATGTTCCCTCGAAGAGTTCGACCCGTGCCTTATTGCAGAGCTATCTCGCAAAGCTTTATTTAGTCTGTTATAAGCGTTTGCTCGTTTTGCCTGGATTTTCGGAATACACCTTCGTAGCAGGGATGATAAGTGTTCTCCTTCCGAAGGGTAAACGAAGGCATGTGTTTCTTCAGTTTCTGAAACCTGCTTGCTCATTGCGCGTTTCGAGTTCAGATAAGTAGCTGACTCGTTTCTAAGTTAACGATCGTGAAATGAAAGTCATACAACAGGCTTTAGAGGATCTGGGATTTCGAGGAGTGTTTTGAGGTTTTTGTCCATCCAGTCCAATTTCGACGGTCAACCTTTGAAGGCTATGCCTTTAGAGGATTATTGTGTAAAGGTTACCAATAATCAGGAAATTACTCATAAACATGGAAAAAAATAGTTTCTGTTTGCAGAAAAGCGTCGAGGTACATCTTTCATCAATATTCGATCCTTCACCAGTCCATTTCAGTGACGGTACAATTGTTGCGCTCTTCAACCGACAGCGTCAACATTAATTTACAATATGATCGAGAGCTTATCTAATTATGACGCTCATCCGCACCGGATTATGTCTAACGCATCTCGAAAAGCAGTTAAGTGAACGATCAAGTGATCAGGTGATGTTTTCCGCCTCTTCAGAGAAAACTACAACAATTGTACGTTTTGATCAACTGTGATGCACTATCGAATCAAAGCGTGTCCGTTTGCACAGACACACATCACTATCGCACTATTCCCCGCTGCTTATTTGAACGATCAGAACGTCCGGAACTCCGGAAGTTAACCAAGGGAATGAACATAAATGGTTTCTTCACTCCACTGGCCATCTTGAGGAAAGCAAGTTCCCCTTTGAGTGTCATGCACCATTGCAATAACCTGGGTGCAGCATTGGAAGCAAACGAGAAGTACATCCACACTGAATGGCAAACATAAGCTAGTTGTATATATATATACACATGCGATTTTTAATCACTACTGCTTTCCGAGCCTTCCGATCACCATGTGCTAAAGACAGGAGAACAATTAGATGACACAGCACAACACTATTGCTCTTTCTCCTTGTTCTTTTCAGCATAGATGTGTTCCGTGAATGAGCTACGTCAAAATACATGACAACAAAGTTAGTGTTAATTGTGTGAGCTGCGATAAGCGAAGCGAGTTGTGATTTTGAAAATAGAGCCCAACGTACCCTTCAAAAATGCAGGCTATACGATAAACAATGTACACCCACATTGTCAGAAATATTCCAGCTGGGCTTCGCGCCCTGTTATGTCATTGGAAGGGTGGTAAGCAAAAAACAGCAGCAAATGAAAGCAGTTAGAAAGCGAATCAATAAAAGCTCAACCGGATCCAAAACGATATGGACTTACATTATGGCCTTTCCGAGAAACACTAATGTAGATCCGTCGTACATCGGGTGCTCAAATACATTAAACGGAAATGCTGTGACTTTCTCGGACATAAGTATCCCAAAATAATCACCAAGATATGTCCCTGTGACTCCCAGTTGATAGAAGGAAGACGAAACGAGAATTGCTCCCAACGCTAGGCAGGAAATGCCAAAAAACTGGTACTCAATATTTCCCAACAAAAGAGCCGTTTGTTGCGTCTGCATAGCTGCTACAAAAAGGGCATCGCGATAGAGGCTGGAGAAAAAGATCCAAAGCGCCACAGCATACACACCAATTATAGGTTTGACGAACAACTTAGAAAGTATTCTCGTGTAGTACTCAAATCTGGCAACGCAGTTCCATATGAATGGCTGCAGAAATATGACAATGGCAGCCTCCCATAAGGCGACGTCGCCAATTTCGATATGCCTCAGTCGGTACGGAAATGAGGGTGATGTGCAAAAGTCGCTTATGTATTCTGCTGCCGTAGTGATTGGCTCAGGGACATAAAGGACGTGAGGAATGAAGTCGTCTACATACTCGAGGACCTCGTTGATCTTGTCCATTTTCTTGAAACAAATAGGCAGCACCTGAACGGTAGTCGTCAGCGCCGCGACGCAGGTCGATCTCTGAAAACGAAAACTGAATGGATTTGCACGGCAGCAGTTGATGCAGAGGAGGTTACGTTCCAAACAGCAGTGTCAGACGCTCGTCGCTACCAGGGGAACGTGGTAGAGGTATTCAACACAAATGGCTGCACATGCGTCGCTGCACATGTGGTGCGCCCGGTTGAGATAAGCGGAGGGCGACGAACAATGGCGTTTGTATACCCCCCCTAGGCCCACGGTGTAACCCTTTTCCATTGAGCGGAAACCGCCTGGCGAGGATGCGCCCGTCGCGGCGTTTCGAATTAGAACGATTGCAAAACGCATCAAATTTTGGAGTTTTTTATTCAATCCCAAGTCAAAGGCTGCAAGCGCGGCATGATTTTTACGAATCCGAACCAAATGATGGGAAGCGGACCGGTCTCGACAGTACACAGTGTTCCACCGCCTAAATTGTAGATTACCTGCCCACATCGTATGCTTAACGTCACGACTGCCTCGAGGAGGCTCGGTCCACTTCATTGAAAGTTTGACGGAACCGTACATGTCTTTGGTGCGCATTTCGGGCCACCATCGCCATTGCTCACCGCCAACACTTCTCCCCCCTCCCCTACATTCTGACAACTCCGCCTGCTCCGCTCCGCAGCCAACTGCCCTTCGCAGCCAATCCGCTCCACTCTGGAATCGTCCCAACACAGCCTGGTCTACTGCAGTCGCTCTCGGACTAAAACGTTGCATTCACAAACTCTACAACGTATTCTGATTCACAGCTCCGAGTTTTCGTCGGCTTGCTGTCTAGCTCCACATTTCAGCCCGGCATCCGCATACCGCGCCAATCAGCAGTTCGTACGCATTCATGTCGCGGCCACATAACCTCTCCCAGGATGGCTCTCGACGCGGAATCAAGCGCCCAAATCAACATATTGGTGGAGCCTGCCCCCCCGTGCAGACCTCAGAAGATAACTCGTGGCTGTTCACAGAAGAAGAGGTGACAGAAACTCCCTCACGGGTACAGGGGCTTCCGGAACCTGTTGAGCTCAAGGTCATCGCCAAAACTGCACAATTCATTCAAGAAACCGGACGTGAGCTTCAAGTCCCGCAGCTCACTATGTCTGTCGCCGTCAAATTCTTTCAACGCTTCTTTATGTTGGAAAGCATGCTCAATCACCCGCCGCCGCTCGTGGCCGCCGCATGCCTGTTTCTTTCCTGCAAGGTGCAGGAAACACACAAACGCCTCAAGGATATCATTTATTGGACAGTAAAAGTGCGAACAAGAAACACAAAAGATTTCCCCGAGGGCATGGATTTGCTCGAGAATTCTCCAGGATATTACGAAGAGAAGAACAACATTCTCGACAAGGAACGCGAGGTTTTACGCGTTCTAAACTTTGATCTCACCGTTGATCATCCGTACAAGCACTTGTGGACCTTGACAAAGTCCTACCTCGGCAGTGATCAAGTACAGAAATCCATCACCCAAGCTGGCTGGAATTTCTTGAATGACTCATTCAGAACCTATTTGCACGTAAGATACGACGCAAAAGAGGTTGCTACGGCAGCGTTTTTCATGTCAGCCAAGCTTCATAATCATCCGCTGCCGGATGGGACTACCAGGGAACGAGCAACAGGCAAGCGAATCCTCGCTTGGCATGAGTTCTTTAAAACAAATCTCAATCGCGTGGAGGAAATTTGCAAGATTCTTCTTGACATGTACGAATTGGAAGATAAGGCTTCCAATATGTTTAGAAACGGAACTGGCGTTTTGGACTCTATACCCGCCAGTCATCCTGCAAAGCGTCACAAGACTGAGGGGGTTAAGCTAGAGTCAACTCCAATCGTGAACGACTCCCGACCACGAGTTGAGCCATACACCGCTTACCGTTAACCATGATTTTCTTCGTTAATATGCAAGTGTAGCTGAAATAGCTGAAAGTCTGTGACATTGTTTATTCGAATCAACACTCACAGGCCCGGGCACAATACGTAGCGCAACTTCGTCAGAGTGTTTTTGAATTCATTGTTTTCCACTTTCCTTTGTCTCTCAATGCACAAAATAACATGTCGCTTCCAGAGGGGAAAGTGGTACACCGTCAAAGATCCTGAAGTTAAAGCAAAGCTGCATAGCGCGCGTCTACACGTCATACACTGCAAATAGCGTTACTGTTCATGGATTCAAGTCGATTTTTGTTTTTCTGACTTGGTTTACTCGTCACCGTTGGCTTTGATGTTCTCATGGTTGCATGGGCTGAGCTTCAATAAGAAATAACAAAACAAGCATCGGATTACACGATCTGGGGGAACCAGTTCCGTCAAATGAATAAGAAAATATATTTAGGGGATTTGATGAAAGGCCAGCGAATGTTTGTGAATGTGAAGAGTGTATGAGGCCGCCGGAACCGGCCTACACCGAAAGCCTAAAAGCTCCTTCATCGAGCACGTATACTTTACGTAGGGCTACAAGAGTAACAAAATATGTCTACACGCACGCCCCCTTTGAGATCAATGCTCATACCCGCCGATTCGTGTATATCCATCCCTGACGAGATTCTCAATGTATGTGCATTGAGTTTTTCTCTTTTCGAGTTTGTCCGCAATACTTGTCGACACAACCGGACTCCAGTCGATTTCATTGCCCACGTACATTCGCATTGGTGTATATTTGACGGTTCTTTCTTCTCCGACTTCCGCACCTCCAACACCGGAAGGCGGTGGAAGCATATCGTACGTCCAGAGTGCCATTGGATAAAAATGACATGGAGCTCCGCTTTTCTCCGCTGTGAATATCATCGTGGCTACGGCCCCTTCATCGAAAGGTGATATCTCAACACTCCCCGTTTCCGCACTCCTTCTATCTCGCCCTCCTGACGGAGCGAACCACACCGCTTTTCCGCCCTTCTTCAATATGCGCTGTGTCTCCCAAATAGTTCGCCTATTGTGCTGCAGTTTCTGGTCCCGCAGCTCCGGTTGGTCATTGATATGTTTCTTTGAGTACACGGTGAGCAGATTTCGGCCGGCTGAAAATGGGGCAACCATGGGATCGTTCCTCACACGATCACCAGCCATGAACACCAGCTTCTCACAAAAACGTCGGTCGCATCCTGCAATCCAGTCCAATAAGAAATCGATAGCATACGGGTCTCCCTCAGACTGGTGGTTGGACAAGAATATAACATTGTGTCCCTGTGATACGTAATTCTCCGCTTGACGAATATTTTCAATTCCGATGACAGAACTCTTGGATCTATCAAGAAGAACACTGGAAAAGTCGAAGCCAAATTTGTAGTGATCGAACGGGTGTCGGATCCGTCGATGGTAAGATGAGAAATCGAGAGGGTCTGCAATAGTTCTCCGACAGAGCTCTAGGAGGGTTGAGAACATAGCCTCCGTGAAATCGTCCGGATCCTCCTCCAATGATGGGTTTTCCGAGGCTGCCACTCCGTAGGATTTGTGCCAAGCTTTGAGGTTTTCGACTATGTGACGGGGTACTTGCCGTGAGTTGACAAGATAGTCGGCGCGCTCGAAGAATCGCAATCCATCGACGGCTTCCAAGCGACTGGGGCTGGGAGCTTCGAAGGTGGAACGGTGATTCTCCTTGTCGAGAGAAATTAGAGCAGTAGCGCGCAAGCGGTAGATTCGTTGGCGGACCGCTGTTTGGGAATGGGCCGTGCTCGAGGCGGGCAACGACTGCAGCAAGCGTCGTAATGGCAGAGGAGACACAAAAGCGCAATTTTTCATGACGCGGCGCGGAAGCTCGACCTCGGCGAAAGAGGAAGACTAGAATATGAAAGAGGACGACCTGGGCGTTTGTAAGAGGCAATGCTCGCAGATGTCCCGCTGCACAAGGTAGCCTAGGTGATCGCCCGGCCGCGACTCCGAGGACGTGAGCGACAGTTCAGAGCGGTTCGGGTGCGACGGAGAAGACACGAGTGGAAAAGATATGCTGCTTGACAACAGCCTTTTGTTCGCCGATGCACGTGAGTCGCTGCCGTGGATGGTGTCGGTTCGCCTTCGCGCCCTGCTCCATTCGCGAGCGCCAATCATTGCGCCCCAAGTGGAAGAACAAGTGCGCTGCGGCCAATTATTTATTCGGGCCGCTGCTGCGCGTTATAAATCCACGAAGTGTTT
The DNA here is from genome assembly GCA_019155205.2 of Gracilaria vermiculophylla. Taxonomy (NCBI): domain Eukaryota; phylum Rhodophyta; class Florideophyceae; order Gracilariales; family Gracilariaceae; genus Gracilaria; species Gracilaria vermiculophylla. Next base: position 4,528,301 of record JAHNZQ020000004.1, read on the forward strand.
GGATCACGTCCATCCTCGAGCACTAAGGCCAGGAGTGGCGCAGGGGTAAGGTGGCAATCATCTTTGCCGGGTGAGTCAACTTTCGCGGTGAACGCGAAGGTATGTGATTCTAAAGACCACGGCTCTCCGTGTCGACTACTCCACAACCCGCGGGCGCATCGTCTGTTTTGGTATGGAAATATACACTGCGCGCTTGGGCATGGAGCGCAACATCAGTCGCTTCAAGCCCAAGCGCGCAGTCTATATTCTATGCCCTATTCAGCACTGGGATTGTGCCATTACATTACTTTACCACTGTGTGACTTTACTAAGCCTCGCCTCGGGACTCATACTGCAAGTAATGCCCCATAGCATCAAGAAAAAGAAAAGCAGCACATGAGCTCAGATGAAGTCCATGCGACCCCTCAACGTACAAAACCATAAACATTCCACCCCTTCGTCCTCTTTCCCGCTCCTCTATTCCCACTTTTTCTGCTTGCCCCTCCACAGCGCGCAAATGCCCTGGAACAACGACTAAAGTACACCGTCGCATTTTCAAGCGCAAACAACTTGAACCAAATGTCCCCTATTCACCCTTCGTTCCAATCTTTTCATCCCGCACCGGCTTTTCTTCCCTTTCTAGCGGTTCTTCTTCCAAAGGGCACGAGTCCTCCACAATTGAACTTGACGGGAGCCGCCTCCTTGTCGTCGCCGGCCCCCCACTACTGCTACTACTGCTATCGTTACTGCGTTTGTCATCGCCGTCGCCGCTGTCGTCCACTTCGCTTTCCGACGAGCTCTCATCCCAAGCACGTTTCTTATGGTACACACAACAACTTTTCGAGCTTCGCTTTCCTTCGTGCTCGTTATCATGAGTGTCGGAAGTCCATCGTACTCGTGGCCTCCGGTGCAGCTCCAGTCTAAGTAATGGCGTAGGTGTTTCGGTCACAGTTACTGTATGAGTCGAGCTTGCTGGCACCGGCCGCGCCGGCCTTAATCGTGATGCTCTTGCGCCGCGCGTTCTTCTCCCTGGATTCATTGCGCCATCAAACGGCAGGGTGATTTCCTTGCGATTTCTTTGCCGAGATGAGTTTCCGGTGATTGTATCTTGATTGGCAAATCTAGATCAGCTCGCCCACTGTGTAGATTAGGTAGACTGCGCAAGCAGCAAGGTAGTCGCCAACTGCACTACAATATCTGCAGCCAAAGAGCTTAGCGACGAGTATACTCCGTCGCCGCCCGCAAGCTTGCCGCTCGTGACCCTCTTCGGAACACCGAAATCTTCGAATGAACCACCGATGGCCTCCAACACTGCTGTGCACAGTTAGGGTTCCTGGTGAACGAATGTGCGATTCTCTTATCAAGAACAAGGTTGCAGAGCAGCGCTGCACAAGAAATGAGAATGCTTTCTTCCGTATGTTGATCTAGGTTGAACCGGTTCGAGCCCTTCACGACTAATTGCTCTTTCTTGGGGAGTTCATTTGAACAGGTGCCCTGTACAAGGGTAGTGCTTTTGAACGAAGCTCGACCAGTAGCCCGCCATGAAATGTGTCTATTCAAATGATTATTACAGAACTGTGAGCCTCGGAAAATCAGAAAAATGATCAATGGGTCAAGAATTTCACATGTTAAAAAACGGCCCTGAGGGACATTAAAATTAATCCCCCTATCGGGACATTTACGAAAAGAATTGTCCAATAACTAAAATATTTCGTTCACCGGTGATATGCTGACATCTGTCGTTCAAGCTTCATAAATCAAGAATTGACGTACATACAGACTGTTTCAAAAACATACGACATGCTGTGAAATCTCAAAAAACTACCAAATGTATACTGTACGCCTACAAAAATAGGTTTCAGAAAAAAGTAAAGTCAAAAAAACGTTTCAAAAACATATGATCATCAATAACAAATCTTTACTGCGCGACGCTCAATAGTTTATTTTGCATTCTTTTTGATGTTTAACGCTAATGAAACGTTTTGGCATCGAATTGATGTACTTTTCCACAGTTGAAACTGTTATAGATTTCCAGCAATTTTTAATACAGTTTTTGAGTTCAAAAACTGTCTAAAAATGCCTTTCATGCGCATAAACCATCCTCGCCAGCAGTCTTCAAACGTTTTCAATTGGGTTAAAATCTGGTGCGCGCGCCGGTAATTCTAGAACAGATACTTCAGACTCCTGTAGCCAATTTTTGATTAAAGATGAAGTGTGTACAGGCGCAGTATCCTGTTGAAAAAAGAAAATTTCTTCATGAAAACATAAACCGAGCGGTAAAAAATAACTTTATAGAACTTCTTGATATTTTTACGCACTCATGTTTGTTTCAATGAAGGCAATTTCAGTCAAACCTTTTTTAGAAATACCTGCCCAAACCATTACAGAGCCTCTACATGAATGCCTGGTATAAACTTCATGACGTTGTTTACGAAGATCGTGCCAATAAAATTTGTAGCAATCTGGTCCGTCCAAATTAAACTTTTTTTCATCATTAAGAATAATATTTTCCCATTTTTTTCTCCATTAAGCTTTTCCAGCACACCTGACAATCCTCTTGGGCTTGTGATGGTCTTGAAGAAAGGAAGTGTTTTTTTTTTTTTTTTTTAATAAGTTTGTGCTGTTTATCTGCCTCCATATATATGATTTGGGAACGTTGAGATTAAGATTAATTCTAATTGTTTCGCACGATACTTTTCCTTTGTACAGCTCCCTTTTTAATACCTCTCTTATCTACTGGTCTGAGCTTCTCTGGGCGTCCAGAAGATGATTTTAAGCACTATAGAGTCGGGTTTTATAGAAAAGTAGCAATTGTGACCCTAAAACGCTTCACTTTTTTAGCGATAGCACTGTAGGAATGTTTCTTGGCGTTTAACTTAACGATTTGAAGCTGTTTATGCTTGAAAAGTGGCGGGCGTCGAGCCATTTTTATTATAAAGAAGACGGTGTACATATCTTTTTGAAACGATTCTACCTAGACTATGTGCAAAATCTAGTCTACAGTACAGTTTTGGCGCACTTTTGAGGGGTAATATGTTTTTGAAACGCACTGTATGTTAAAAATGGGAATTACAATCTGATGAGCTTTCTAAAAAGCCCTTCGCACCACTGACTTTTCCGCTTCACGAGATCCTAGAAAGTGTTTCCCTAGATATAGAGTAAAGATGCAATATACTGTTAATTTTTGTATGTAAATATATATCGATGACAGTACCAACATCACTGTTTGTAAAGTAGTACTAAGGGTAGTCTTTTTTCGACTGCATTACTTATTTATTATTCTTGTGATCTATGATTTATTTGTGTAGGAGAAAGATCCTTGAAAAACTTTGACTATTCAGAATTGGTTCACATTTTGATTGTTTTTGTAATGCTCGTGGTCTCAGGATCCCTCGGCTCTGATAAATGATCATATTTTGAACCACAAATAATCTTCTGTTGACCATTTTTGAAGGAAAAATTAAACTCGGTACAAATTTTTACCTGCTGTGAAAGAAAACCAAAAGTAGGTAATGAAATCCGCAACAACCTATTTCAACGTGACAAAGGCGACGCTTTATTCTTAGACAGGTCGATGATTTTCCCTATGCTTTTTTTCTATTTCGGTCTAATTCGCCTAGAAGCAGCTCCGAACTGCGCCAAGCGACCTATTCTACGACAGGTACCGTTACCATAATAGCGATAAGTCTTACACGCGCCCAATTACTCGATGGATTAAATTAGCACATGTTACACCTTTTTCACCGCTCTCAATTGACGGCCTCGTCATTGTAAATGTTGAAGAGTATTTTTTTCTATAATGTATTTTAAAAACACTTTCTTGAGTTTATTAACTGCATCAACAAAATCTTTTGTTGACTGCCAGTGTGCGTCATGCGTAGTCGAGATTACAAAGAGTGTGAGCCATTGGAAGCCTTTTCCCTGCTTGCTATGAGCCTGAATTCGATCTACCTTGGAAAGATTTTCTCTCTCCCTTCCTCCAATGGTTGACTGCGTACATCGAATAGGTTACACGGTATCCGTAGGCTGAGACCTATGCAGTGCCGTAAGCAAGACATATACCACCGTATGCGTTCGAATGTGGCTTGGAAAGATGAGTTTAACTGCGTTCCTGCCTATCAATTCCAAGACGAGAAACGTACTCAACCTTCGAGCTACCAGTTTGTGGGACTTTTCAGTCTCAGAGTAAGAGTGGCGAAAACCCTTACGAGAAATCCAGACCTCATCACCAGCCTTTGAGGCAGGTTTCATGAAGTGCGTGGGTGCCTCTGCCGCCTGTCTAGAATCTGCGAGCTCTTAAGTGTATCCAGCATCATCTGCGACTGCTTTCAATCAGTCTATGAAATCTGAAAGAGCTGCTACACAAAACTAGACTAATTCAAACTATCCAAGGGAGCTACTGACTTCCTCTCCAAGTGAATTTCACCCCGAGGAAGACTAAGGTCTTGAGAAAAGGCAGTGCTGTACGCAAGCACTGCACTCGGAAGCAACACATCCCAATCCGTCTGTTCAAACTAACAAAAGCATCGAATGTACTTTTTCACCATTCAATTCATAACTTCTGATGCTCCATCTGTCCGAGGGTGTCTAGCCGATGACTGTCGCGTACGTATCCTTCAAAACTTTATAAGAGATTATAGTATAGTGGGTTCTAAGGTGATATTGTTGTGTGGCTTTTGCAATGGGACGTTCCTATGAGCATCTTCACTGGCGACAAGAGAACGGCCATCAAATCACCAAAACGTGTGCACGTGCCTTCCGTTTATTGGCGCAAACCTTTTTGCTTATTTGCTTTTTTGCTCCTTACCCTACCATCTCCAACGGGCGGGAAATCTGAGTTTCATCACCGCCTCAAGCTGCGTCAGATGTCAAACTCTCTGATCGTCGAGGAACAAGATGAAGTTCTCAATGAGCTCACACAAGAATTGCTCAGTAGCAGTGATTCTGAGAGTGAGGAAATAAACCATGGAGGTTCTTCCGTCGGTAGAGCAGTAAACATTGACCGTGAAAGACAGAAAGGTCATCAACAGCTCTACAAGGACTACCTTGCCAATAACTCTGTGTATACCGAAGTGCATTTCCGTCGTAGATTCTGTATTTCCCAGAACCTGTTCCAAACTAAAAGTGAAAAACTTGGAACCCAAGACCACTACTTTCTACAAAGGCCTGACTGCAGAGGAATAAAAGGGTTCAGCACGGAACAGAAGATCCCAGTCGCACCCCGCCTTTTTAGCTTATGGATGCGCCGCGGACGGCGTAGACGAATATGTTCGTATGGCGCAATCCACAGCAGCCGGGTCCTTGACAAACGTTTGTCAATGTGTGATTGCCGGCTTTGGTGAGGAATTCTTACGAGTTCCTAACGCCACAGATCTTGCATGCATACTAAGGAGAAATCGTCATAGGGGGTTTCCGGGTTTGATTGGGAGAATTGATTGCACAAAATGGTAATGGAAAACTGTCCAGTAGCATGGAGGGAACAATATCAGGGCAAAGAACGGAAACGAGCTGTAACTCTGAAGTTCATAGCGGATGATAATCTTTGTATTTGGCATGCATTCTTTGGAACACCTGGTAGCGAAAACGATATCAATGTACTCGAAACATCGCCAATCCTGAACAAAATAGCGGATGGATCTTTTCCATCAAAGGTTTCCGACCTTTTGAGCGGGAAGGAAAGAGAGGTACCTTATTTTCTATGTGATGGTGTGTATCCAATTTACCCGTTATTTGTGCACACTGTTCACGAACCAGTTACAAAGAAAGAGAAACTGCTGGCAGAATGGCAAGAGAGAAGGCGAAAAGATGTTGAACGAGCATTTGGAGTTCTACAAGGGCGATGGCACATACTTTGCCGCCCGTCAAGGTTCTGGACTGTGAGATCGTTAAGAAATGTTATGTATTTTTGCATAATATTGCATAATATGATGATTGAAGAAGGGCTATCGGAAGAAGAGATAATGTTGCCGGACTCAACTGCGATCCAGGAAGAAGAAAAGCACTTTGGACATCCGGTGTGGGCTGAGTATAACTTTCACGGACTTGAAGGTACGGTTGCAGGTTTATGTCAGGGAGAAGAATTTCTACGAGATGAAGAAAAGCAGCGAAGTTTGCAACACGATGTCATGGAACATTTACGGAGTTTGCATGGAAACACGTAAATGAAACTGTCTCCCCAGAGAGCATTACTGCGTTGTTGAAAGACGCGACCCCACTCAACAGCAGATTCCTTTCTCAGGCGCTCGCGTGAGTTCCTTCGCTTGCAGCCTTGCTCCGGCGCCCTGCTTGCTTGTGACACTTTTGTAGGGTTCGTCGAAGTTTTTTGCAATCTGAGCCCACAAACAAGACCGTCAAAATGCAACGTTTCCGGCTTCGACGCCTCCTCTGTAGAAGTCAACGCAATAGAGTCAGACGGGACGGACAGGGTGGCACTTTCCTTGCGCATTCTTTTCGCTGCCGGTTCCTTGTTTTGCCCTTCTTCGTTAAGGTTATCGACTACGCGTTTGCGGCAAATGCGGAAGAACTCTACGGCTTCAGGGCTTCTATCGGCAGCGGCCGTGAACAAGGCGATGTCATTGTGCCTCTGGATCTCGTCAGCACGTTTCTGTTGCAGAGCAAGGGCTGCTCTTGCCAACTTTAGCTTTTCTTCTTTGTGCCTGGTTTCCAAAAACTCGGCTTTGGCACACTTTCTTCCTTTGGGACGTTCTTTCTTTTCCCGAACAAGTATCGGTTCAACATCAATGTCGCTATTACACTCTTCTTTCTCTTCTCCTGCATCTGACTTGGCCTCCTTGCAAAACGTCTCTGAGACTGCGTCTGCGCTTTGTATCTCCGTAGAAAGCTTTGTGTGAGATCGTAGTACCTCCGAGGCACCTCTAAATTTGAATAGTTCTCCGACGTCATCTTTAGGTGAATTCATCTTAACGCCGTTGTAATGTGCTGTTGCCATTCGTATTTAGTCGTTCTCTTTGTACCCTGATGGGTTAAGACGAATAACGCGCAAGTAACCACCAGAAAAAACAGTACACTTTGTTATTAAAAGCTTAACTCGATTGCGTATGGATTCGTTCGATCGTGTAATGCTGTTTGCTAGCTTAAAAATGTCGTTGTAAAGCTTTGCGACGCTTTCGAAGAACAGCTTCTTCTTCCGATCTGTTCCCAAGATGGGATCTTTGGAAGTTTTGATGTAGGCTTTGGCCACAGCAGTGTCTTCCGGATGAAAAAAGCTGGGACCTCCTGTTGAAGTTTTTTTAGCTTCCATCTTGTGATATCTTGTCTCTCGTTATGCAATTGGGTCGTATGGAGGTTGGAAGTCCCTGTACAGATGGAGATGGAAGTAATAGAGCGCTAGAAGGAGTGTGTTTCGGTTTGTTGGCGCCAAAACGAACTCGTCTTGGCCAGTTAAACTTTTGCACGTGGATACTTATTTTTCCCAGGAAATTTGAACAGGTTCCGATTTCTGAACCAAATGACAAGCATTTGGTTCGGATTTCTGAACCTGTTCAAAAATTTGCTTTCTTTTTTCTCCCGTTGGAGATGAACTGCGAAGCAAAAAACAATTTTACTGTTTTGCTCAGTCCCGGTGGAGATGCTCTAAGGAGGGCTCGTATATTATTATCTGAGCCACGTGGTGCATAATCCGGCCCACGTGCGCTAAAGTACCCTTGTGGAACGTTAAAATTTAGATTTATTTTGTTTTATTGGTGCAGGTAGTTACTACAGTACTGCGACCTGCCGAGGCGGGCCTTCGGCGTGGTACTTAACCTGCTGGTCGATCTTAACTTCTGGGGAAGTAAACCAAGCACCCTTGAGTCTTCTTTTACCTTTCCGATTGGAGACTCTCGTCGATCACCCTCAGGCTTCTGAGCCGCCGATTCCCAGGTCGCATCATAGCAGCGCCTGTAGAAGCATTGTCCGCCCAGTGAACCTCTCCCTCCACTTGGTGTTTGCAGACCCTCTTTAAGAGTCTCCCCGGCTCGCGACAGGGACTCCCGGGGACCACCTTTAGAAAATCGTACCTTTGGAGTCAACAAATACTCCAAACGGACTTTGTGCAATACCGCCTCGAAATGAGAACTGAGGGTACCACAGCGATGTCCCAAATTCAGAGATAAAACGTGGATCACAATCAGAGATGATGGAGTCAGGAAGGCCATGGTGCGGAAAATGTTGGCGAAGAAGGCTCTTGGGATATTTGGGGCTTTGTTTGTTTCCCCACAAGCCACAAACTGAACTCTTCTGGATAGTCTGTTGACCAAAGTGGCAATTTCATCAAAACCCCGATCAGTGCGCGGGAATTTCACATTCTAATGAGTAGCGATCATACCTCATCTTGGCGTCGAAAATGGAAGCGGGGTAGGATCATTCAGCGTCTGTCCATGAAAATCTTTCTGTTGCTAGCAAGTATAACTCTCATCGCAATATTGCTTGACATATTTCGCCTTATGATTTCCATCGTATTCGGCCAGACGAGCAAGGGTCTTGGCAAATGCGAAGTGACCGCCCATTTTGTAGTCATGCGCCTTTGCCAGAATCTTTCGATCACAGTTCAAAGGCACAGGGCTTCCCTTTTTACAGAAAACGCCAATCTTCTCCCGAAAATGATGGCAATAAAAATTCCAGCCATTTGCACTGTTTAGCTTTTTCCGGCCATTTTCCATATACTGCGGTACCAATTGGGCCAAATAAATGTTCGGAATCGTATTGGAACATTTACTGCTTCAACGACCAGAAGGAAGAATATATGCAGTGATTGTTATGAACGGTAGGAAGATCAGGAATTTGGGATAGGAGTCGCCATGAACATGCAATTTCTTATTGACGAAGGTAACTTTTCGAATACTAAAGTTAGCTGAAACACCCAGCCAATGCGCTTCACGACGATTCAAGGACTTCTTTGAAGGCAAATTTTCTTCGACTTGATTATCCGTAAACGCATCAAATCAGGTACCCTTAAGGTAGCACCGGAATCTCTGTAGAGCAAATACAAGCGCCAATAGCTTTCGTTCGTTTTGCGGTATAATTCTGCTCTGCAGGAGTCAACTTGCGGGAGGTGTAGGCAAGAACGTGCTCTTCTTTGTCATCATTCAGCTGTGTTAGCGTGGCACCAATTGCATACTGCGATGCATCCATGTGCATATGAAATATCTGAGACCAATCTGGAATAGCAAGAACCGGAGCTGAAATACGAGCTTTCTTGACATCCATAAAAGCTCGCTTTTATCCATAATTCCAATTCTTAAGAAATTGACCTTTTCTGGTAAGATCCAGGAGTGGAGCGGCAGGCAAAGAAAACTGAGGAATGGAGCGCCTGAAAAAATGTACCAGACCAAGAAAGCTTCGTAATGCCGTGACATTGATTGGCTTAGGCTAATTTCGGACAATCCCTACACTACCAGGGTGGACAGACTGTCTGTCACCACCAACCTTCAATCCAATAAATTCCATCTCCGATGCCATAAAAGAGCACTTCTTGGGTGATGCATATATTCGATGCTTTCTCAAACGCTCGAAAACTGACCGGACATATATCAGATGTTCCGCACGCGCTCGACTATATGTCAAAATATCATCAGTTGTTGCCAGCTGGCGCATGCTGGCGCTCAGCCCCTAGCTCAATATTCGAAGGGTTATGTTGAGCAGGGATGCAAACTTAGTTTGAATTCAGTTTGTCTTCTAGACTACGCTAGCACTACACCATCCTCCCGCCCTTCAAGTTCGTGACTCTTCGCTCAGTCTTAGCACGACGGCCTCCGCCGTCACTGCAAAACCCAGGAACCATCTGTTTCCATTCAGGGAACACCTTCGTTTCCATTTCTCTGCTTTGGGAACTACCTGTTTCCTATCGCATCCGAGCCCCTGCTCAACTTCTTGGAAATCAATCGCCCTGCTTAATTTTCTCTTTGAAGCCTTTGAGTGGACCTGTCGACCAGACAAGCCTTTGCCTGCCACACAATGTAGACAACCAAAAACCGATCGATGAAGATGTGCGGAACTCTATTTATGAGAGTTTGAAACGATGTACGGGAATTGCATATTTCCATCAGCATCACTAAATACTTGAACGAGCTATTTTTGTGTTATATGCTGTTTCCTTTACATCAGAGGATCGGAGACGGATTTGAGGAAACTCAGTTTTCAAATCCAACTTAGAAAAGTAAAGAGCCTGTTCGAGACGATCGAATAGTTCGTCTCACCGAGGCAAGAGAGCGTTACTTTGCTAGATAATACCATTCAGTGCTCAGTTGCCCATCTCTGATTGCAACGCACGGACCAGTTCCATCACAAAAAAGAGGGCTCCATGAGGGGAACAACTAGGACGAGTCTCACCGAAATGAAGAGGCTTTTCAACATCCTTCTGCACTGCGACTAACTCGGCTGTAAAAATCATGTACGGAGCACGGTGTGGAGGCCTGGCGTCTGGCAACAGTTCAATCTCAGGATCAATTTCTCGAGAGAGCGGAAGGCCCGGAGGGATTTCATCTTGAAATACATATGCAAATTCCTCAAGCAAAGAACGTAGCTCTGGATCCTGAGTATTCAAAAGTTCGGCTTTTTGGGTCCACCTCGTCTCCAAGACTACCCTCAGCTTCTATATTGGTTGATTGCACCATCCAAAAGATTTGCATATCTCTCGCGAGATTCCCGAGTGAACGACGAAACTGCTGCACACCCATAGCCATAACGTGCGCCACCCCTTGTTGGGGGACTGGAAACACAAGTAAAATATAATCACCAACCACTAAAGTCTGGGACATGTAATCAGCCTTGGGATTACAGTTATAGTACCGTGGTATACAAAGAAGTACATAACAGCGTGCATCAGCCACAATCTAGTCCCCCGTGTAAGAATGGGCAGCAATGCGTACCGTGCCAATAACAACAATCTCGCTTGTAACTTCATGTGAGCCATTCCTCAATTGATAAACATCGATTTGTATCGGACTGAAATCAAACACGTCCCCTTGACGATCGATAAATGCTCGCGACACCACATTAGACGTAAAATCGTCATCTTTGAGTACGAGCGCGGGAATACTATTCAAGCTTCCCGACAATACCAGTAGTCGCACAAAACGCAAACTCTCTAAACTGGGCTATCCTGAGCCATTCGACACGTTATTACAAAAAAGTCTTTTCGACGTGCTCATATTACTTAGGTAAGAACGTTTTATATTTCCGAGCTATCAGATAGATTACCATCTACCTCTTCTTCAGCAGCCATAACTAAGTCAACATTTCAAAGTGGTCGCTTCCCATGGCGCTTCTGTCCGATGCTTCCAAGGACGAAATCTAGAGTTGTGGTAGCTAAAGCATGCATTGTTTCGAATATCAAACAACCGTTGCTTGTTTCGTTTCGAGGGACTAATTCAGTTTTTTTAATTTCCGTTGGCTCGTACGCCGAATTGAAAGCCAGCTGAGAGGCAGATGGAGAGGTGTGCTCTACAAGTATACCGCTTAATGCAGCCTTGACTCGCATCGCATTTATAGAAGCTTCTTAAGACTCCATCCAGTTCGATTTTCGAACATCAAGCTGTATTTTAGCTTGAGGACCATTGACAAACTTATCTCACTTTACTCTAGCGCCCAAATTTGGAAATTATACCACAATGTTTTGAAACTCTAACAAGTATCTTGCCACTATGCCCATCTGTCGACAGGCTCTGAGAGAGTCTCTAGCTCGTCTTTCATGATCTTCGGGAACGAACTCACATCTGATAGCTTCCACAAAGCCATTCAATGAATATGGGATGCTATTAGCCTTCAAGACTCTCTACCACCAAGTCGCTACGGTTTCAGTGAGCAGAATGGTTGCAAAGCGATATGATTAGTGTCGGTGTAGTACAGTGCATCTTAAGGTTATAATGTCTCGTGGTTTTATAACGGGATATTCCTAAGAAGTGTTTTTATTTTACTACCTGAGCACATTGCTCCTGAGGAATTGAAGAATTTAGATATATTAGATTTAATTGGAGCAGGTAATTACTACAGTAGTGAGACCTGTAGAGTCTGGCTCACGGCACGGTACTTGATCTGCCGGTCGAGCTCCTCCTCCGGCAGAAGTAAATAAATCACCCATGAGTCTTCATTTATCTTTCCGGTTGGAGACTTTCGTCAAATATCCTTAGGTTTCTAGTCCGCCCATCCCCAGGGCGCCTCGTAGCAGCAGCTGTAGAAGCATTTTCTGCCCAATCAACCTTTCTCTTCACTTGGTGTTTACGGATCCCCTTGCAGGATTCCCCCAGTTCGTGATGGCAAATACCGGAGACCAACTTTCAGAACTCAGGCCTTTGTACTCAACAATACTTCCTAATGGGCATCGTGCGCTACAAACTCGAAAGGAGAACTGAACGTCCCACAACTGGTCTTCCGACTTAGAAGGTCAGTTTCGTAAAGGAATCGCAAGAGTCACGACGGAACATCATTTCTATTTACCAGCGATCGGAACCCAACAGTGGAATTCTTCCTTAAGAGATTTCTTAAACGGAAGAAAATCACCCTCGACCTACTCCGATATAAACCGCTCGGAATGGCCACTGGAAACCCGACTACAGGAACCTCAAGCCTCCATCTCTGTCGGGGGGCGCAGCATGCGCAGCGCTCCGCAGGAGACTACCGGCAGACTGGAGGACCCTGAAAGTCTCCCATACTGGCTCCCCTGTAGGGCGTTTTAGCAATCACCTTAAAGAAGTGTACGATCGGAGAAAAGCGAAATTTCCGGCGACACCTTTGGAAAACGACGACGTAGAGGGTGAAGAACCGCACACGGTATCGCAGGCACCACCTCAGGAGCTGCAGAGAAGAGAACACCCGGAGGCTAACTTTCTCCTAAGGTCACTGGCCCCGTGCCTTTCTGATTGGCTCTCACACGAGCTGGTTGAAAGAAGTCTTTCAGATGTTGAGGCGGACTTTGAAGAGCGCCGCCACACCCTTGTGGAGGGAATTGCAGCGGAGAGTGCTCAACTGGCAGTGGATTCCCTGCTGGATTCTGACTCTTTCCTTGAGGTGATCACAGATGATATCCGTGCGGAGGTTTATTCCCAAATCAAGCAGCTGCTCCGTGCAGTGACGTTTCAAATTCATTCTTCCGTACAGCACAGGTTTCGTCTCTCAAGACCTAAGTTGACCCCGGACAGAGAAATATAGGATACCGCGGCCACCTACGCCAGAAAAGAAAAGGATACGCCGTAGAGAAACGGTGAAACCTCATGAATATTGCTATGAATCATCCGAACGTGTCGCGCCACAGAGGAGGACAGGATACAGTTCACGAAATACTCACCTAAGGAGAGCAGTAAAAGACACTCCTAGGTGAATCGCGATCGCGGGGGTATCGTCATGCAATCAGACAACCTCCATGAAAGACGCCGAAAGAAACGGAGGGAGAAATGCAGAAAGCAAGACAAGAACTCGGAGAGAAGCTCAGCTCCTGAATGCGTGAACAGATCCAGCTCGGGGGACAGTATATCTCCTAAGGAGAAAAGCAAAAGAATCGCGAAGATCGTTTAACTCAACGATCTCTTCACCAAAGTGGTGGATTATGATACCTACGAGTTGAATGATCGCTCCACTCTTTAGGACGCGTTGGTCGCTAAATGACTGACAAAGATCCAGCACGGCATGGATATTCAAATAAATAAGTACTCCCTCTCAGGTGAAGAACCTAGCTCGGTGTTGAAATTTCTCACACACTTCCGCTGAACGTGTAAAACCAATGGTTTTCATGAAGTTCCTGCCACCGGGTGCTTTCAATTCTATCTCACACTTTTATCGCACTCACTGGTGCAGCCGCGCTTCATGAGGAAGAACACTATGTGGTTGATCCTGTTACGGAGATCTTGATGAAGTACCCAGAGGTGGTAAATTTCCTCCTCATAAGGTACGAAACGGACGAGTTGATTGCTGATGCTGACGTTGAAGTCACCTCCTAAAGGCAAAATATGGGAATGACCGAAACAGAGTTCTCACAGAAGCAGTGGACGAAGGCTTTACGGCGTGGGAGCATGTACTCTGAACGGCGGTTGAATAAGTTATTTGTCATGAGACCACTTCCCTCGGTCAATGCCAGGGTGCGTAGTCACTTGACAAGGCACCCGAAGACCACCTATACGGAGCTAGCACGTTTCGCGGGATCCCACGGAAATACCCGTCGTGTCACTCGATGCAGCCATGCTCCACTCTTGGACAAACCGACGGCCTCAAAGACCCGTCGGGCATCCGACCTAAAGTGGACCCCAGCATCTCAGGAGAGGTCGACAAGCCCACGCTAGAAGAAGACCAGGAGGCGCTTACTATCACTTCCGCCTCATATCTACAAGCAGCGTCTAGGAGGAAGACACCCACGTCTCATACCTCGTGCACCTGGAGTGGATCTTACACGAGTGTTTGAATCGCGAACCCTCGAGGCCACCCACTGTCCTGCAGGATCTGCTTGTCTCCAGAGTCAGTACACTGTACTACTTTAACCACAGCAATGAGGAAAGGCATCCTGCAAGAATGAGAGAAGAACTTCCAGGACCTGAAGCACATACCAACGGAGAGCGGAAGTTATCGAACTGCGTATCACGATATCCGCTTTCCCAAGGGAAACTACGGTTACCTTGTTCCAGATGGATTGAAGCCTGTTCCACTAGCAATTGCAACGACAGCTTAGGTATCGGTATCCAAACTGGTTGCATCTCCGAAAAACACGGCGCATTCCAATTCGCAAACGCAGCAGCAAGGCCTGTACGGAGACGGTGACGGAAGTTGCGTACGGATCGCCAGGCTCCCCACAATAGACTCATTATCAGTGGCACGCAGCCGCGGCATCTGAGGAACCAGGGACGTTCCAAGGTGAAAGAACACCGGGAAGTCTCGCCTGCCATCGACTACATTCAGGCTATTCCTAATGGAATGAAACTTATCTTCGCCATAATCTGACCACGAAAACCCGGCGTTTTGTTCTACGTCACCTTAAGATTGTAATGTAGCAGCTCTTCTGCCTCGGACTCACCCTGCAAGGCGCTCTTAACCAATTTTTGAATCCCTGATGAGTGAAGGATCCTGATAACTAGCACCGAAAAGGGGAGCAAACGTCCGGCGGTTGGCTGATACGAGAAATCCCAGTAGAGGCTACCATCGCAGGACCGAGTATAGGAAGTGACGCTCTCGTCTACCGCCCAGAGATAAGGAGCTTGGGTGCCGACCACGAATTACGTTGAGGGGATCAGCGTGATGAAACATCCAAATAATTTATGTGGATCCAGAACCTCTGCGGTATGGTACGGGAATATGGTGGGTGTCGCAACACAGAGGTGTGTGGAGACCGAAAGGTGCCTCCAGGAGTCGTTCACTTTGAGGTTATAATTCGGACGTTACCTGTAAGGCATGCTATAGAACTCCGTGTTGTTCTAACCATAGAAGTATCCGAAGGCCTTCGGCACTTGCCTCTGTTTCAAATGGTGCGTCACCCATCGGTTGCGACTCAGCCAATAGAGGCGATCATTAGGGGGATCAATTGGCAGTACCGCGAGGGTATAGCGTCCATCGGCGATTCTCCCAAGATGTCCCGCTCGCTGGTGAGTGCTTTCCCGGTGCAGGAGTAAATGGAGTCGAGAATGAATCTTGTGCTCTTCGGCACACCTGATGTAGGGAGTGTCGAAGTGTTCCATCGTGTTCGGGGCATTTTCACCGTGCCCCGGAATGTGGAGCCAGTGAGCCCCGGAGGCGTCACCATTATGCCGCTTCTTGTGGTTCCAAGCGACATCCGGTTCGGCGCGCAATCGCATCGCCTAATGGTACGGTCCAAAATGGTGAATGAAATCCTCCATGGAAAAAGGGAGACCAATGCGTCTGTCATAAAAAGGCACAAAGACCCGTTATGCACGATGGTAGAAGTGCTCCGCTGCGCGGTGTAACGCACCGGTGGAGGTGTGAAACAGCTCAGCATCAGACTGGGAAGTAGGAGCCTGGGCCGGCGAAGTCATCCCGCAGGTTTATTTAGCTGAAATGACTGAAACCGAGTGCGTAGTAAAACCAGAGCATATTGACAGAACACCACTCGGAGACAGGCCCCCTATCATATACATGTCAGGGGAGGGAGCCGTGTCACGATGTCACTAAGGAATACGTAGAGAATATGGATAAGAAGATGAGGGGGAGTAAATAAGCACCATAGCAGGAAGCGGGTTTATATCAAACGGAAACCAACTATAGGGCAGAGAAGCGGATTATGAGTTAAGACGTGTCCAATGAGGATGAATGAGCGGACTTGACGACTCGTGGGTTTTCCGAATGAGATCCTCGACGAAATCGGAACGTCCAGCGCCATGGAAGAATGAGAGGCCTAGAACCACGAGGAGAATCCAGTAAACAAGCCAGACCGGCCCACGCTCAGACTGCAAAATGCGGGCCTCCTACGCCGTTCGGACGAGATCCGGGATGCACAAAAGATATCACTGCTGACTTGCGCTACAGTACCAGCAGAATACGTCAAGAAGAAACGGATGAGGTTGGGGCAAGAAGAGTTTGGGACCCAAAAGTGCCTCAAAGGAGAAACGCAAACCCGCTGTTGGTCCGCCGGACGAAGACTGGAGACATCCAGGGAGTCCCCGGGAAAAGAGGATGTGCGGCATCGTGGGAGACCGTTACGACAGCAGCGACGTCAGGAACCACTGGAGGATCGATCTTTGAGAAGAAGAGCCCCGGAGACGTGGTGCAATTCAGGAAAGAGGGTTTGTAGTACAGGGGATCCTAAATTGATATGGTCCCTGAGGAATTCTAAAAATCTAGATTTATTCTCGTTATTTAGAGTAATTATTTAAGTAAATAGTGAAACTTATCGAAGCGAGCTCCCGGCAATATACTTAGTCTGGCGGTTAATCTCTACCTTCGCGGGAAGTAAAAGAAGTATACTTGATTCTTCTTCTACATTTTTCGGTTCATGAATCTTGTCGAATACCTTCAGGTTCTGAGCCCCCGCTCCCCAGGTTTTCTCATAGCAGCGCCTGTAGGAGCATTGTCCGCCTAGTGAGCCCCCTTCTCCACTTGATGCTTTCAGTCTCTCTTCAAGGATTCCCGCGGTTCGTGACTATGATCACCAGAAAACACCTTCACGAACTCGCGCCTTTGGAGTCACCAGAAAATCTTAATGGACGTTGTGCACGATCAACTCAAAAAAAGAACTAAAGATACCACAACGCGAAAAGGCTGAAAAGCCTTCGTCGAAAGGCAGGTCGAACCAGTTTCAACAACCGGTCCGTGAAAACAAGTAAGAACGTGTTGCCTCTTTGGGTCGTTAGGAGTGGACAGAAAATGTCGGTCGCAACAAACGCAAGTGGAGCCCCTGCAGGGAAAAGGGAAAAGTTTTGTTGTATGTTTGCTGAGCTTCACCCTTTTCTGTGGATGCTCTGTGCAGAAACCCACAATTGCGTTAGCGTTGAACGCCATAGTGGGCCAGTGGAAATCCTTCCTGAAGGTCAGGTAGAGCTTCCTACCGCCGGTGGGGCCCTGACCTTCGCGTCATGCGAAATGTGCAAAAGCCGCATTTGCACTAATTGAAGAACCAGGGTCTGTAGGGTGGCCTCGACGATGCGAACAAGATCCCCGATTTCATTGACCCTGTTGGAAAGAAACTCACCACGGTTGATATGGCCTCATATCTCCGTGCAGAACAAATGAGCAAATTGTTCTCGGATCCTTTCCTCCAGTTGTCCCAGGACAAAACATCCCAGCACAGGCTTCTCATTATTTCTCTCGCCTTCGGCAAGCATATTCTCAATATCAGCCATGGGGTCCCAGTCGACTGGCCATTGCGGCTGCATTGGTACCGCCCCTTCCAGAATGGAGAACTCTGCCATTAATCGCGGGATTTCATCGTCCTCCCAATGGAATGCTTTCCGAGTTATGGGCAGGCGCTACTGGGCATCGGTCTGGGTATTCTGTGCTCCTTCCTTGTATATAGCTTGCAAGACGTATTATGCCAAGCGAAATCTCCGCTGCATGAGGTGGCTTGATGGATCCGGAATATTAACCATCAACCTCACTGCAAAAGTATCCGTGTCAACTGTAAAATGCACCCCCATTAGATATAAGCGAATAATGAACAGTGCCTACATGACGGCGAGGCACTATTTCTCCGAGACGGAGTACTTACGCTCCTGCTCATTGAGCGAGCGTGACCAAAGTCAACTGGGTGTCGTTCCCCCTCCTGGGTGGTTCGAGAGACCGAGAAACAAACGTGGTAGTCGCTCGAATCCGTATCAACGGAGTATGGAAGACCCGGCTTGGGTAACGAAAAGATCGATGCTGGAATGACAGCCTCTGTAAGGGATTTAAAAGCCTCCGTTTGATCGGATGCAAAGGGTTCCAGCTTGGTCGGCTGCCCCTTCCGCAGCAGTGCGTTGAGAGGCGCGGAAATATTCGAGGAGCTCTGGATGAACCGTCTGTAGACGTTGACTAGCCCCAAAAAGGAGCGTAGTTCTGTCTGCGTTTCAGGTTCTTTTGACTTGAAAAGGGAGTCAACACGAGCTTCGCCAAGCAATAACCGTCTAGGACGGATTGTGTGCCCCTGATAATCCGCTGTATATGAGAAACACTGGCATTTTCTTAGTTCGATGGTATCTCCTTCATCCCGTAAAACGGTCTTGACCTCCCCTAAATGGGTGAGCTAGTCATCCAGATTATCTGAGAAGACGACCATGTCATCCATGTACACCAGACACATCTTCTACTTAAAGCATCTTAACAGGATGTCTATGGTGTAGTACAGGGGCCCCTAAGGGAAAAACGGTGGTGTGGCCTTATGGAATAGTATTTCTAAAAAGGGCTCGTATTTTATTAGCTGGGACACGTGGTGCATAATTCCGCCCGCGTGCGCTACAGTATCCTTCAGGAACGGTAGAAGTATTATTAATTTTAGATTATTTATACAGGTAATTACTACAGTAGTGAAATCTCCCGAGGCGGGCTCCCGGCTTAATATTTAATCTGCTGGATGAGTCCACCTCTGGGGAAGTATAGATAAACACTCTTGAATCTTCATCTTCACCTCAGGTTGGAGTCTCTTGTCGATCAACTCAGGTTTCTAAGCCGCCGATCCCCAAGTCGCATCCTAGCAGAGCCTGTAGGAGCATTGTCCGCCCAGTGAACCTCCCCTTTCGCTTGGTGCTTGTGGATCCCTTTCAAGAATTTTCCCGGCTCGCGACAGTGGATACCGTAGACCACCTTTAGGAACACGCACCTTTGGAGTCAACAAAAAGTCCCAACGGATGTTGTGCTTTACTACCTCGAAAGGAGGGCTGACACACCACAACTGGTCTCTCGAATCAAAAGGTCACAGTTCCTATAGGATTCGCAAAAGTCGCAGCAGAACCGCGTTTCTAGTTTCCAACGCATAAACCACAACAGTGGACCTCTTCCTTAAGCTGATTCGGAAGTAGACGAAAATCACCCGCGACATACTCCACTATGGACCCCTCAGAACGTCCATTGGAAACCCCCCTACATGACCCTCAAGCATCCGACTCCGTCAGTGGGCGCAGCACGCCCAGCGCTCCCCGGGAGATGGTCACCACCCTGGAGGACCCTGAAAGTCTCCTTCGGAATCCTGGCTCCTCTGTGAAGCGTTTCAGGAATCGCCTTAGGAGAATGCATGATCGGAGGCGAGCAAAATCACCAGCAGCACCTCTGGAGAACGCCGACGTGGAGGTTGAAGAACCGCACACGGCATCACAGCCGCCACCTCAGGAGCTGCAGGGACGGGAACACCCGGAGGCTAACTCCCTCCTGGAGTCGCTTGCCCCGCGCCTTACGGATTGGCTCTCGCAAGAGCTGGTCGAAAGAGTACCTGCAGGTGTTGAACCTCACTTCGGAGCGCGCTGCCACACCCTTGTAGAGTAAATCGCAAAGGAGAGCGCTCACCGTGCTGTGGATGCTGTGCTGGATTCCGATCCCTCCCTCAAAGTGAGCTCAGATGTTATCCGTGTGGAGGTTCTCTCCCAAGCCGCGCAGCTGCTTCCTGCAGCGGCGTTTCAAAGTTACTCTTCCGTACAGGAGAGGTTCCCTCTGTCAACACCTAAGGTGACCCCAGGCAGAAAAGGACAGCATACTGCCACCCCCTACGCCAGAAAAAGAAAAAATACTGCCCTAGGGAGACCGGACCACCTCAAGAACCTTGCTATGCACCGTCTGGACCTGACGCCCCGCGGAGGAGGACAAAATATGGGTCGCGAAGAATTTCACCTAAGAAGAGAAGGACAGGATACTCCTCGGGGGGATCGCGATAACGGGGGTGTCGCCAGTAGGCCAGAGGACCTCAAGAAAAAATGCCAAAAGAAATGGAGGGAGAAAAGAAGAAAGCGAGACGCCGATTCAGAGAGAAGTTCAGACTCCGAATCCGTGAACAGCTCTAGCTCAGAGGACAGTATATTTCTCAAGGAGAAAAGCAGAATAGTCAGGGAGTTCGTCCCGCTTAACGACCTCTTCACAAAAGTGGTGAATCATGACACCGACAGCTTGAATGATCGCTACACTCTTTACGACGCATCGGTCACTAAACGACTCACGAAAATGCAGTGCCGCATGGATATTCAAATGAAGAGGCACTCCTTCTCAGGCGAAGACCCGATCTCGGTGTTAAATTTTCTCCCACACTTCCATTCAGCGTTTAATATCAATGGTGTCCATGAAGGGGCCGCCGTATGGTGCTTTCAGTTCTACCTCACAGGCCA
Source organism: Gracilaria vermiculophylla (assembly GCA_019155205.2). Taxonomy (NCBI): domain Eukaryota; phylum Rhodophyta; class Florideophyceae; order Gracilariales; family Gracilariaceae; genus Gracilaria; species Gracilaria vermiculophylla. The sequence continues at coordinate 4,548,991 of JAHNZQ020000004.1, forward strand.
CGCGCACTCGCTGGTGCAGCCACGCCTCACGGGGGAGAGCACCATTGTGGATAATTCTGGAACAGAGATCTTGACGACGTACCCGGAGGTAGTCAATCTCCTCCTAAAGAGGTACGCCACGGACGAGGTGATAGCCGATGCTGATGCTGAAGTCACCTCCTATAGGCAGAACACCGGAATGACCGAGACGGAGTTCTCAAAGAAGCTGTGGAGGAAGTCCCTACGGTGTGGGAACGTGTACTCCGAACGGCGGTTGGACTCGTTGTTTGTCGAGGGACTCCTTCCCTCGATACGCGTGTGGGTGTGTAATCACCTGAAAACGCACCGAAAGACCACCTACACGGAGCAAGCGCGTTTCGCGGAATCCTACGGGGACACCCACCGTGCCGCTCGTCGCAGCCACACTCCAATTTCGGTCAAACCGGCGGCCTCAAGGAGCAGTCGGGCATCCGCGCTGACGTTGCACTCCAGCACCTTGGAGGAGGTCGACGAGCTCACACTTGTAGAAGAGCAAGAGGCCCTTGGCCTCACACACACCTCCTCTCAGAAAGCACCGTCTAGGACGAGAACACCCTGGTCTCCCACTTCGTACGCCTCACCAGGATCTTACAGGAGCATCCGATTTGCGAACTCTCGAGGCTACCCACCGCCTTGCAGGATTTGCTTATCATGAGAGCCAGTACACTGTACGAATCTCACCCCGGTAATGAGGGCTGCCATCCTGCAGGAACGGAAGAAAAACTTCCAGGACGTGTAGGACCCACCAACCGAGAGCGGAAGTTATCGAACTGCGTATCGCGACATTCGCTCCCTTCAAGGAAACTACGGTTACCGTGCTCCATCGAGAGTGCAGCCTGTACCACTGTCACTTGCACCCGCAACGTAGGTGCCGGTGCCAAAGCCGGTTGCACCTCAAAGGAACACGTCTCCTCGCGATGCACAACCGCAGACGCCGTTCTCGTCTGAACCTCAGCCCGTCTCCATACAGGAAAACCCTCAGAGCCACGCGTAGAGGCTTCGCGTGGCTTCTTGCCATCGAGCCTCAGCTCCACGAAGGTCGCCTTTTGGAAAGGGGGAGAAGCCGTCTACTCCGTCAACGCAGAATATGGGCCCCCCACTCCTGTTGGACCCATTCTACATCTTTGAGGATTCTGTTTGCACGCTCCGCTGTGAGAATTACGAGGTAGTCGCATCTATAAAATGTTCGCTTCTGGCCTCCACCATGGTGCGCACTATCGTCGATACCGGAGCTAGCCTCAATCAAGTGCACGCCGACGTGCTCCCGCGGTCTGCTCTCGGATCCTTCAGGACAGGCAAGCTCCCTAAGGTGCGCAATGCATCGCGACGAGCATTGACCATTCTCGGCGCAATCCTCCTGTATCTCCGGTCGGGCTTCTTACAGGTGAAAGTGTGGTTCCCCGTGGCGACCAACTTGGCCGCACAATGCTTATTGGGCACTTTCTTTGTGGATCGATATGTACGTGCAACCTACCCAGGCCTGCGGAAGATTACGTTTCATGCCGCTGCCCCTGTACGTATTGTGTCCGCATCTCCAGGACCGGACGCGAACGCGCGTCAAGTGGGTAACCTTCCGAAGGAGACGCAATCGAATAAGCTACGCGTGGTGAAGAGCATTAAAATACCCGCGAGGAGTCAGGCCGACGTTTGGGTGCAGACCTCTGCATCTGGCCTTTCATTCCTACAGGGGAGTCCACACCTGACGACGAAGCAGCACTCCATGATGGCGGACGGTGTTATGAAAACAATACAGAACATTCCCTTCAGGTTTTTGCTTGCCAGGCTGAAGGAGTCGCCATTACTTCTACAGAAAGGAATTGTTGTCGGACTGGCACTACCCGCCCCTGCAGTACTGGCCTATCTTACTCGTTCGGAAGATCTTGCGAACTGCGATGCAATTGTTACCATGGAGGCAGAAGCGACTACACGGGCTCCATAGGGAGACAATCCTTCCCTGTGACAGGAGAAGCTCCAAATTGGCGAGGATTTCGAAGGGTATCGCCATGGGATTGTGGAGATGCTATTCACCTTTGAGGACATGTGGTCTGATCGCCTGGGTCAGGTCAGACTGGCCAAGCACAGGATCCAGCTCACCCCTGATGCAAAACCGGCACACCAACTCCCGAGGAGGGCTGCATCCCATGCACGCGATTTCGAACGCGTTGAGATCCACCGGATGCTGGAGAAGAGCGTTATCGAGCCTTCCAACTCCGAATGGGCCTCCCCGGCGATGTTTTTTAAAGAAGAAAGATGGCTCCTTGAGGTTCTGTATTGACGACAGACGCCTTAAAGAGGTGACGGTACGCGATTCGTGCCCGATACCCCGTATGGATGAATGTGTCGCCTCCTTATGCGACGCGTCCGTCGTCCCCACGCTGGATTCTAACAACGGCTACTGGCAGGTTGAGATGGACGACTGCGATAAGGACAAGACAACGTTCACCTCGCATTGTGGGATCTTCAGATACCTAAGGATTCCATTTGGATTGAAGAATACGCCTGCCAACTTCCATCGAGCAGTGGACGTAATCCTGTTAAAGGTGAATTTGCAGTACGCCTTCGTGTATAGCAGTGATGGCATCATATACTCCCGCAGCGTTGAGGAGCACTCCATTCATGCGAAGCACGTGCTCCAACTTCTAAAGGACGTGAGACTCACATTGAAGCTCGAAAAATGTTTCTTTTTCAAGTCTTCGGTGGACTACTTGGGGCTCGTCGTGCTCCCTGGCTACCTACAGGTTTCCAGAAAACCTCAGGACGCCATCAAGGAAGCTTGCTCTCCCACAAACCAGACGGAGCTCCGCTCCTTAACTGGGTTGTGTATCGTCTTCCAGAGGTTTGTACCGAATTTCTCCCGTGTAGCAGCGCCGTTAAATAGCCTATTGGAGAAGGAAAAGCCGACGCGACTGGCTATCTTGACGGACGAAGAGTTTTAACCTTCAACACCCTGAAGAGGAGACTTATAGCACCACCGATCTTGGTACTTCCCAAGCGGCACGGCCTAGTGGTGCTGGTCACTGACGCACGTAAATAGCAGATCGGATGTGCCTCCTACAGGAGCAACCGGAAGGTGGACCTCAACCCATCGGATATTGGAGTCGCAGCCCCACACTGACGTAACGGAACTACTCTACCTTGGAGCGCGAATGTCTCCCCATCGTGTGGGCGGTTTTGCTTTCACGCCCGTACCTCGAAGGCGCGCGTTTCACCTTGAGGAAAGACCCCGCACCACTGAAGTGGATACTGTCTTTGACGGATGCTTCCGGTCGCCTGGAACGGTTAAAGTTACGCCTGCTGGAGTTCGAGTTGGATATCGTCCACTGTCCTGGCACTGAACACCAGGCAGCCGACGCGCTCTCGCGAATCGCCACCAAAGAAGAAGACAAAACACCTTTGGAGGACCACATCCCGTGCCTGATCACCCAGGACGCCAATGGGAAAGAAGGATCCGATGGAGAATGTTTGGAATGCTGTGAACCTGGAGAAAGGTATGGTGGACTCCCGGAGGTGATGGATCTTGTCCAGGAGGAGAAAGAAGTTCTCCCCATCACCGTAGCGGAGCTCCTGAAGAAATAGAGTACGGATGCATACTGCAAAGAATGCCTCGCTCCTGTTGGGAGTTTGACATCGTCATTCGACATTGACCGAGACTGCGTGCTTGTGCGCCGCGCCACCCTGAATGGAGCTCTCCATAAAGTTGTCCTGGCGAGGCTACGGGCGAGGATACTGTATCTCTCGCACTATTCTCGCCTCGCCCGGCTCCCAGGCGGATCTAGGATGTATTTCACCATGCGGAGGGAGTTCTATTGGCCGAATATGGCTAATGATGCCTTCCAAACGGTGGCGGATTGCTACTCCTGGGCCGTCGCTAGAGGGAATATACGGAAACACCAGTCGCCGCTCAAACTGTTCCCACCTTCAGAACCTTTTGGAGTTCGTGGCCATGGACATCTCGGGTCTTCTCCCCAAAACGGAGAGAGGGCATCGACTTATCCTGGTGATCACGGATCGTTTCTCAAAGATCGTGCGTACCCTGCCTCTCCGGAGCACCACTGCAGCAGTGATTGCTGACGCCTTCCGGAGCATTGGGTTTACCCCTATGAGATGGAATTGTACCTCGTAACGGATAATGACCCCTAGTTCGCGGGGAAGCTCTTCAGCGCCGTCTCGAGAATGCTGGGGATGAAGCAGTTGTTTAAAACTGCTTAACACCAGCAGATCAACGGATAGGCGGAAAGGTTCAACAAGACCATCGCCTCGAGGCTGAAGCACTACGTCGCGGACCACCAGAAGGATTGGGACGCATATGTAGGCCCGCTCACGTATGCATACAACCTGCAGGTGTATCGCTCCACCGGGACCGCTCCTTTCAATCTGGTTTTCTCGCGCATCCCGCCAAGTACCGTCATTGCAGCATGCGCCATGGCGCACCCGGCGGATGGGTCACAGGCACCAACAGCGGCGCAAGCCAAACGTTCCATCTTGAGGCGGTATGAGAACGCAATCTCCCTTGCAAAGGAGAGATTCAATGCCTCGCAGAGGAGACAAAAACAGTACTTTGACCGGAAAGTGATAGAAGGCCCTTACCTGAAGGAAGGCGACGAGATTTTTCTCGACAAATCCGGGGAAACATCCGACGAACCGCCAGACGTCACGCGCAAGTTAGCGCCGACCACCTCAGGGCCCTACAAAGTCCTGGCCAGTTAAAGGGATACTGTCGCCTTTGAGGTAAACGGGCTCAGAGAGGTCGTCTCCCGTGATAGGGTAACGAAAGTCCCAACGCCCAGCCTCTCAGGATTTCCCGCTACCCAACCTCAGGGAAAACGCGCGGAACGTCCTCATCCGACCACCTCGGGCCCGATAACACCACGGGATACTGGGAACTGCATCACCGCTCTCGGTGAACCACTACCAGAGGCTCCCGACCCCATCCTGACCCCTGAAGGTGACATCCTCTACGCGGTGGACCATATCGTTTCCCACCGACAAACCCCTGCAGGAATACTGTACTGCTTCCAATGGTATGGTTACACCTTGAAGGAAGACACGGAAGAACATCCGGAACATATCCCGGAGAACTTCCTCAGGCGATCCCACGCCACTCTGATGCGGAAACGCCTTTCCACATTGGGGTTTCTGTTTAGGAAAGGGGGAGGGGCCCCCAACCGGAGATGTTTTTCGTCTCCGCAGTCTATCCCCTGCCTGGAGTTCTCTTTCTCGCTTCCAGGATGTCGTTGCTCGCTTTTCGCATGCTCCTACAGCGGCAATTTGTGTCGCTGAGCATGCAGGCATGACCTACATATTGCAACCAACATTCATGGAGCTTCTGCTCCATCCGAAGGATCACATATTTTTCAGTATTCTATCACCTACAGGTCATAGAATGGCGTTAAATACTCCGCTTCGAGGCGCGCTTTTGCCGTGAGCGCTCGGCTATCGGAGAACTTCGACAGGCTTTCCTTGATGGCCGCCATCGAGGCTCGGTCTGCACGGGCCTTGTGGAGCTCTAGGACCCAAGCACGCGCCTCGCGCAGAGCTTCTGCAGGGAAGCCGGAGCAGGACGGCCCGTCACCAGGCACGACTGCACCAGACTCCTGGAAGGCAACCTCCAGAGCCCCGGAGGAGACTCCGCCCGACCGTGCACCCGATGCGGCCACCTTCATTGACGGCGCAACAGCTACCATGGAAGGAGCTGCGGACGGCGGACCAGCTGGGACAGGGGCTCTCAGACGGAAATCCGCAGTTTTCGCAGTGGAGGTCGGCAAAGCCAAAGACGGAGTCGGTAACACCGGAGGTGACGGCGGTGCGGTAACTGGAACGCTCCGCAGGCGGGGCCGAAAAACAGGCGCAGGGACGCTCCGCAGTCGGGGTTGCACCACTGAGGCCGAAGGTACTGGGACGGGAGCACTCTCGTCCTCTTCCATGGAAGACACGGCGGCTACCACTGGAGGAGCACTCTGCACTGCACCAGGCTGCGGAGTTATCACATCTGGAGGTGCAACCATATCCTGGGACGAAGACCTGCGTGGAACCATGGTCGAAATGCTTCCCTGGACGGAACGGTGCACCGGTCGAGGTGTGGTACACCTCAGGAGTCGATGAAGACGTAGGCGCCGGAGTAGGAGAAGACATGCCGAAGGTGTAGGAAGCCGGATGAATAGCCACTGAACGGGTGGTAACAACTGAGGAGAGAGATCTGACACCACTTGGGGAACGATCCGTGGTTATATGCACCACCAGGGAGAGAGCCGCGTCAAGCCGCCGTCGTGGAATTCGAGGAGAAGCCTGGCGACCGGAATCAGGCGAGGTATAGAGCACCATAGCGAGGTGCGCGTTCATATCTAGTGGAGGTCGACGGGGACACAGACGAGAGGATTGTGATACTTACACCTTCGCATAGGATAAATGAACGGACGCGATGAATTGCGTGTTTTCCGAAGGAGAATCCTCAAAGGAATCGGAGAGGCAGCGCCTCAAGGGAGTCTGTGTACAATCTGGACTGACCCACGCTCCGGCCAAAGAGGTTGCGCGCCTGCAACGTGCACGACGAACTCGAGTGCACGCAAACTCACGCCGCCAACTGGCGCGGTTGCATACGTAGAATACGCCGATAAGGAAGAGCAAGGCCCACAAACACCGCAGGGGATAAAGCGTGAGTCCGCGTCAATACGCTGCGCAGGAGCATGAAGGTATGAAGGAACGCCTGAAGGAGAGAGTGTGCCAATCTTCGGAGGACGCGCTTGCCTCAAAACCGATAGGAGCCACCACGGGGATCAAGGAATCGGAATATGCGCCTCGGGGACGATGTGTAATTTAGGAAAGGGTGTGGGTAGTACAGTGGCTCCTAAGGGAAGACTGGTGGTGTGGCCTTATGGCATAATATTCCTAAGGAGGGCTCGTATTTTATTAACTGGGCCACATGGTGCATAATTCAGCCTGCATGCGCTACAGTATCCTTAAGGGACGGTACAATTATTATTTATTTCAGTTAATTCACGCAGGTAATTACTACAGTAGCAGGACCTGCCGAGGCGAGCTCTCGGCTTTATTCTTAGTTTCCTGGATGAGCTCCACCTCTGGGGAAGTAAAAACAAGCACCCTTGAGCCTTCTTCTACTCTTCCGGATGGAGTCTCTCGTCGATTAACGCAGGTTTCTAAGCCGCCGATCCTCAGGTTGCATCATAGCAGCGCCTGTAGGAGCATTGTCCGCCCATTGAACCTCCCCTTCCGCTTGGTGTTTGCGGATCTCCTTTAAGAATTCCCCCTGCTCGTGACAGCGGATACCGAAGAGCACTTTTAGGAACACGCACCTTTGGAGTAAAAAAAAACTCCTAATGGACGTTGTGCTTTAATACCTCGAGAGAAGGGCCGACAGTACCACAGATCTCACGACCCACGCTCTTCTTTCTTTTTCATCTGTTTCTTCCCAGAAGGCACCATAAATTCAAAACCCCCCCTAGTTGGGATGCTTTTTCTACCTTTTCTGTTAAGTGTTGGGAAGTGAACCTCGGTTGTACAGCCAGCATTGTCGTGTTCTCTTTGGAAAGGGTTCCACCGCTGAAAACCTCTGCGGATGAAGATTCGGACGTCTTCGTGTCTTTTCTTGCTTGCTGGTTATTGAACTAAAATGGTATGGATCTTACTTGCGTACATGATAACTTTGAGACTTTTTTTTAATGATCAGTTACACTCTGCGGAAAAAACCGAGAATTATAGAGTGTCGAAGCTCTCTGGTAAATTGATTCGACTAAAATGCTCCACAAAGTAGAGCTCTTTTTGCAGTTGAGGTCAGTAATTTGTTGTTAGATGCTTTAAAACGCATGTTGTATTTGTTTTGGGTTCTTTAAAAAAAATTGTAAAACAGTTTTAGAGCGATTATAAAGAGTCAGCAATTGCTTTCTGCGATGAAACGCATTCATTTACTGTAAATCTGACCCGGGGCTGCTTCTAGCAATGTAAACCGCCGTAGAAATTCGTCGGTTACGTACCTTTGGAAAGATTCGAACTCAACGCAACTAAAAGAAATTGACGAATTGCCGCGCATTCCTCCCGACTTAAAGGCACCAACTGTGTCTATAAAATGTGCGGGACAATTTCGCTCCGCCCCATCTCTTCCTCCCCTTCCCTTTCTCCGGTAGGGTTCTCAGTGGGACTGATCATCTCTTGGTCAAACACTTGTATAGTAACCGAAGAATTCCAGTACATCCACAGAAAATGCCGCGTGGAACCCTCCAAAGACAGAGACATCGTGGCAAAGCCACGGGTTGGGTGGGCGGGAAAGAGAGAGGTATGTCCGCAACTTCTACGGCGGCGGGTATGAGTCGCGACCATAAATAGGCCCCGGCACCCTACGGTGGCTAAGCAAGGCACAAGACGCACACGTGCGCCACGTACGAATCGTGTCTTAAGTCCTACGACTTGACCTCGCTATCTATCTGACATGCGTTTCATGCGCATAAACCGCGCTCTACACTACACGAAACAGCCAAAACCCTCCGGTCCCGAAATTACGAGACCGATGCGTGCGCTCCTGCGCGCGCACCGATGGAAATAGCGCGCGGCATTGCCTCCACTGTAGGCACCGGCAGATACAGCGCCCCGAAAATCCAGACCGACACACCACTGGTGGGAATGGTCTGGTCAAAGTAGAGAGTAGGCACTTCCCTACTGCTCTTGCCCCATCCAAACCTTGACATCCGAACTGCAAGCGGAACTGCGAGCAATACTTGTTCCGTTTGAGAGCCGATTCGCAGGGAGTGACTGGTGTACTTTCCATCTGGCGGGGCGCTTAGTTTGAGCGCCGACAGGCAGCGTGAGAGAGCCCGTGTTAGAGATTCTTTCACGTACCCCTTCGGCTCTCCATTTATCGCACAGAATCGCAGATGGTGACCCCTGCTGCGCATCCACCGCTTGAACAGATCCAGCAGAGACGAGACCTCCGACGAGAACCGGTGGTATGTCACTGCCGGCTCCGCACTCGCCTTACGCACTTTCCAGTAGCACAGACGGGCAGTCAGCGCATCTCCCTCAACAAGGACTTTGCTTGGCTCTAGCGTCATCGTCGAAGACTTCTGCAGCCCTTTGAGGCAGTTCGAAAACTCGCATACGGCGGAGTCCCGGAGAATACCAAGCGTTGGTGTCTGCATGCCGAGATTCCAGATACGAAGCATCTTTTCCGCATCGATGCCGCATCGCACCAGGTCCTTCAGGGCCTTAGCCTCCTCTCACTTGCCGTGCGCACGGATGACAGATTCCAGAAACGGGAATACCGGAACCGCGCATGCCGTATACAGCTCGTCCATGTGGCCAACCGCCGACACGTATTGTGGGATAGACGAAGCCCGTACTTGCCGTGTGACCCGCTCCCGTGACATCTTGAGCCACCCAATAAATGTAACCAGGATCTCCTCCGTCATAGGCATAGGCTGGCAGACATCCTCTGTGCTGAACTCGATCCAGGCCTTCCATTGTAACTGGCGAGATGCGTCCGTCCTCTCTCTCCACGCATGTTGGGCTACGAGCTCGGCTGCATGCTGCGCTGCTTCCGACCGTCCTGCGACGATTTCGACATGAGCCGCGGCACCGTTACCAAGAGTGGCGAAACAGGCTGTTAGTCGCGTCATCACTAGTTGATCTCCAGCTCCAACAGCCGCCACGACAGGTTAAACCGCTGCTGTGCCTCCCACACTTGCTTCTGGTTGTGCGGGAGCTGTGTAAAGCGACGAGCCAGCCGGATGGCCCCCGGAGGCCACGCCTGCCGCGGCCAGTCCGGAATCAGCAGGATGGCTGGTGCCCTCGTGCGAGCCAACTTGTTCACCGTCGCCATGATGAGGTCCACTGGGGGGCACCGAAGCCGAACCATGACGTCGTGCTACGAGCGCTCCAACTTTTCCATCGCCATCTTGCGCAGGAAGACGGGTTGCTCGCCAAGGGGGCGGTACATGAAGGCCTCGACGAGCGCCCGCATCTAATCCGTGACGGAACGCCGCAGCTGCCGTCGGATGGACAGGTCACCGCGGGGGTATCGTGGCGATAGAGCGTCGGAAAACTTGTTGACAGCTGATGGTAGCCACTCCGCGCGAATGTGCACGCCGAGCTTGGAGAGACACACCTTCAACCGGCGTAGCTCGCGCATGAGGGGCCGGCTGGCCGTTACGAAGCTGTTCGTGATGCGCACAACAGCATGATTGTACACATGTACGAGCAGCTCGCGAAGTCCACTTTCCTTAACTTCTTGCCAGATCGTGCCTTGAAGAATTTTGCAGATGGCCTTCAACTCCCGAAAGATGATAGACTCGGCACGGTCCTTCCAGTTCCACACCCCCTGGTTGCACCATATGCCAGCGACCCCAGGAAGCAGGTCGTTGTCGTTCAACGTGCCCCCATACTTGACATCCGCCGCGTCGGAGTGCATAGCAGCCTGTGGTGCGGCGGGAGCCATCGGCTGGCCGTCCAACTCCGGACCAGCCAGCCTCTTCCAGAACCCTAGATCCCAGATAGACTGGTGGTACAAGCGGCAGCGACCACAGCTGTCGCGCGCTCGCCCTGCACCTTTGTACCGATACAGAGACCTAGTGTAAATTCTGGCCCAGTGCAGCGCGAGGGACAGCGAGAGGCAAGTGCCGCACAGCGTCTGCACTTTGCTCACGCTTACTAACCGCTGCCTTCTCCGGACCTGCTTCAGGAGACCCTTGGCCAACTGACGGACGTGTTACACCTTGTACGGGAGGACTGTGAACCTCATCGACGTCGTGTCCACCTGGACTCCGAGGTGATCGACGACGAGAGATCCCTTCCAATCGCTCTTCTCCGGGTGCCATCAGAGGCTGAGTCGGCGCAGTAGCTTGTCGACACGGTCCCTTGCCGAGTGGCAGTCTGAAAGGCCCGACTTGACACCAAACGGAGTAGGGATAAGCAGGAAGTCGTCCATGTACGGAAGGACCCTGTACCTGTAAGACCTCAGCTCGGCGACGAACGGGGCCATCAGGCGAGTAAACCAGAGCGGGGTGTGCCCCTACCCAAACGGCAGGGCCACGCACTGGTAGTACTTCCCATCGTACCGGAAGATGAACCAGTCCCGCATCGCTGGGTGGAGACGAAGTTGACGGAAGCCCTTCTCGATATCGAACGACACTATATGGTCCTCGGGCTGAACGCTCATCGCAAACTCTGGCAGTGTCTCCATACGAGCGGAACCTTTCGACCAGTGCCCTGATTAAACCGACAAGTTGACACGCACCGCCCCAATAGCTCGCCGTCCTTGTCCTGCACGACGACAAAGGCCAACGAGACGACGGCCCCCGCCGCCAAATCGCGCCGAACGAGATCGTGGCTCACCTTCTGGTAGATACCCGATGCAAGGTCCTTCCTGATGTCCTTCTTGGCGAACTCCAAATCCTCTTTCATCTGTGGAATATCCCCCAGCTCCACCCCTTGCCCCTGCGTGAAGGCCCGGTGGGGTTGCTCGTATATCACGTACTGGATGCTTGTGCACAAGAATTCCGAAGCACCCATCTGGCGCCACCCGTCAACGTGTGTTTAAGGCACACGCCATTAAGGACGCTCAACGTCTCCACCGACTAATTCTCATCGGCAGCACCACCCTTCTTTCCTGCACGCTTCGTTGCGTTCCTTGCCTCAAGAGTGGCCATCGCCTTGAATATCAGGTTGGAGAGATACGACTCCATGGTTGCGAGAACCTCGTCCAGGTCGTCCGCGATCACGTCTTTGCCAAGGCACTCGAGTTTCGGCAAGACAATCTTTGTGTGCATCCGGTCCTTCGCCGCCATGCGGTAATACTCGGCGCGCAGCCCAAGCACCCACAGGGATTAGGGCACGAAGATATACGCCCAGGGATCGAACTTCTCGGCTTTGTCCTTCTTTCCGGCGTTGAACGCCTCCTGCCTCAGAGCGTAGGCAACGTGGTGCATGGAAGATCAGCAGCCGGCGGCGTTGACGTACTTCGCCTCATGCTCGGCCACCGAGAACATGCTCTGCTGCTTAGAGAGCTTGCGGCATAGGGTCCACTCTTCTTTGTCGTAGATGCCTCCGGGGAAGGCAGATGCGGCCGCGTCGGCTTCAAAAGGGTAGCGTGTTGTAGTACTGTCAGCCCTCCTGTCGATGTAGTAAAGCACAACGTCCGTTAGGGGTTTTTGGTGACTCCAAAGGCGCGTATTCCTAAAGATGGTCTCCGGTATCCGCTGTCGCGAGCCGGGGGAATTCTAAAAGGGATCCGCAAACACCAAGCGGAGGGGGAGGTTCACTGGGCGGACAATGCTCCTACAGGCGCTGCTATGATGCGACCTGGGGAT